>JARHVA010007576.1:577500-651265 GCA_037957365.1 Torreya grandis
ATGAAAATAGTTGAGATCAGTCTCCCTCATCTAATTGTCAATAGCCCCATATGTGGACCAAAATTTTTTGTAAAAAAAAAAAAAAAAAAAAAAATCTTGTTAATAATTTTTTAAAAATATTTATAAAATAAATTGAGCTTATCATTATTAATTTAAATGGAATAAATTTTATTAATATCATGATTTTTTTTGAAATAATTAAAATATAAAATCACTTTGAAAATAAATAGATAATAATTTTTTAGTTTATATATATATATATATATATATATATATATATATATATTTTTAATTAAAAAAACATATTTTTATTTAATTAATATGTTTTAAAAGTGATTTTAATTATATTATATATTTTTATTATTATTTTTTAATTTTTAAATCATTTTAAGAGATGAATTAAATATACATAAATAAAAAATCTCATAAAACTAAATAATATAATTAAATTTATTTTCAAATTTTTTATCTAATATTTTTTTAAAGTACATTTTAAATCTTAAAATATAAAAAAATAAAAAAACACTAGGGAGTGGAGAATTAAAAAAAAATGCATTGAATTAGATTGTCATAAATATAATTATGAAAAGAAAACATAATTATGAAAACCAATATATTGTGAAAAATACTTTCTATAGAAAAAGGTGTGCTAACACAATATAGGAAAGTTAGGGAGAACATAAAAGAGATCATGCCTGCTACTAACTTACATTTATTACATTGAAAATGTAATGACACTCTCTACACAAAGCGGAGAGTGTAGGGGAGCATGAGTTATAATAAACCAAAATTTATATTGAAGAGATTTGCAATCTTTTTTTGAGCAATTATTGATAAATCAAATCCACAAAGACAAGACAAATTAATATGGCATCATATAATAATTCAAAAATAAATAAATCCATCTTAACTTCATTAAGATAAAATCTAGTGAAATTAATAATATTAAATAATTTAAAATTTTAATTTAAAATATATTTTTAGTTTTAAAATGGAAAAACTATACATAATAACATTAAAAAATTAATCAAAATGCTTCATCTTTACTTTTAGATGAAGTTACAATAGACAACTTTGGCTCATAATTAAATCACAATGAAAAATTTTAGTTCCCTAATCAAAAATCAATCTTTTAAAAGAAATAACAATCTTACATATACCAAGTTAATGAAACTCAATCATAAAATCAATTTTAATTAATTTTAAAATGATTTGAAATGATTTATTATAAATATTTATGATAATTTATTGTATTATTTCCTAATATAATTATCATAGATTTTTTTAATGGTTATATTTTATATATTTATTTGGATTAGGAGAAAAACTTACAATTGAAATACAAAATGTGAACAACATAGTAAACATGTGAATGACTAAATTTCAATCATAAATCTTCTTCTAACCTCAATGATTGTGCAATGAAATCAAAGAGTAACAAATCAATAATGAGAGCAAGAGAATTATACTATCATCTTTGCTTCAATTTACCTCCAATTTGATTGAAACAATGCCTCAAATTGATAAAATGATGAAGCTTAATGAATTGTTTGTAGACTCATATTATAGACATCATATATTTGGCTTGATTCTTGACAATAGAGTAGTTGATAGCATGGATAATTAGGTAGTATAAGATTTAGCAACAAAAATCTTGATCATTTTAATAGGAATTGAAGGAATTCTAAGGAATTTAAAATTCTTTAGAATTATTTAGAGAAAAAATGTTCTAAAAAGTTAGAGGATTCTAAAATCCATTAGATAAGTCTATATTTTATTAGGGGAGTGTTAAATAGGTTTATAAGAAGGGTTAGGTGAGGACTAGGGCTAGGCTTATAGGAAAGCCTAGTGATAAGTGGGTAGATAGATTGTGAATAAAAATTTCATAATAATAGATAAGAGATAGTTAAGTGATAAATAATACATTAAAGAGAGGACTAATTAGACGTGAGAGTTATAAGGTTAATAGATGGATGAATAATGAAAAAAGAGTTAGACAAAATAACTAGAAGAAATTAGTAAAGGTAAATTAGACAAAATTAGATGGAATTAACGATAAAGGAGGCAAACAGATTTAAGTGTATATATTATTAAATACAGTGATCAAATTGTAGATTTTAAACTATGTACATCTCCAATTATTCATTAATATATTTTTAAATTGAAATAACATTTATTAATATTTATAATTAAAATAAAGTCCCTTGAAAAAAAATATTTTGAATCATATTTTATATCAAATGTAAATTTCACTTTTACAAACTTTTTTTCTATTAAAAATTATGGTTTTCAGAATAAAATTCATCTATAATTTATACTTAAATTTCATTCTTACAAATATTTTTTCTTTTAATAATTTTTAATTTCACTCTTACAAACCTTTTTTCTCTAATAAACTTTCAATTAAAATTTTCCTTCAATATAATTTATATTTTATGTAATTTAACACACATCTATATAATCTAAAATCGTTTGTCTCTCATTTAAACTCTATAGTGAAAATAGTTGAGATTAGACTCCTCCATCTAGTTGTCAATAACCTCATATGTGAACCAGAAGTATAAAAACATATATTTCTTTCTTGTTAATAAATGTTTAAAAATATTCATAAATAAAGTGAACAAAGACATGCCCATGCCTATTGCCAAATTCCCAATAGAAAGCCCGTGATTATTCCAAAGAAAACTGAGGGCTCAAAGCTGGAAAAATGGTGTGCAGGGACACTCCTCACAAGAGAATTGCAGCTCAAATACGCAACACTCACTTCATGCAGTACAATCCTGACAAAAGAACGGGGCCTCAAATATGCTCATGTATTTTTCAATGGGGCATGGTCGATATTCTATGTAATTCAGTGATTTTATATAAACACTGCCTATTGTGGTATGAAAATAATAATAATAATAATAATAATAATAATAATAGAAAACAATATAAAAATTTAATTAAAATAAGCACTTGTGTAGCGGTTACTTAAAAATTAATTATCGCTCCTGGTTCTAATTAATAATAGCTCCTATATCTACTTAGTGACTAATCTATCTTTTTTATAAAGATGAAAATCTTTTATTTTATTTAATCTATCATAAATTATATATTATAAAATTAAAATAGTTAAATCTAATTTGTAGACATCTATTTAATATGAGGTATATCTTTTTCACAGTTTTATAGTAGATTTTTACTCAGATTATAGTTAAATTATCCATAATTGGTAATATTTATTTGTACCCTGTAAATGAACCCATAATAAATATCGTAATCAAATTGTATGGTTAAGTATCCTATTATTGATATTTTTTATTTATAACCTATAAATGTGATGTAATAACTGTGTTAGCCACTAATTAGTAAATTTATTCTTAACATATAAATTTTAAATTACAAATTATAATGACCTCCAAAGGGAATGCTTGTAATTAATAAAAGTGGTTTGTAATTTGAATATTTTAATTCTTACTTCATGTATAGCAAATGTGCTAGGTCAAAGGAAGATGCTAATTACTAAACTTTTTGGTGATTTAAACATTACCAATGTTCCACGAAACCATCCTTGTTAGATAGTCATATTTGTCGATTATTAGATATTTTGGTGTCATCTAAATTAAATTTGAATATTTTTTATGTTTCTCTATTTTAACTTATTCAATAATATAATTATTATTTAGAATTAATACTTTAATAAATAAATGTCAAGATGCAACGTTAGTATCTGCATTTAGAAAAATAGTTGTAGTGAAAGAGTTTTGACAAATGTCACCATTCTAATGGCTCAAACTTAGAAATTTATCTATGAAATCCTTTAAGTAAGATCTTAGAAGTCGAAACCATTAATTTATTAAAAGTGATTGTCTAAAAACCATCAAACCTAGTTGTCATGACTTGACTCTAATTATTAAAACTATATATGATCATGGGAGGCTTAGTTGCTTAATTTTTTACTCTTTATATTTGATCAAATTGATGATTGATAAATAGAAAGTAGATAACAAGCATCATCGGTACATGAATTTAATGAATGTGTAAATATTTAGTAAAAAATTTACTAAATATAATGAGGTTCCATTATATTTCTTGAATAAATTGTAGTATGAGTTTGTGTTATAATAATTTTAAAATTATGTAGACATGAAGGCATCCCAAGGTAGGGGAGGTAGGTCTTTATTTTATTGACCTGGTACTAGGCAAGACCAAAACCGTCATAAACGAGCTCAAATAAACATAATAACAATATTGCATGTCTCTATTCCTAAAATTTTGCATCATAACATATAGATGGACACCCTTGATGCAGTTGCTAGTTTGGCATAAGTTATGATTGAACATGGTATGCATACTTTGAAGACTTCTACTTAGCCTACAGGTGGTGCTAGTGGTAGTGGTGGTGTTGGTGGTAGTAGTATTGGTGGAAGTGGTAGTGGCAGTAGTGGTTTTGTTGGTGTTTGTATAGGTGCTAGTGTCCCTCTTCCTACTCATGTTACATTTCTTGTGTATCATTGCACATCATGTGGGAGGAAGTGTATGATCATATGCCATCTATATATGCTTTAGTAGTGTATAACACTAGCATGTTAGACACTAGCATGGTAGAGCATATGCCACATGTAGATGCTTTATCAGAGCATGAGCATTTTAGACACTATGTGAGATGTAGTAGCTTTAGCAACTCTTATTAGGATATGATAGGCTCCTAGTTTAGAGGATTTATCAACTTCACCATCTTTATTTGATACATAGGTTTAATTTTAATTATAGTTTGTTTATGTTTGTAAAATAATATGAAGTTTATTTTCTAGTATGTGTTTACTTAATTGACTAATTTATTTGACTGTAATTGTTATTTGTTGTTTTTATATGTGATTGATGATATTTTGGGTACCTCAGTAGGCCTTGACTCTATTATAAAGGCTGCAATTGGTACTTGTGTACCTTATAGATAGGTTTGTAAATTTTTAAATTACATATGTACTCATGTACATGTTTATTGTCCTTTGAACAAAAAACTATACTTTCATATATATTATAGTCATACCTTTTTACCATGTTCATTGGATTCACATATTATTCATTTATTGGTTTTATAGATGATGAGGGATGCTATGGGCACCCCTCATGGATGATAAAAAGGTTTAGGTGATGTTGTTTCTACATCGAAGAATCCACTATCTCCACAACAAGTTATGATTCAGGGATGGAGATGGGGAGAACACATAGTTTAATTATTATCTTTAAGTAAAAATATTCTATGTCATATTTACATAATTATATGCAACTCTAGATCTAGTGATATATGTATGCTCCTCAAGATATACAATTGTAGGTGTATATGCAGTCTCATAGCCCTAGACAATCATTTAGATGGAATATGTCAAGTGTAGAATCATTTTAAAAAACTTTACATTCTTGAAAAAATTTCAATATACAATTTTAATGTATTAATTTTTATATTTTATATGTTGTGCAGAGATAAAAATTTTCATCAATTGTCATTGAAATAATGGATGACTCACATGCCGAGATGAGAGTATCTTCTCATATTGAGGCATCCAACACCCCTGACTCTATGTCTATGGCAACAAAGCATAATTTATTTTGAGGCAATCAGGAACAGGAGAGCTAGTTGTTATGTTAGGGGTATAGTTGTAGGCACAATCTATTTTGTATGCCGATATAGGCCACAATGTATGTCTATATGGTGCATTTTGTCTATTTACATAGTTTTAAGCACAATCAATTTTATGTACTGATATGGCCCACATTGTATGCCTATATGGTGTATTTTGTCTATGTACATGTTATGGTCTACATTTTTTCTTGATATATGTTATATTATTTATGTTAAATTATGACATAGAACTTTGCATGTATCACATATATACTATTTGAAAATATGATTCCTTTATCTATGCATATTTTTTATTTTGATAATTTAATGTTTACACATATTATTGGTTAATGATCATTATTACTTCATATGGGGTTAAACAAATTCACATTATTCTCTAAGTTAGGTCCTTTGAATCATTATGTATATTTTACATTTACACATGATATTTAATATTTAATTATTTCATTTATATTTAATTACATATCGATTTGCAATTGTGATGTTTGAGTGGACTTAGGATCAATTTCATGGACATGTAAATATTATAAATTGTACTTGATCATAAATGTTAGGATCGCTAGTGATGCACTTGTGTATGTCTTTAGCTCCTACAAGTCCATAAAAAAAACAAAGACATTTATATGTGTCCATATAGTCACTATGACCTACTTATACATGGGTTAATATCAACATTGATAGCTCCATCTAGACTATCCACAAAATTACAATCTTGGCAATGCAAGAATATAGTCATAAATGAAGAGACTTAAGCAACTTCGATATTCCTTTAATAGTATATAAAAATAGAGGTTATATTATTATGGTCCTTAAATACATATTCAATCTTTATATCAATATGGAAAACCTATCCATCTATTGGTTTTGTCTATTTGAACTCAAAAGACTCAAAGCTCTTTATAAGCTAATTAAACCTAAATGCCTCAAAAGGATCAAAACAAGAAATATTTGGAAATAGACGTATTGATCAATATAAAATAATTTATCACAATATTTTGTATGTTACTAAACTTTTTTAACACCTTATAAGGTCTTCTAAAAATAATTTTATCAAAAACGTCTCATAGACTTACTAGTCCTAATGTTGCTCTAACATGCCAAAACCTATTTTCCATTAAACTAGCACTTCAAAACACCTTAGATATATCTATTTAGGTGTTTTATGAATTATCAATGCTCAAATAAAAGGTTTAGCTTTCCACTTTTAATATTTTATCCAAAAAATCATAAAATCATGTTTTGTCTATTAGGCCTAATTACCCTCTAGCAGGTCAAAACTCAAGATATAGTTTTATTACAACAATTGATCCTTTTATGATGTCTTTCCAGATTCATTAAAGGTGTTTCAAGATTCATTTGGATTTTATATACTAAATTTTGAAGTTTTTAAACCAATCTCTCTCCTCACTATCAAAGAAACACAAAAAATAGGGTATCTCTTACACATACTCAAAAAGGAATGAAATGTTATTACACATAATAGTACCTATTATACCTTCATACAAGTTTCTAGGTAGTGAAATGCTATTTCACATAATAATACCTATTATACATTCATACCCTCATATAATATGGTATTGCACATAATAATATCCTTCCCTTATAGAAAAAATTACACATACTACCCATGTATATTTTGGACAAATAGATGAATTTGATATGAAAATCCAAATTGATATGTAATGAAATGTAAATAAAAAAAGTAAATAGTAAATATCACATATAAATGTAAAGTATACATAATGATGAAGCACCTAACTTAAAGCAAAATGTGGAATTTTTTAGCCCCATATGAAGTAATAATGATCACTAACCAATAATATGTGTAATATTAAATGATAAAAATGGAAAATATACATAGGTAAAGGAAGCTTATTTTTTGAATCAAACCTCCTTGAAGGATTTAAATAAAGGATCAATAGAACACGAATTAGCCATTAAGAATGTGATGAGATTTATTAGTGACATGAACAAGTAAAAGTTTGAGTAATTAGGAGTATGGTCCTAGACATAACATAAAGATTAAAGTGTAGATGATTTTTATCAATCTTTTAACGTTCATTCCCTTAGAAATGGTCATAATCCCTTTACAACATAATTTAAATTTTAAAACATGGAATTTTAGAGAGAAACTCTTTAAAATGATAAATTAACCTTTTCCAAGTCAAATGAAACATTTCAAGGATTAGTATTGATCATCTAAACCCTCCTATACCTCCTAAAAACAATGATCAAGTAAAAATTATAATATTTACATCCTGGAAATTGATAACAAGTCCACTTACATCACAAGTCCAAATTGATATATAATGAAATTTAAATGAAACAAGTAAATCATAAATATCACATGTAAATGTAAAATATACATAATGATGAAGCACCTATCTTAGAGTAAAATATGGATTTTTCAAAATCTTCATATGAAGTAAGAATGATCACTAACCAATAATATGTGTAAACACTAAACTATCAAAATAGAAAATACACATAGGTAAAAGAAGCTTATCTATCAAATAGTATATATGTGTATATGTAATATTTTATGTCATAATTCAACGTAAAAAATAAGACATGTATAAAGAAAAAATATAGACAATAACATGTATATAAAAAATATGCACTTTATTCGTATACAATATGGGCCATATCGACATACAAAATCAATTGTGCCTACAACTAGACCCCTTTTTCAATAAATAGATCTTCTCCTCTTCATTACCTCCAAATAAATTGTGCTTTGTTACCACATATGTAGATCTAGGGGTATTGGATGCCTCAATACGGAGAGAGACTCTCCTCTTAGCATGTGAGTCAACAACTATTTGATCCACAGCCTCTGAAAATTGTTTCTACACAACATATGAAATATAAAATTTAATGCTTTAAAATTTTATATTGAAAATGATAAGTTTTTCAAGAACAATTTTTTTCAAAATGATTCTAGAATCATTGTATTCCTTTAAATGGCTGCATAGGGCTCCTATACTGTGTATTAACCCATGATGGAGAATTTTATGGAGCCTACATATATTGTTAGATCTAGATGTACTTACATTTATGTAAATATGACATAGAATATTATTGTTTAAATCTTAAAAAATAATTTTAGTATGTGTTCTCACCAATTTATATCCCTATATCATGGCCTACTATGGAGATAGTGGATCCTCATATGAAACTATAACATCTGGAAAACCTTCTTTTCATCTATGAGGGGTGTCCATAGTGTCTCTCATCATCTATTAAACCAATAAATGAATAATTTGTGAATCCAATGAGCATGATAAAAAATATGAATAGAATATATATCTTAAAATAGATTTTTTTGTTTAAATGACAATAGATATACAAGAATAAATATGCAATTTAAATGTTTCCAAACCCGAGTATAGGGTACACTAGTGCCAAATATAGTCTCTTACCAAGTTACATAAAATATTGATAATCATATATATAAAAAATAAATAAAATATTTAGTCAACTATATTAGTCAATTAATTAAATACATACTAGAAAATAAACTTAATATTATTTTAAAAACATAAACAAACTATAATTAAAAAAAAGCCTGTGTATCAAATACAGATGGTGAAGTAGATATATCCTACACAATAGATTGAAATGTCTTGAGAGGAGTTGGTGAAGCTAATATAGCTGGCATAGTGTCTAAAATTCTACTATCATGCATTGATGAAGATTTTAAAGGTGATGTATATTCTAGAATGCTAGTCTTAGAAGGTCTTGAAAAAATTACATAATGAATACACTCAAGGATCTTGGTGTCCTAAGGTATTGAAGGAATTATAGATGGAATATAATAAGAACTAATGGTGTTATAAGATGATGAAGCAAATGTATATGACATAAAATATTAATTACTAGTAAGTTACATAAATGTAGGTCTAGTCTCCATAAATGTAGTCTATATATGTCACACAATAATAGGAGGTCTCATACACTTCCTCCCACATGATGTGAAATAATGCATAACAACTCTAACTTGAGTAGAAAGAGGAGGTACACTAACACTAATACCAATATCACCAAAACCACTAATAAAACTACCAATACCACTACCACCAACACCACTAGCATCACCACCACTAACACCAATACCACTACTAGATGTCTCACCCCTATAGGCTGAGTAGAAGTCTTCAATGAATGCATATGATGGTAAATCATAACTTGTGTCAGACTTGTAATCACCTCAAGAGTGTCCATATATATGGTACAATGTAAAATTTTAGGGATAGAAGCATGTGTTATCATCCTTCTATTTCTTTGAACTTGGTAGGACAAGTTTTCTCTTACTTGGCATTAGGTATATTAAATAAAGATCCACCTCCCCTACCTTGAGAGGCCTTCATATCAAAATAATTTAAAATTTATATTATTGAAAACTAACAATATATTTTTCTCAAAAATTATAATAGAACCTCATTATTGTTGCTTGGAGGCTCTTCAAACACAATTCACCACCTATCCTAAAATTTATATTTTATCCTCTCATGAACACACCAATCAATACTATTATGTTTATAATTTATCGGTGGTGGTTGGTTGGTTCTAGACTTAAAAAAAAAATTACAAATATCTTATTTTGTTATTTTTTAAACATCTTCATATGATAATTTATCAGAATAAAATTATTTCAAGACCTCTCTTTGATGCAACACTACATCAAGTTGTGAAGTTACATTTCCCACTTCCTTAAAAATAGTCTTTAGTGTATTGACAAGTAAATTTCATGATCTATCATTTGAGGAGTGACATAAACCATTGATGATTATTTTTAATTTTCCACATTTTATATTGTATTATTCATTCAACTCAACTTTTTTTAATGAAAAATTAAATTGTTTAGGGTTTTGTTCTACATTTTCTTCATACAATGGGTCAATCATTCAATTGTGTATCTATAAGTATAGAAATAAATGTTTTTTATGAAATTTAAGAGAATATAATGAAAATATAATTTAAAAATCTTGCGTTTATAAATAAATATAAATACAAATGGTAAAAATAAAATTGAAAAATCAACATACCTGAGATAACAACCAAAATGTCAAATTTCATTGGTGGGATACAAATTCAAATCATACACTTGGAATATGAGAAAATGGAGAGAAGGGAAATGTAAAAAATTCCTCTAAATCTACATAAAAGTGCCATGGGTTTTAGCAAATACAAAATCAATTGAAAAATAACAAAAAGCATATGACCTTATAGATTTATAAAGGGTGTACGCCCTTTAGGCTCAAGCACAGGCTTGAGCCTTGATTTTTTTTAAAGAAGTGTACACCCTTTAAAAATAAAATTATAAAGTTAGGGGATGTCACCTATCTTGACCTCCAACTTTGTGCATCGACTTGAAAGTAAACAAGTAGAAGTAGTAAAAATGTATAAACTATTCTTTTGAACACCTTCAACAATAGAAGAATCATATTGATTTATAATGGACCATTTATCTAAAAGAAATGTTACAATGAAATTATCATTTATAATTTGAGAAAAAAAGATATAATTTTTTTATTAAGCTTAGGTACATATAAAAAATCATTAATAACAATATTTATAAAATTTTCCTTACCTTATTTAGTTACTTGTAAAAAAGAACTATCTCCTCAATAGATATTTTTAGATATATCTCTAGAATTGTACAAAATATTATATAAACAAGTTATATGGTATGATGCACCACTATCTAGAATCCATTCATTCTCATTTGAAGAAAATAAAATAGCATATAAAGCAATAACATTTAAATTCTAACTTTGATTGTTATTTTGATTAGGGTTTCAATTATTCTGTTTATTTTGATTAGATTTATTCCCTTTGTTGTTTTTAAAATATTCATTGTTCAATCTATATTTGTTTTTATAAAATGTTTCTCTTCTATGACCAAATTTACCACACAAATTGTAATTTTAATTAAACCTTGGTTTATGATTATTATTACTAGATCTTTTATTCTCATTTTTGCCTTTATCATAATTAGGGTTAGGTTTTTGGTTTCTATTGTTATTATAAATAGGGTTTAGAGTGAGAAATTTCTCAGTGGAATTATCTTTAAAATAAATATTAGACATCGCTTACTCTTTTTGAATCATAAAAATTGACATGGTAGTGAGGTCTAGGATATCTTGCTCTTTTTGGTATTTTGAATTTAGAGTTGAAATAAAATTACATTTTTTTCATGAATATTCAATTGAATAATAAAATTAGCAAATGATCTTGAATTAAATTACTGTTAAAACATATAATTGAGAATTAATATTTTTAATTTGAGCAAGAAAATGAAAAACCTTTTTATCACCTTTGATACGTTTAGTAAGCAATTCAGTTATCAATTTAATATTTTTACAGAGATAAGTGCCCTCAAACATAGACTCAAAGAGTTTTCAAGCATCTCATGATTACCAATGTGAAGTAGGAATTCATCATTAACACTAAAAAAAATGACATGGCTTCTTATATTTTTGTTGAAATATATTTGAAAACTTAGATATCACATGTCATCCTGATGGAGATTTTCATTCCTGATGACAATGTTCAATATATTTTGGTTCATAAATTCTCCTTTAACGTAAATTTTTCATATATATTAGTTAGATCCATTAAGCATTTGATTTTTTATCAAGTAAAAAAGTAAGTCAATTCATAGCTTCCCTTTACGAATAACATTATGACACTAGATAATGTTTAAATTTGAACCCTTTTTAATTGAGAATTTATACTCTATTTTAAAATTAAGTAAATTTTAAGTGTAAATAAATAAGAGTTGTTCAAATTAATGCTAGAGAAGGTAAGAAAATTGTGAAAGGTTACAATAAATAAGGAATCACAAGTGTCATAATAATACACTAATGTAAGAATAATTAAAAATGAATCTTTTTTAATATAAAATTTAACTTTATTTGATAGTAAAGTAAATTATAAGTGTAAAAAAGTTATAGTTATTCAAATATATGCTAAATAATGCAAAAAAATGAAGTAAAAAACACTAATTTATGTGTCACAAGAGTCTCACAAAAAATAACTATTTAAATACTATGATTAAAAAGATTTAAAGATTATAATAAGTTTCCAAAAAAATTGGACCACACCAATGTGTTTGTAATGTTTAAAAACTTAAGAATTGACTAGTCACATGACTATGCTTAACAAAGCTTTGACTAAGTCAAATGTTGCAAGAAGGTCAACAAGAGAAAGGGATTTACATGTAATAAAAAATGGAATGAAAACCAAAAAATGGAATTCAAAATTAATTAATTTAAGGAAAAAAGTAGAAATATGACTGGGGATTTTTTCACACAAGACATCCCCACTTGCAAGGTGTATACCAAAGTAAACACTACCAACTCTCCTACAATAATTAAAAATATACATGCACTAAATAAATTGTATATGAACATTATTTTTCAATATTCTTAAAAAATAAAGAATATTTATATATATGATTTACTGTGCATGTAAAAAAATAATATTGGCTTTATTTACTTTTTGTTAAAAATAACAAATAGAAGGTGGGGCCAAGGTTGTTTTATGTGGTAATTATTAATTTTAATAAAATAGTTATTTATTAAATAATTTTACATACTTTGTATTGACCTTTGTATGCTTTTAAGGAGGTGTTTGTTGTAAATAACGGGTCCAACCATCCCAAATAAATATTCAATAAAACATTGGTAATTATTAAATAAATATATATTGTTATTTATTTACACAAGTTTTCTACCTCGTATTATTATTATTATTATTATTATTATTATTATTATTATTATTATTATTATTATTAATGCAAGCTAAAGGTTAAATAATTACCACTTAAATATTACATGCTTTAACTCTCCTCTTTAATGTTAAGAGGGAATATGTTACATCATGATTCCTTGTTGAGCAAACTTATATTATTATCCATGGATATTTATAGTTAATAATTTGATTCAATTATTTTTTACTAAGCTTTGGGATATATGATGTTATGGGACAGTTAGATATTACTTAAGTTACATGATTACATTGCTATAAGTTATCTATAGTTATATGTTTATATTATGATCATGTTAAATTTGTTCTTTTAGTTATATTTTATGATGTATGTATATCATGATGCTATAGTTTAGCTACATATTTATTGTGAGATTGATGTAAATAAACACATCTCTTAGAGCGTGATAGAGGGAGAGCATCACTAAAGAGGGTGATGTCAATGAAGTTACTGGGGGATGATAGAGAAACTAACTAGAACCATACACACACCACATTAGTTAGCACATAATATATGCATAATGGAATGGCTAACATAGTGAATTTTGATGTTGTTTAAATTAGATAGTTTTTTAAACATGGTTTGATAGCAACTTGTATGATTTGCATAATTATATCTAATTCAAGTTTATTGATTTAGAAATTAATCCTTAAGCCATTTGAGGTACTAATTTAATTAGTGGATATATTAATTATTATAATAAAATATGATAATTAATATCTTAGAGGAAAAAATAGAAAAAAGAGAGGAAATTCTTAAAATAAACAAAAGAGAAGAAAACAAAAAAAAATAAATAAATAAAGAGAAATAGAAATGTTTGAATTTAGGGAAAAAAAGGAAAGACTTTGATAAAAATAATAAAAAGAAAAAATTGTAAAAAAAAAAAGGCTATGCCCTTTATCATAAGAGGAGAGTAAAGATAAAAATAAAAGGAGATATTCATATTGAATATAGGGAGGCACAACATACAGAGGAGAAGGCAGTAGAGTGTAGAAGATATTGGAGGACAAGAAAATGAGAGAGTTGAGCAAGGGGGGAGATCTATTTAGTATTAAGTAAATGCATGTTATAATTTGAGAGGTAGACAATGTATTTAATTTTTGTATGTTTATTTTTAGATGGTACAAATTGCGTTCAACAAAAATATCTATTTGTATGGTGATATTCAACCATTTTTCATAGAGTTATATTGGTGAAGAATATGTATACTACATGTTTTAGAGTAAAAACTAGTACAAACTAGAAACCTCAAAGCACATATATAGTGAACTAAGAATTGATATAACAAAGTTGTGATAATTATGGCATTGTCATAACTATGTATTGATCTACATTTTTAAGTTAACTATTTTAATTAAACTCATACACTTGTTTTAGTATTGAATGTCTTTAAATATAAGGTGTATCTATTGAGCCAAGTTAGAAAATAATGATTTAGTCTTAATTCTTTATATGTAGTGATTTGAAATAGATAGTATGAAACTTTTATTAAATGCACAATGACTCATATAAAAGAATAACTAGATTTGTCAAACCAATCAATCACTCAAATAAATATTATGATTTAAGGGAAACTAATGTTTTAGAAAATTGAGCTTATATAACAAATTTTAAAAATAATAAATAGTGACCTGTTTTAAAATATTATATGTAGTGATCTTCAAGTTAAAACTAGCAAATTGTTTATAAATCATTTAAGACTGTATTGTATGTAGAAAGCAAGAACATGTCATTGAAGAAGATGGATAGATGCATGATTCACTCTAATTCCTTGGCACCTCAATACTGGGCTAAAGCCATTAATTGTGCTTGTTATATTCAGCCAAGGTTCCTAAAAAAGCTTTGAAAGGCATAACACCCTTTGAAGCTTGGCATGGAAGAAAACCTGATGTTGAGGACCTTAGGATTTTCATATCTCCAACTATGGAATTTATATTGAAGAAGGTACACAAAGATATGGAACCTCAGTCAAAGATTTAACTCTTTGTAGTTTATCTAGATGGTGTCAAGGGGTACCAACTTCTACATCCAACCACACATGAGTTGTTCATAGAGAGAAGTGTTCACTTTCAGGAGAGTCCCACATACTCAACAATTGATACTTCTTCTCTCTCATTAGATTCACTTAGAATTTATGATTTTTCTTCTAACTTAGATCATCTAGAGTAGGTTTCTGAGCCAAGGTCTTCTTCTTATTTTAGTTCTGATAGTGAGGGTAGTTATGGGGAGTCTTCTAAATCTACCTCCAATCATGTTTTAGAGGATGAGAAGTCAGCAACTAAATCACACACATCCACGGCCCTTTGGGCTAGGTAAACACTTTAGAGTGTAGGCACTTAGGTAGGGGATCCAAAATTTGATAAATGTACTTGGGTGGATTATTAAAGTGGTCTACATGTTTTATTTTATTTAGTTTTAGATCCACAAACATTCTAAGAGGCTTCATGCATACCTTAGTGGGATATTAATATGAAATAATAATATTATTCCTTGATCAAAAGTCACACATGGGATTTGACTTCAATTCCTAAGGGAAGGAATATGGTTCAATATAGGTGTCTATATCAGACCAAGTTTACAGTAGATGGGTTGGTTGATAAGTAAAAGGCATGATCAGTCGCTCAAGGTTTTTCATAGTTAGCTAACATTGAATAATCAGATACCTTTGCACATATTACAAAGATGACTTGATTTGATTCACACTAGATATATTTGCAACACTTGGTTGGGATGTGCATCATATGGATGTGAAGAGTATCTTTCTTCATGGAGACCTTGAGGAGGAGATCTATATGGAGCAACCATTTAGGTTTTTTCAATATTTATCCTTATTTTTTAGACTTAGGAAGTCCATTTATGGCCTAAAATAGGCTCCTCAGGCTTAGTACACTAAGATGGATTCCTTCCTAATTACTTTAGGTTTCACTAGGTGCCATTTCAGACCCTAATTTATATTTTTTATGGTAGGATGATTCTTTACTGATACTGGTCCTCTATGTTGATGATATTTTGATCACAAGGAGTTCCTCATTAGTGATTATAGTGGTGAAGATATCTCTATAGGACATATTTGACATGACTAACTTGGGTCTTCTATATTACTTCCTTATCATCAAGATTTTATAATCTAATTTAGGGATTTTAATTACACAACCCAAGTATGCTCTTTATATTTTATTGTGGTTTGACATGGTTGATTGTAAGCCATCTTTGAATCCTTTTCTATCAGGAGTCTAATATGAGTCTAACTATTCTACACCTTTGGTTGATGCCACTTGGTATCAATATTTTGTTGATAGCCTTATTTATCTAACTCATACCAGGCCCAATATTTCATATGTAGTGGGACTTATCTCCAAATTCATATAAGAACCCCATGAGTTGTATTGGAAAGTAGAGAAGAGGATATTTCACTATATTTAAGGCTCTTATAGATTCAAGAACTAGTACTCATTTGGCACAAATATTGGCTTGGTTAGTTTTATAGATTTAAATTGGGCTGGTGATACTTAGTATCGCAAGTCCACTTCAGGTTATAACTTTTATTTGGGTTCTATCCCCATGAGTTGGTCTAAAAAAAATCAAAATGCTATTTCTAAATCATCTACAAAGGTAGAGTATAGGGGAGATTTTAACACAACTATAGAGGCTATTTGGATTCAAAGGATTCTACCTAAGTTTATCATTCCTTTTAGACAACCCACCATCATCTATTATGACAACTAGATTACCATGCATATATGTAATAATCTAGTTTAGTGCTAGTAAACCAAACACATTGAGATTCAAATGAATTTTATGTGGGAGCTTATTGGTGGTTAGTTCATCGAATTGACATTTTACCAATCTTTAGAGCAGGTTACATATATCTTTACCAAATCCTTCACTAAGAATAAGTTTATTCATCTGCGATCTCTTCTTAAAGTATGATCTACATCAATAAAAGCATCATCTTCAGAGGGATTCTAGCTTCTTAACTTCTTCTATGTCTCTCTTTTGGGGATTTTTTTCTACAGGTTTTCTCCTTTTCTCTACTTTATGAGAGATTGATTTGTATTGGGTACCCGATCAAGCCTAGTTGTCAAGACCCATTTCTCTCTTTTTTTTTACACTACCCACCTAAGCTATGCTTATGAGGAAGTGTTAGAGTAGGGGTTTTCTTATTTCCCATATTGATTTATTATGGATCTTTTCCCCTTATTTGGAGGTTTCCTACTTTCATGGATAAGCTTGTTTAGGTGTCCTCGAAGTTACATTTTGACCAAATGACTAGGAAATAACTCCCTTGACTGGCTATTTTAGATATGAGAGTTACTCTTCTATTATTGAGCTCTCTGACCACCTTTCTTGGGAATAATTAATCATGCACTCATATATGTAAATATCTCTTTATGAGCTATTATTTAATGAAAGATTGGTTTTACTCTTATCTTGTTTATGCGTTATTCTCATATTTGTGATTTCATTTTCTTGTAGCTATTATGTTGTGTACATACTTGACTTTTGCCTATCAAAAACATGTGCATTTACTTGATCAAGAGATCTTTGCATCCACTCTGATAATATATAGATAGGGACCCTATTTATCTATTTTGAAGGGGTTATCTAACTCTATGGTCTTACCCTTGGCCTCTTCCTTTCCCAAATATATAACTCGTTAAGCTCTATATAGTGGCCCCTCCCTCTGCCTCTCCCAAATATCTAACCTATTAAACTCTATATGGTGGTCTCTCCCTCTTCCTCTCCCTCTCCCTCTCTATATAGATGGGATGTGAAAGATAGGGAGATAGGGGATAGATAGAATACATATATAGGCTCCCTATATATCTGTCATCACCTAAAAATGGTATTTAGATACTAAGAGTGTTGTTTGAGATAAGCTATTCCTAGCCTAGTCTTAGAGCCTTTATCACACTTTTCTAACCATTATGTGGACCACATACATCTCCAGTTAGCTAAAACATAGTCAAAAACCTTCATTCCCTAATTTTAGCCCTTCATGCCAAGTAACCTACTAGTTGGACATTGGTTCCACATTAAGGACACTAGAGCCACATGGGACTAATGTCCCCAATATGGTGCTAGTGTCCCTTGCCCTAAATTTTTTGAATGTATATATTTTCAAATGTGTAACCCTCCTAAGGTTGTCCTAAGTATATTTGATTATCCATACAAGCTACGAAATAGTATAAATACAAGACTATTAGACCTACATCCACTAGATAATAAATAAATGCAAAAATCTTATTCAAACAAGAAATAAGTTAAGAAAAATCAAGGTTATTAATCCTTATACTACCTTACTTGTGTATACTACCATCTAAAACTTCTCTAAGCCTAGATTTAAAATATATTCAATCTCAAGCATACTCAAGGCATTCAATACCACTATCATTCTAACATTCACTTGTACTTGCACCAAACACTATGTGGGAGAACTACACTGGGATTCATCCCTCCTTAAAGTATTGGTATATAGGAAACTCTCTTCATAATGAGGTGTTGAGGATGTCTAGCCCATCCTACTAACAAACACACATTTTTAGCTCATGCCATACTTGCAAGGAGGATTAGGGTTTGCAACTTAAATTATCTACTATATGCACAAAACAAAGTTTTAGTCTTTGTGTGCATAAGAACAAAACACAAAAACATAGATGTAGGTGCACCCAAAAATTAGGAGTAGTATTACAAAGAGGACGCTAGCACTATTTTATGGACATTAGAGCCATATGGCGTTAATGTCTAATTGGTTCACTATTTCTTAGGGAAGAATATGATTTAGTGACCCTATTTAAAATAATTAAACTTGTTTGTAAGTTAGTTTTTAGCACCTAGATTCTCTGTGATGGTTATTTTATCAATAAATATCTATTTTAATATATTTATTAATATTTTTAGAAATTCAAACAAAGTTAGATTTTGTAATGAATCACTAGTTATTTATTGCATATTATTTCACTGATTTAGACAACTCAACCCTTTAATCTAACATAAGATCTACACTAGATGAACCTTAATAGGTTAAATTTTTTGATGAACCCAAATTGATTCAAATATTTCTCAAAAATCTTAATTTTCCTTCTCTAAATTTTTTTGCACTAAATTAGGGTTCTAAAATTCAATTTTTTAAATTTTTTTGGCATAACCAAGCTCATTAAATCAATCTAAACTTAAGGTTTCATTTATTTAAATATAATTTAACTCTTTGTAAAACAATCCTAGTTCACACAAAACCCTATCCTTAGATTACCATAGGGTCGACATTTCTAGCATTTACTTATTCTTAATTTATAGATTATTACCATGATTATCCATTTCCTTGCATTTCTTCTTTTGAACATGCAAGACTGACTTTGAGGGTCCATTGCCTTACATTTATTATTAGGAAGATAGGCCATTACTAGTGATCCAAACACTCAAAATTAATCTAATGTGGGATTTTGACCATCCCAAGCTTCTAAGGGAGTGATTCCCTTCAAATATTTGTGTGGAACTCAGTTCTGAATGTAGCATACATAGTTGATTGCTTCGACCCGATACTGAGGAATAAGAGACTTTGATTGAAGCATGTAGTTTGCCATTTCCTTCAAGGTATGGTTCTTGTGTTTAGCCACACCATTCTATTGAGGACTATATGGAACTGTGTGTTACATCTAAATACCCTTTGATGTTCCAAACTGCTCAAACTTGTTGACATACTCTTTTCCATTATCAGTCTTTAAGATTTTGATGGAACATTCTAACCGCTTCTCCATAACTACCTTGAATTCCTTAAAGTGATTAAAAACCTCAGACTTATTTTTGAGAAAAAACACCCAAGTATACCTTGAATTTTTTTTGATGAATGTGAGCATGTATCTTGTCCTATTGAATGAAGGTTTTGGAAATGGTCCTGCTAAGTCACTGTGGACTATCTCTAGCTTCTATTCGGCTCTCTTTACTTTGCCCTTATCATATTTCTCTTCTAGATGCTTATCAAGAATGCAGATATTATATAGGCTATCTAAGAATTTGACTTTAGGCAATCTTGAAACCATGTCTTAATGATTGAGTTGCTCTAGGTAATGGTATTTTAAATGACCATACTATTCATGCCATAGTTTTCTCACTCCATCTACATAAATAAGCAATGCATCTAAGGCCTGATTTGGGGAAAATTATGAGAAGGTATATAGCCTATATTGATGATTGGCCTTCTCATAAGCCACTATGGTGTCACTATGCAACTCCTTAATGACCACTGAATCAGGTGTGAACTCAAATTTCTTCCCTACACCTATGTGAGTTATTTGATATACTGATAGAAGATTGGTGGATAGTGAAGGAACATATAGAACATTATTGAAGGTCCCATCAGTTACATCTATTGATCCTTTACTACTAACTTCTACCAAAGTTTCATCACCGATGACAATTGAAGGCACATAACATGGCTCTATTTTTGAAAATAGATCCTCTAAGGAGGCCATGTGATAGGAAGCACCTAAGCCAATAACCCAAGTTGAAGGATGAGAAGCTACTACAACAAGTGCTTTTCCCTTGTTTTACCCTTTTTATATCTTTACCTTTTGTATAATCTTGTGATGATGTGTTCTGAAATGAGGATTCAGGAACATTGATGTTGTTCTTCTCAAGCATCTTAGTTAAGGTGTCAATCTTCTTTTTCATGCACTAAGATTCATCATGCCCAAGTTTATTACAAAATTTGCGTTTGAGTTTTTCCTTATTAGTTTTCCCACTTGAGGAGGACTCATTTAATGATGCCTTAGGCTTGGCATCTAATTTTTTATTCTTATTGTGCTCATGATCAGGTTTAGACTAATTTTTCTCCTGTTTAGCACTGCTATAAATCTTCTTCTTGTCCTAATTGACAATCAAGGAATGTGATTTTCAAGACTTCAGTACACCCATTTGAACCAACTTATCTTGTTCTCGAGTTAGATTGCTAATAAACTCATCAAATGATGGAATTTTCTAAGTGGATCCAAGTGCATGTTTGGTAGCATGAAATGTAGAGACAAAAACTGAATAGTCGTTACCCAATTTTACAAGCATGGATAGAATCAATTGGTCATCTATTTTCTCAATGCCACATTGTTTCAATTATAATATCAATGATTTAAACTTTGTAAATAAGTCTTTTAGGGTGTCATAGTCACTTGGGCTCAATTTGATGAGCTCAATTTGATGAGCTCATTCTCTAGCTCATGACCCCTCATGATGTCTTGTACTCTAAAAATCTTGTCCACAATTGTCCGAACTTCATTCAAAGATTTTGAAGATTTAAAATGAAATAGGAGGTTGAGAGACATTGATAGGCATAGAAACCCATAAGCCTCATCACATATATTATACCACTTTACCTTTTTTGCATCTATAGATGGCTCAATTTCCTCACCCATAGTAATTTAATAGAGTCTTATACCTCTCAAAACGAGTTACATTTTAGACTCTCATTCTAGATAATTAAAAAGTGTGAGTGGTTTGATGTTTAGATCCATTAGTGCATATTAGAATGAGATAAATTTCAAAATTGAAATGAAAGCAAACAATAAAAAATAAACATTACAAGTACCCCTTGAACTATCAAGGACCCCCCCCCCCCCCCCCCCCCAACTGCCCAAAGTTATAATTCACACACACTTAGTCTTGGACATCAAGCACAATCAAGAATGAGTCTATGATCAATTAGTATGAGAAAGTATGAGAGGGATGTTAAGCACTATCAATAATGTGTTCAAGAGCAAAGGTATAAAGATTTGAAGAGAGTTTTAGGCTATCATACCATATAAAAATAGATGTTACAAAAGTCTTGAAATAATGTCACCAATGTGTAGAGCTCAAAAAAATATGCACTTTCAAAAAAATGGCACCCAAAAAGGAGCTACAGATTGAGAATTATAGAACTTCTTGATTCTTACTCCCACAGATTCATGGACCCTTTCCAAAACTAGAAATTTTTTATAGCCTGGTGTTTTTTCATCCAAAAAAAGAAATAACTTAACTTTACTTCTTCATTACCTTTCACCTCAAATTTGACACCCCCTTGAACATGACATGAGTTTATGTAACTAATTTACTTTGGGTTCATGTAATTGTATTACTTTGAACTCTCTGACAAATAAGACTACCTCAAAAACCCAGATTGGTCTAGCTAGTACAAATTAGGTTCTTAAACCTACATACTTATTACTTATAAACCAAGTAATGAGTAATCACTCTTGGAAACCTGGATTGGTCTTCCTCAATGCAAATCATGATCTTGAACTTGATTTACTTATAAAGTAAATAGGTAATAATAAATCAACCTTAGAAAACTTGGATTAGTCTTGCTTAGTGTAAATCAGGTTTTTCAACTTGATTTACTTATAAATTAAATAAGTAATAAGTAATCAACCTTGGCAAACCCAAATGGGTCTATCCAAATACAATTCAAGTTCTTCAACCTAATTTATTTATAAAGTAAATAAGTAATAAGTTATTGCATTAACAATCCTGAATGGGTCTACCCCAGTGTAAATTAGGTTCTTGGAGATGTAAGACTACCCTAAAACCCTAAATTAGTCTAGTAGCAAGTTGTCACATTGGATAAACTTGATTACTTTAAGTTGTTGACATGGAGAAACTTGAAATGGTCTACAAGTAAGTAATCACATCAAAGAAACATAATTACTTCAAGTAATCACCTAGGAGAAACCCAAAATGGTTTATAGACTTAAGTAATAGACCTCAGAGAACCTAATTTGGACTATGAAGTGTAAATCATGGTTTTTAGGGGTGATTACTTGGTATGTATGGGCACCGTACTATTTGAAGGAAATTATTTTAAATAAAATATATGAATTTTATCAAAAAACTAAGAAAAAACCATTTTATATCTCAAAAAACCCAAAAAATATGTGTAAATATATTTTTCATAAGGGAAAGTAATAATATAACCACAAAATCTTGAGTTCCCTTTAATAATATTAATCTACCTTAACTAAAAATTATATTTTCTGTTTGTTAACATGAATTTAATTTAACCTAGTTTTATAGTGCTAACTAAACAATACCTCTCATTTACTACATTTCCACCAAGTCTAGTTGATTTAGAATTTAACATGTCTACTTTTCAATAAAGCAAGATACATAAAATGAGTGTAATTATATGTTACCACATCCTTAAATATCACCTAACAACAAGATAAATTGGAGTTGTAAGTTATCAAACATAGTCCAAAGATGGTAAGGTCTAGTATTATTGATAACCATATGGAAATCTCACCTCACAAGAAGAACATAATTAACATGTTAGTCAAGGTAACTCACATACCATATATAATTTTATAAAACATTCAATGCCTAAATTTTTTATAAGTTCCATATTCAGTACCCAATTACTCAATGCTCTATGCATGTGCCTACTCATATAATATATTTTTATAGTATTGAGTCAAAAACCACATTAATTTAACTAAGAGGTAGAGAAATATAGTTTCCATTCATACATCTTACTTCAAGGTGAAGAACTTAAATTTGTATCAAGATTCATAGCATTGAACAATAATTTTGATTGTGCCATTAAAGAGAATAATGATAATATTGAACTCATTCAAAAGCTTTCTAGAAGGGAATTAAAATAGGATGTGGTAGCAAGATTATTACAATGAAAACATTTAACCATTCCATATAAATTGTGATCAGAATATGGGCACAATGAGTGGCCTTTACCATGCCAAACCAAAATGATCATAAAATTATGCCATTGATCACTATTAAGGCAACAATATCAATACTAATGTACTTAACTCAAATGACTAGATAATGTCTTCATCACTTGAGATTAATGAAACTAGTGAGTCATCTCTTAAAATTGTACATATTTAATCATTTAGGAAGTTACAACCATAATAAAATTTAGTACTAAATTCCATATATTAGTGTTATTAACAACAATATAATACTATTGTTAAGGAATTAAAAACATACTAACACCACTTCTTAAAAAAATCACAATCTATTGCTGCTAGCATCCATTTTTTAGTCCAATGAATGAACTCAAAATGATTATTCATTGTAACCAACACATAGCTACAAATTCTATAATTTATAATATAAGATCTATTGCATAAAATATAGTCATGTATAGAACTTGGGCTAGGGTATTTACCTTCATTGAGAATACACTAAGTTGTGCCTCAGACCCAAGACTGGTATTCACATTTTTAATATAGAATATAAGTACCTTTAACGAGATACAATCATGTAATAATTAAAAAATAGGAACTAATATGCCCATGAGAACATCATGCTCATAAGAACCCAAACTTCCATTGTAACAAAATTAAAACAAGGTGAAAAATTATATAATACCATCAACATCATCTAGCTTCCAAAAAGGAAAAAAAAAACATAATAACTTATTCATAGAGAAAAAAAGGGAAAACATCATAAGTAGACTATAGATTAACCTTATTTAATGAGTTATAACAATACAATTCATACAAACAATTCTAACTTGGGTTTTCTAAATGCATCAAAATAAATATTTGGCTAAAATTAGTTTGATGGTAAAGTATAGGTTTCACAATCCTTAATACTAGAATCAAATTCAATAATTTTTTCAATAATAAGAGTAGCATTGATGTATTCCATACATATAAGGTAGTACAAATTACAAGAAACAACTTTTATATCACCCCCTTTATTGTAAAGGTGTTCCCACTAATTCTATTCGTCAACATAATATTCATATCATAGCTTTAATATTATAAAACAACAATATTTTTGACATCAAAGTAGACATATTATATAATTATAGATGAGAGATACATTCAAATAAAAAATCTCAACTCCATACTACCCAAAAGCAAAATGTGTAGTTCATTTTTCCACCTGATTCTCCATGCCCACCAATAATATCCTTGTGGCATGTATTTTTATCATTATATAGAAACAAACTAATAAGGTGAAATAATGAAGAGAAATACATGAATATAGAAACAACTTATGTCTCATCTTTAAGGCCTGTTTATAAGTCTCAAAATTGTAAAAACTAATGTCCTAGTGCTTTCTGGCATTTTCTCTTTATTTCCTTGATCAATTACCTTCCAAAATCTTCTAAATTATTTAAATAACCATGCCACAACTTTCCTCATTATTTATTCAATATTTTTCATTTCCTTGGACAAGTAATGACCCCATAAATGTCAAGTATTTGACTACTATATCATGACAACATAGTGCCATATTTAGATAGTAAAATCTTGATGAGGCCTGCCAAATGGAAATATCATAGTGATATGGTCATAGGCCCATACATGCAAAAATGTAGTATCTCTAAGACTACTTGTATATACCTACAAGGTGAATATGTATAACTCTCAATACAAATGGGCTAACATGATATGCCCTTAAGAATATCTAGTATGATTCTCCTAAATAGCTTGAAATATATAATACATAGGATAAAACATAAATATAAATCTACCATCTACTACTATGATTGACACTAGTATGAAACATATAAGTTTATACAATCATGGAACATCATATCATATAATTTTATCCAAAAACATAGTACCACCCTGATCAACATCCTCTAGTCTACTTGTCATGAATATATGAACTCACCACATGTATCCTAGAATCAACTCATACATCACCTTGGGAATCTCCCCAATAATGGGAATTTGAAAGATGTATCACATATTCCCTAAAGTGATAGTCATCTCACATGTCAATAGTTATAAAGTACATACCAAGATTCACATTCTCTGTTAGTATAGTTATCAAATGTATATTATATAAAATTTGGCCCAATTAGTCAATATGCATTAGATTTATCTCTTATAATAGCTACCAATATGTACCATCCAAACCCAAATCCAAAAAATAATCATCTATATCCCATATCTAAAATCATGGGAATAAATAAAACACATTGTAAAAACTAAAAGACAAAAAATCTAACTAATTTCTAATCTAGACATGTAGTATACATATATAAATTTTGAGTAAACTTAGTTAAAACACACAAATATAATATCAACCAATGAAGGTAAATAATTTATATAAGTATGCCCCATTTGGGAAAATAATGTCACAATTTGGAGACACCTTCCATCAATTGCATTAGGAACACATGACAGCTTATCTTGTATAAATATGATACTTAGTTACTAATTCCAACTTTACATATGGATCATTCCTTTAATTAATGATATCCTTGCTAGTACCTTTGGTAATTACACTTCACAATCAACTAAAAATGTTTCATACTCTATCATTTATACTTTTCTATGACTAATATGAGAATAACTTATAAATTTTATATGTGATTTACTAATTATTATAACCATTTGAATTTATCTAACTATATATATATTTTAATCTAATCAATTCACTATTCTCATTTCTCATCTTAAAAGGGGGAAAACATGGGGTAAAAATATATAAAATTGATATTTGATTAGTCTTTATGTCATGATGCAACCACAAAGTATCATTTATTGATATAGTATTGAGGGCATATACCATGTACATAAGACATTAAAAATCACATATTACAAATTATAAAATACTACATGTATATTTTCAAAGAATGCAAAAGGTTGAAAAATTACAATCATTGGCATAGAGTATGGGGGCATATGCCATGCATATGTACTCACATTATAATAAATAAGTACAAATCTATACAATATTGAGTGCATGATGTAGATTCATGCACAAGTTTTGAACAAAATTTACAAATCCAAATTGACATATAATCACAATTTTCACATTCATCAATAGGGGGCATGATAGATATTCTCTCACATTATACTATTCTATAATGGCATATACTATAATCTATTTTATATATGTGGACATGACAGGGCCATCGATGACATCCATTATGTTTTTACCATGTATTAATTAACTAAGTGACAATTAAATCTAAATCCATCTATAATGGCTGATTCATAATAAAGTGTGTAGTGCATGACTTGGAGATTTTGTACTTTCCAAAACTATAGCCTAAAAATCAATCTTAGATTCTAAATTATTTCACATCTTTGGGTTATAAATACTAGATGAGTTAAATTTAATTCTTTGCATCCATAAATGGGTATTATTTCCTTTTTATAGGTAAAATTTAAATTGGGGTTTGATCATCCCTAATTTGCTAGTTTTCAGATTTCTTGAAAAAGAGGCAGAGGAGAATATGCGTCGAGCTCTGCAACTCGATGGATAGCTAGGGTAGTCATGCCCTAGCTGTTAAATGGTGGTTTCCTTGTGTATATGTGAGGTGTATAGTGGCATCAGTTTAATCAGTAAGGGGCGTTGGCTGAAGGATAGAAGGAGTGCATGGAGTTTAGCGGAAGCGGCTGGGTGGGAGGCGCAGCTGCGTGCTGAAGCTGTATGGAAGGGATGGCGTGGAAAGAATAGAATAATATTAAAGGGCCAGGAGCTATAAGGATGCAATTACTAGTGATTCCCAGTGATAGGAGGCCAGTTTCAAGGGGTGGTCTGAGACAGGACAAAATGCTGGTTTGCAGGGCAATGGCATGGAGGGAGGCTCAAAATTTTTGAAAATTAATGGATGTTTGGAGCGGTGTGAGGAGAGACCTAAGCTGGTTATACCCTTTGACATGATTACAGAAGATGTGGAATACTATTCCAAACATTATTTATACTGTAAGTTTCTGGGATTGAAAGTTTCTCTGCCTTTTTGGAAATTGGGCAAGAAGGGTTTGGGAGCCAGAATGGGAGATGGAAGTAGTGTTGCTGGCCAACAACTTTTTTATGGTCTCTTTTAATTTTCTAGCTGATAGAAATTGGGTCTTTGAGGGGGGACCGTACTTCTACAACCAGGTTGGTCTCTTTGTGAAGCCGTGGCAAGCAGGATTCAATCCATCAGAGGAGCTGCTAAATTGGGTCCCAGTTTAGGTTCAGCTCCCTCGAATATCGATTGAGTGTTGCAGGGAGGATGTTTTGCAAATGATAGCTACAAAGCTTGGTAAACTGGTGGGGTCATCTTCACAGACCTCAGGTAAGAGAATTATGTTCTTTGCTTGTATTTGTGTTGAAATTCATTTGAGCAGGCCTATACCGGATGCAATAGAAATAAGTGCAAGACCTTATTCCTGGGTTCAGTAGTTAGACTATGAAACCCTACCCTTTAGATGCCACCTATGTCATGAGTACAGACATTTAGCCAGACGCTACCCAAAGGTGAACTTGGGAGGACAACAAAACTCATCTTCACCACGTGAGTAGATTGTGGCGTTCGAAGACTTCCTGAGTCAGGGGGTGATAAAGCTGTGGATGGCTTTGTGCAGGTTAAGTCTAGGAATAAAAATAGGAGACTCAAGAGGACTTTTCAGGAATGACAGGAGGAGGAAATTTTTAATCGGTTTGAGATTTTAGAAGAATTGGGTACTCATGAGATTCAACCTGGCCTCCCTAGGGATGAACAAGTAGGTGGGGATGTTGTGATGGATGGCATGACATCCTCTTCACTAGCAAAACTAGGGGAGGGAATGCCTATGCCCATGATTTTAGAGAAGCAAGGAGTGGGGTAATTTCAGAGTGAAGTTACTAGAGAGCCGAGCTAACTCTTAGAGGATGCTCGGCCCTCAACACAATAGCCGATGCCAGGAGGAGAGAAGAGAGGTAAAGTAGCTCCTATTCTGGGAATTCTCCAGAAGGAAGGAAAAAAGGGTTCAGTGGATAAGGGTGCCAAGGCAGGTAGGAGAAAGGATGTGGAAGTGATTAAGATGATTAGGGAGAATTTGGTGGAATCTGGGTCGGTCAAGACCCTGGATCAGCATTTCTTGAACCCCATGAAATGATTATAATCTCATGGAATGTGAGGGGCTTGAATAGAAGTCCCAGACAAAAGGCTATTCAGGGATTAGTTAGAAATAGTAGTCCAGATATCCTCTTTCTACAGGAGACCAAAGTTTTTGTGGAATTCATGATGGGTATGGCACTTAAGCTCTGGAAGCAGGATGTGTGCCAGTGTATTGGAGCTCAGGGGATGGCTGGAGGATTACCCTATTTATGGAATCCTTGCAGAGTTTGATTGGTAGCTTGGATTGTCTTCAGATGTGTGATATCTATGGTAGCTTTGTACATTGATGCTGGAGAATATGTTCTTCTGACAAATATATATGCTCCAAATGACTTATAGGGTAAGCAAATGGTGTGGAACAACTTGCAGGTGATTCAAAAGGAATATCCCTACTATCCTTGGATCATAGCAGGTGATTTCAATTTGATATTAAACCTATCAGAAAAAAGAGGAGGTAATACTAGAGTGGAGCCGTCTTCTCTTCTGCTCAGGGATAAGATTGTGGAATTCAACCTGGTGGACATTAAGCTAGGTAATGGTAGATTCAATTGGAATAATAGGCGTCTGGGAGACGACTGTATTATGGAGTGTATTGATAGATTTCTGACCTCCTGCTATTGGGTGGGCGGCCGGTGGACTCTGAACTTTGAGATCTTAGACTGGCATGGGTCAGATCATTGGCCAATACAATTGACCATCTCCTCAGCACAACGGCATCAAAAACCTCATTTCAAATTTTAGCTTATGTGGCTGAGAGACCAGGATTTGTTTAATTTTGTTGCTGATTGGTGGAAGGAAGGATGCCCAACGCATGGTAAGGCAATGTATGTTTTTGCTAAACTCCTTCAGTATGTTAAATATAAGCTCCAGAGATGGAATAGGCAGACTTTCGGTAACTTATTTGAGGAGAAGAAGGAGGTGCAACAGGTGTTGAATGATATTACCAGGTGGATCAGAGAAGAGGGGCTGTCCGAGACTCTGCTGAAGGAGGAGGAGAAGGCTGCCCAAGCATTGGAGGAATGGAAGCTGAGAGAAGAAATTTTTTGGAAACATAAGGCTAGGATTGATTGGCTAAAGGAGGGAGACAAGAACATGGCCTTCTTCTTCAATTCGGTTAAAGCGAGGTAGCATGGTAATGTTATCACTACTCTAAGCACTAAAAGGGGAGAGAGGATATTTTCCACTGAGAACATTTGTAGGGAGGCGAAGCAGTATTTTAGCTCACTCTTCCATGATGTTGGGCAAAGGGATGCGACAGCGGAAGAAATGATTTTATCTGGCATTCCTTCTATTGTCACGCTAGACATGAAGACATAGCTGATGAAGCCTATAACTTTGGAGGAACTGAAGAAAATGGTATTTATGATGAAGACCGGGAAAGCACCTAGATCGGATGGGTTCCTGGTTGAATTTTATTAGGAGTTTTGGGAGATAATTAAAGATGATTTATTGGCTATAATCCAAGAGTCCTAGGAGAACAAGAAAATGTTGTGGGCCTTGAAGTCCACCTTTTTGGTGCTTATCCCCAAGGAAGAAGGGGCTGATTGCTTCAGTAAGTTCTATCCCATTTCCCTGTGCAACGTGATTTATAAAATTGTTTCAAAACTGATTGTAGAAAGGTTAAAGGGATGTTTGAAGGGGCTGATTTCAGAAGAGCAAAGTGGCTTCGTGGAGGGTCGGCAAATTTTGGACAAAATTTTTATGGCTATGGAAGCCATACATTCTATGACCAAATCTAAGGAAAAGGCCATGTTTATTAAGTTGGATATGTCAAAGGCTTATGATAGGGTTTGCTGGTCTTTTCTTCGAAAGAGTCTAGAGGCATTTGGCTTTGAGGAAGGATGGATCAGGTGGGTGATGAGCTGTATTACTACTACCTCATTCTCAGTTTTGGTCAATGGGGAGCATTTGGAACTCTTTCAGACAACTCAAGGACTGCGGTAGGGAGATCCTCTCTCCCCCTACTTGTTCCTTTTACTGGCTGAGGGGCTTGGGAGGCGTATGAAGGAGCTCACCAGGGGGAATGTGATACATGGTTGGAGATGGGGAGGGGATCTTCTGATTCTCTCTCATCTGTAGTTTGTTGATGATGTGGCTATGATGGGCTTGGCCACACTGCAGGAAGCCAATAATATTTTCAGGTGCCTAGATGACTACTTGGCGGCTTCGGGTCAGATGATCAATGAGGGGAAGTCATCCATTTTCTTATTCAATACGTCGATGGTTATTCAACAGAGGATTGGGGACATCCTTCAGTTTCAAGTTGGAAACCTTCCAGCTTTGTACTGGGGATCCCCATTTCTATAGGCCAGTTGGCTAAGGAGTCGTGGCAAGGGATTCTAAATAAATTTAGAACCATGGTTAACCATTGGAAATATAGATGGTTGTCCTTTACCGGTCGGGTTCAACTGATCCAGGCAGTGGTTTAGGCCCTCCCCATCTACAAGTGTATGCTTCAGGTTGTGCCTGTCAGTTTTGTTAAAGAGCTAGATGCCATGGCCAGACAATTTTTGTGGGCCGGTAATCTGTCTATGACTAAGTGGAGCTTAATTCGATGGGATGTTGTCTACACTTTGAAGAAGTTTGGAGGTCTGGGGCTTAGACAGTCTACACTGGTGGGCATGACTATGGCAACAAAACTGTATTGGAGGTGGTTTAATGAGCAGAGCAGGACATGGGCCAAGATTTTGACCCATAAGTATTTTCCTGGCACCTCTCAAGAGGATCTTCCTAGGTGTGGTTTATTCGGGAGGGGGTCGGTGATCTGGGATACGCTCAAGAAGGGAGCTGCCCTGATTAAGCGTGGCTTGTTTTAGATTTGTCAGAATGGGAGGAGGGCAAAATTTTGGGATGATTCTTGGGATGGCAATGCCCCTATAACTTCTCAATATCAGCATTTAACCATTTTGGCTCAGAGATTCAAGGAGGCCGAATGGAACACATTACTAATTTCAAAGTGTACACTCTCTAAGATAGGTTAAAGGTGGCAAAATGGAAGGACAAAGAGGATTGGTCGATCACTGATATGGATGGGGAGTGCACCGAATTGGCTTCTATCTTGGCTGGACATAATTTTAGTACATTAGGTGGTGAGGACGAGTTGGCTTGGTTCTCGAACCCCAGAGGTAAATACACTGTATCTTCTGGTTAATAGGTGCTAATTGAAGAAAATTTAACTATGGAGGTGGTGGTTCCATGGTGGCACAGGGTGTGGAATAGCTTTGGTTGGCCAAAGTGCAATTGCTTTGCCTGGGTGCTGGCATGGAACTGATGCCTGATGTGGGAGAACATCAGGAAGCACAGTTTTGTTGGTCCCTCAAAATGTGTCTTGTGTGGGGAAGAGGAAGAGAATACAACTCACCTGTTCTTCTGTTGCCAGTATACCAGCCAATTGTGGCATGCCTAGTGGGGCATTTGGCGTAGCGGGTGTGTCCATGCCTCCTCTTTGGTTGAGTTTTGGACGAAGCAGGGGAAGCCTACCACTGTATCACATTTTTTGATGGATGCTTGGTATGTAGGCTCAATTTTCTTACTCTGGCAGGTATGGCTAGAGAGAAATCAGAGAATTTTTGTTGAGGTTAAGCTGGGGGTGCAGCAGGTTTGGAATCAAATTTTGAGAATGATTCAGGAAACTATTAAGGCCAAAAGTGAGATTGTCCTTCCCTTGAAGAAGGAGGATGCTGAGGTGGTCGGCAGGATGGGTTTGAAGGAGGTCGTGCCAACTTTGGCCTGTGTGAGAAGAGGCGTTGGAGGAAAGAAAAGGATTTAGAGAGATGGTAGATGGTTGCCCCCCTGAGAATTTCTTGAAAATTAATATTGGTGGTTCTTCAAGGGGCAATTCAGGTCCGGTCAGAATTAGAGGCGTTGGACATGATGCTTCGGGGGTAGTTATTTTCCTTTTCTCGGCCTATATGGGAGAGCAGACGGTAAACAAGATGGAGGGCCTAGCGATTTTATATGCCCTGAGGAAGGCTTATGAGCTTGGTTGGCACAGAGTGATTTGCAAGGTGGATTCCTAGATTTTAATTTACATGATTTTGGAGAGGAGACTAATGGATGTTAGTTGGCAGCTTTCCGCGGTTGTTCAGCAGGTGTTTTAGATTTGCTCTCTCATGGAGTCGGTGAGTTTTGTCCACATTCCGAGAGAACGGAATAGGGTAGTAGATTTTTTGGCTAAGTTGGCCTCTGAAGGGATGGCTGGGCGTGTTGTAGAGTTGTGGGAGCAGATACCTGAGGAGATTAGACAGAGACTGGATAGGATTCTGAGAGAAGACAGGATTGGCACGGGATTGTGATGGTTTGTGGTTGTTGTAGCTTTTTTTCTTGGTTATGTTTAGGCATTGGCCTTTGTTGGTTATGTATCTTGGTTTTCTGTGATTAATAAAGTTTTTACCCCTTTTTATTTTTTTTAAAAAAAAATTGCTAGTTTTCAACAAAAAAACAATTTTTTGCAAACAACACAATTAATAAAGTTGAAACATTGGGGTTCTTATGTCCCTCAAATGGTTATATCCGTCACATTGACCACTTGAAATATTATCCATTTCCTTGGCTAGAAAATGAATAAATTCTACAAGTCCCTTTTTCTTCTCCATAATGATCAGGGCAATTCTTGGCCCATCGCATTAGTACTTCTCCATGGCACACATACAATTTTAGTTGTTCCCTAAAATATATTTATAATATTTCAACTATAGTTATATCTTTTTATTGAATTGAAAAATAATTTTATGTAGTTATATACTCCTATTTAAGGAACACTTTGGACCATTAAAGCACACATAAAGTCTACACAACAATCATCCACATAAGTTTGAATTCTCTTTTTCCCTTTCATTTAGTATTTTTAGTTTCACCAAAATGCTACATAAAAGTTGGAGGGGGGTGTAGATGCCTAGATTTAGAAAAAATGTTTTTATAATGTATTTTTAATCACTTTGCTTGTATAGGTTTTTGCTAAGAATTAAAAATTAATGGTGCATTTAATTTATAAGTTATCCTTTTATTTTATGATTTTATATGACTTTATGACCCCTTTTTCTAGTCCCATGTCTTAAAATTAATTTGAAAATAGAGCTCTCTAAACCCTTTTATTTTTGTTGTTATTTTGAGCATAGGATAAGAAATAAGAAAAATACTATATCCTATCCCCTTCTTGACAATATTTTCCTTTGATATTTTAATATTTTTCAATATGTTTCCCATTTCTAGTTGTTGCTTTTGAGTCCCCTTTAAGATATTTTGGGTCTATTTTGCATGCTACTAAGTTTTTAATTCAAATTCTAAGAGAATCCTATATATATAGAGTTGTTAGAAGGCATTTAGGAAATGCACTCTCACATTTCAAGATCTATACAAAGTTATGAATTATCTATACTAAATTATTAGAACTAATATGACATATTTTTATATTTTAATGATTGTACCAATCTAGGAAATGGATCATTTAGATCTACATATTAACCTTACACACATGAAAAATACATTTGAGTTTGATCTCTCTTAAGAGCATTGTAAATGTAGTGCAATGTTTGGTATTTCAATGGGGATTGAGAAAGGTCAGTCTAATTCAATCCTACTCCCTAATTCCCCCTATTTAATATTGTATGTTTTTATGTGAGAAAGTAGGGTATGATATTTCACTTGCATGCACACACAAAAATGTGTTTATGACAGTAATTATTGAAGTGTCCTTAACATTTCAAAAAATTCTAAAGACTTAATGTTGAGGGATAAAATTGACCTATTAAACCCTAAAATGGATTTAGGAATCCTAACTTGGTGTTAATAGGGTTAATAATATAGAAATGATATTACAAAAGGCTGATAATTAGATCTACAAGAGGCCAATTCGATGCTAAACTCATATATAAATATACATTAAATTTATAATGTTGATTATAGGCTAAATATAGAAAGTAAAACTAAGAAATGCATGCAAATGAAAAATAATTAATATAATTAGCTAGTTATGATGCTAACACGGTCTTGGATATGGAATATGTATTAAGAAGGATAGAAGGATATTCCATAATAGTCTTTAGATTTTAGTTCTAATGCTTCTAGAGATTTGGACAGTAACATTAGCCTCAGATGGTTGTATTGATGCTAATACCTAAGTTAGATGTAAGTGTCCTATACAAAATACTTAGTAAAAAGGATGTGACCACCTTGACACTTCTAGGTTTGAATTCACCTTCACTTTGGTGCATTCACATCTAGGTCATAGACTACCGTTCCCCATTAATTTGTAAAAAAAATAATTATTCATCTTCATAGTGACCTTGGATAAAAATAGGTTATTGGGTACATAGTGTCGATCTAACCCAAAACAGTCATTTATTAGTGAGCATAGCCTACATAGCCAATATTCTGAAGGACTCAAAATGATCTAGTTCTCCCCTATGTGTTGGCTTGTGTGTGAATCATACAATATGTGCAATATAAGTAGAATGATGACCTATCTTGTGACTTGACAAATATATATCCTAGGATGTTCCTTCAGTACTTTGAGCCTATGTATGTGTTGTTCATATAATTGATATGAAAATAGGAGAAAATATGAAAGATTTGATTTATTGAGTGCTTGATTGAATGTTTTTGATAGGTTTCCTTATTCTATGATAGGTGAATAATGAATAATGGTTGATCTTGTATTTATATCAATCCCTATGGATAAGTAACTCACATTAAAGTACTTAGGCCTACCATAATGATACATTTCATTTTCAAAATAGAAAACTTTAGGGAAATGAACACTTGCATTAGGTTAAGACACTAATATCAATGCTAATGTCTATCATGGATATTAGTGTCTAGGGAGTAGGAAAGTATGGGTTCAAAAGTTGCAGAGGTGGAAGATAAGTACATTTTAAGCATTCTAGGTAATATAGAAGGCCTAGGTCATTGAAATGAGACATGATAGACTAATATATAGGACAAAGGGCATAAGATAGAGTAAATATGAGACCTAAAAAATAAGGAAAGGTCCATAATTGAGAGGAACAACCAAGGTTTGAGTTTTTCAAGTGTAAAAGACTGAGGTTCTATATAATCCATAAATATCATCTACATTTCCCCCCTTTAATCTAGAAATGAAATTGCTAGCTTAAAGGAAAGAAATGTATATGTAGGTGTGTATAACCCACCTTATCTTTATGTGTGTCCAACTTGAGTTCCTCTTTGGTAACTTACCTACAACCAAAAACATGTTACAGTATATAATCAATCCACATAATCTAGATTTGAAATTGATTGAAATGGATTAAAATTGAAAGATCAATGTTTAAGAGTACACTTATGTGTCTATGTAACCACCTTGCCTATTATCAAGTTGATTTTAAAAATATTTATCATTGTAAGGATTTGAAAGTAAGATTAGGATAAATATAGATAAATATTGAAAGTGCATATATCTAAGGAGACACACACACACACACAAATGCACACACATGAAATGATAAGACAAGTGTACAATTTATGAATGTAACCATGTAGCATATAGAATTAACATGTTTAGGTAGTTATAAGGTTGAGGTGCATAGAACCAATGTGACATCATGTAGGCCTGATATGCATGATAAGGATCACATAAATATCTAGATATTAAAAATACAATACAACAAGCAAACAATCACACACATAAGACACTAAAAATAATATCAAAAGTCAATGGTCTAAGGAGACTGCAAACAAGGGGCATGTTTAAATTCCGCATAATCAAAGAGACATGACTTAGTCAAATGTCCACAAGAGCAAGGATGACATATTAAAATGTCTATACAAAAAACAATGAGCTATGTAAATTTTTATGAAAGCATACATAGGCATGGGTAAGTTACAAGTAAAGGATCTATTCAAATGTTTACACAAGGAAGACAATATAAAGGCAACACACTCAAGGAAGTGAATAGAGTAAATTATAAGAAGGGCTTCAAAAAAATTTATAGTAGCCCATGGATCAAATGTGTTATGAAAAAATGACAAGAGTATAACATATCAAGTACCATGTGTAAGATATAATCATGGATAATGGCATGTATAAATACATATGTAATCTCAAACAACATAATGTAGAGTAACCATGAAACCATATAACATATGTGTATCAATATCAAATAAGTGGATGGGACTAATTCCTCCATGACATGAGTAGAGGGAAGACCCAACATCCAAAAATAGGAATAAATCATGTTTCTATGTATGCCTATATCACACTCAAGAACAAGTGTGACATCTATATATGTAGGAGTAATTGAATATTCCATCCATAAACACATAAATAACACATAGATGCCAAGGAGATAATATAACAAGTAGGTTCTAAAAATATTTTTGGATTTTTGAGCATTTTTTTATTTTTTTTGGTATTTTTTGAATATTTTAAGAGTCTAATCATGAATTCCTCATCATCAAAAGGTGTAGGACCACCTAGAAATTTTATCAAGCATTGTTTAAATTGTTGCACTACCATCACTTCAATTTTATTATTTAATGGTTTACCTAAATCTAATGGTGTAGACAAATAATCATAGCCATCATGTTGTATGCAAATTTGTGTATTCATATTAATAAAATTAACACATATGTTTGTATTATGTATCTTAGAATTCAACTCAACTAGCCAATTTGGTCCAAACTTTAGTTTCAAATGTGGTTCATGGTTTAATATCCATATGGTTGAAGTTTTCACACATGGGCCATAGCGATAGGTAACTAGATGTATCCTCAAGATTCTGGAATTAATGGAGAGTATGCTAGTTCTTATGTAGAATTTACCAATTGTGCAAGAAAAATGGTATGACAAGTTGTATCCCACTTTTTATTAAACTATATATGGTGGAAATATACCTCATCAATATTAGCAGTAATGGTTAAATCCTCATGCTTTAGTCACTTTGAGAGATAGTTCTTTTCTAAAAGATAGGATGGATTTTGACTTTTCCTCATGTTGGACACATTATGTATGCATCCTCAATTCTTATATTTTTGAATTTGGTTCTTTAATTTACCACATTGATTGGTATGATGTCCACTCATATGGTATTTATATTATGGTACCATGTCTTATGTGGGTAGAATTTTATTGTGTGATATGTGTCTGGTATAAGGTAAAGAAATCATATTGTGCTTAAGTAACATAGATAACATGGTATTTGGAGAATATTATTGTGTCATGATCTATAAAGTTTATTATAAATCATTTTGAAAAGACTCTACATTGTTCACATGATGAATTTGCATTTGACCTTTATAAGGTTGACTCAGTGCCTCTAGCCAAGAAGGGTGTATGAAGTCAAAAACATTTACATTCTTGTCTACTATTTTGATTTTTCCCTTATTTGGATTAAATTATGTATTTTTTACAAGTGGCTTTAGCTTACATATGCCATGATCCATAAGTTTGAATAATTTATGTGATAGGTGATCAAGTGGGTCAAATTTTAAGTTTCACATTTTCTCATCTGTCATATCATAGTCTCTATCACAATAACTTCCATAGTAATATGAAACTAAACTTATTTTTTCTTATTATTGAATTATAAAGGAATATTAAATGTTGGGTTCTCTTGTAATTTTACTGGCTCTTTTAGTAATGGCTCTTTTTCCTTATGCATATCTATGTGCACCTTAGATTTTAGTTCCTTATTTTCATCTAGAGACAAAGGATCCATTGTTCTTGACTCACCTATTTCGTACATATGTATATGATTAAAAGGGTTGTATTGATTAGGTTATAGGGATAACTTTAGTTTTGGAATGTATTATTTTACAAAATTTTAAAGGTTTATCATCAATAGGCATGGATAATAAGGTCCCCTTATATATGAATTTTTCACATCGGTGAAGTGAAGATGGGATAACTTCCATTAAATATATCTAAGGTCTACCCAAAAGTAAATTATAATTTAAGGTTTGAGACATGACCTAAAAAATAGTCAACATAATTTTTAGTCCTAAGGTCAGATCCAATGTAATTTGAACAACTAGAGAGCTATGTGAATTATCATACCCTTTTATGCAAATAATTGTATTTTGAATAATACTTGTGTTACTAGACATGGTGGTTAGTAATTATATGATAAAAATGTTTAGGCCTAATCCATTATTAATAAACACTCTTTTGATACCTTTACTCTATATTGTCACTTCTATGAACAAAGGTAAAATTTGGTTAGCAATATCTTCGAATGGTAAATATGTTGGATAAAAGGTGATGAGATTATTATTTTTCTTGAGATATTTCATAATATCCACAAAATAAGTAGTCTCAATATCACTTGGAACTTATGTCTTATGCAGAGCCTTGTATGGGATATCCTTATAGACATTATATTGCTTTAGGAGCTCAAGGATTGAAGAATTCACATGTTTATTTCTTAATTGGTCAATAATGTAATATCCTTTGGATTTGATTACTAGATTAGGTTTAAGAGGCACCTATTGTATATTAATAGTTGTGGGAATATGTTGAGGAATCCTATCTTTTTTAGTACTAACAACATGGACAAAAAACTCAATATAAGTTATGGGTGAATAATGAATTTGGGATGGTAGTTATCATTCAAATAAGACTTAGGTAAAATGAATGGTTCAGAACATGCACATTAGTGTCTAGATAATGGATCTATAGCATTACAAAAGGAATTTTGAAAAGACTTCAAATATTTATTCCACTTTAAAATCCTTTCATTGTAACATTCTAACAAGGAGTATGCAATAATACAAGTTTTGAATCCCTTATGAATTGGATGGCTTGACACAAGAATAAGATATAAAAAACCATAACAACTATAAGGTATTGGACCATGAAATAATTTATAAAGATATCCATAGAAAACATGATTATAAAATTATAACAATCAGGGATCAATAATGATAAAATTAAAAAACCTTAATTGACCTAGGATTTGATGTTTAAGGATTGGGTTCACCAAATGTTTAACCCTAGAATGGATATAGGAATCCATAACTTGGTTTTAATAGGGTTAATAATATAGAAATGATAATTCAGAAGGGTGATAAGTAGATGTAGAAAAATCCAATTGGATGCTAAAGTCAGATATAAATATATATTGAATTTTTAATGCTAAGTATAGGCTAAATATAAAAAATAAAACTAAGCTATGTATATAAATGAAAAATAAGTAATATAATTATTTGGTTTTGATGATAACATAGTACTACATATTGAATAGGTAAAAATAATGCTGGAAGGAGATTTTGGAATAGTAATTAGATTCTAGATCCGATGCTTATGGAGCTAAGGACACTAACATCAACATGGGACAATTACATCAACATTAATGTCTAGGATCGACACAAGTGTTCTATATTGAATACCTATTGGACAAGGATGAGACAACCTAGATGCTTCTAATTTTGACTTTTCCTTCACTTTGGTATATTTAGATCTAGGTCATGGAGTGTTTCTCCTCATGAATTTGCAAAAAACCTTATTATTTATCTTCATAGTGACCTTGCGGAAAAATGGGTTAGGGGGCACATGGTGTCGAGTTAACTCCAAAAATACCTCTATCAATGAGCATTTCCTACATATACAATACTTTAAAGAGGGCCTCAAACTAATGGAGTCATCTCCTATGTGTTGGAATTTATGTGAATCATATAATATATGCAAAGTAACTAAAACAATGATCTAGCTTATAACTTGGTAAATATAGCTCTTGGGCCAATCCTTTAGTATTTTAGACTTGTGTATGTGTTTTTATTATGAATGATATGTGAATAAGATAAAATAGGAAAGCTTTGCTTTATTGAGTACTTGATTGAATGTTTTTGATATGTTGCCTTGGTCTATTCTTTGTGAGGAATGAATGAGGGTTCATATTGTATTTATATCAATCCCTTTGTATAAGTAACTCATATTAAATCTCTTATGTCGACCATTAGGATAAGTTTTGTCTTCAAAATAGATTATTTTAGGGCACTAGACACTTGTGTCAAGTCAAGACACTAACGTCAACACTAGTGTCTATCCTAAATATTAGTGTCTAAAGAACAAAAAAGTAGGTATAAGTTCAGACCTTATAGAGGTGGAAGATACATATATTTTAAGCATTCTAAACAAGATAGAGTTCTTAGGTTATTAACATGAGATAGGTCAAACTAAGATATAGGCCAAGGGTCAAAAGATATAATATATGTGAGATTTGCATAAGCAGGAAAGGTCCATAATTGAGAGGAATAAATAAGGTTTGAGTTTTCCAAGTGTAAAAAATTGAGGTGTTATATAGTCCATAAATATTTTCTACATGACCATCAAAGGAAAAAATAACTACAACTACCATCCCAATCCCATCAATCTTATCCTAGTAAAAGATCACATTCTAGTTGTTATAAATTAGTTTTTCCATAGGGATAGGCTCAACCCATAGGGGTTAGAATCAACTCTCATTATAAAATTGAAACACACATAAATTTATATTATATCATTCAGTCTAGATAAATAAATAAGGATATTTATCCCTTCTAGACACAAAAATGAGATTTATTAGTCTTTCTATATCTATTAAGCATATGTACTTAACATATTTTTTTATATCAAATATAATTAAAATTTATGCATCAAACTTTTTCATACAATTCTATGAGATAGTTTATATTTTTTGATTCCCTTTTGTGCACTCTTATAATTTGTAATTTACCATCTAGTGTAAGATTGTCCACCATATAAGATCCTAGGATCTTTGGTGTGGGTCATTGGCATTTGAGAAATATCTCTCATATTCTAGTAAACATGTGAGAATAACATGATAAAGAAGCATTACTAGTCGATTATGTTTCAAAGTATCTAAAAGAGTTTCTTAGTAAGATAAATATGGATGATTCCCATAAAATAATACCTATGGAATCCAAAGATGTCTAGAAGCTCATTTCAATGTCTTCGAAAAATAACACAATTATATCTTTAAATAGTTTCTATAACTCATGATCTCTACTTAAGCCACAGGCAAAACTTTCTTCCATGCAATTTGCACACCCATAGGTTTAGAAGCAAATCCCTTTTAAAGTGTTAATTGATCTTGACATCTCAATGTTTGAAAGAAAAATGATTGTTGTATAATTGCATGGTTAGATTCAAAAATTTGATGTGTAATTATTTGTCAATCATTTCATTGATGTTGAGTATATCACTTTTATGATGTTGAAAATGTCATTTTAAATTTAAAATTGGTAGGAAGCCTTTAACATGTAGCATTAGAAGGAATTTTAGTTCATTGAGACTTAAAATAAAATTTTGAACATTTTTAAGGAGTGATTCCCTCTCAAGAAATTTGAGGTTTAATACATAAAATTTGATTAGTTTCAATATAATAAGGAGTAAGCAAAAAATTATGATAATGATTTAATTTATAGAGCAACTTAAGGTGTTGAAGTTAATCAATATACTCTCACCTTACATTTATGCAAAGATGTATTTCTTAAATTCTGACACATTTGGGAAAGAATTCCCCTATTATACCATTATCAAAGCCAAGACAAATTTAAATTAAAATTTATATTCTTCAACTAGTGCCATATATAAGAAAACCATTTCATGCAAGTTTGAGAAACCTAAGAAGGCCATGAAATACTAGAAGACAATAAATTATTTTTCTCCAGAAAAAGATAAGAAGAACAAAGGTGAAAATTGGTGATCTCATAAAATGATTTTGAATTTCATATGTAAAAATCATTTCTTATGTATAATACATAAAGTTTAATTCCAATGGAAGACACTAATATAGATACTACTTGTCTAAACACTAGAACCACTTCCATTGACATCTCTAAAGAATTATAGTGTCTATATTTCAGACCAAATTTTTGATAAAAGGTTAGATTATCCACATAATAAACCAAGTGGAAGATAAAATAATATCATTGAGTAAGGTATAACCTAATACCTTTGACTTATCACTGATGCACATCCAAAACCATACTATTTGGGTTGGTTATAGTAAGGAAGGATATACATTTTAGACAAAAATGCAATTTTTGGTAAAAAATCAAGCCCATGGAGGACATTGTCACTTGTGGTGATGTGTCAATTGAGGTTTATGATATTTTTCTTAGATGATTGTATTTATATGACTCTGAATATACATACCAAATCAAGATTCAATAGTGGATTGTTCATGTCAAGTATCACTTTTTCAGCATTTTAGAGTTATTTCTAATGACCAAAATAATTTTGGTATCTACCAATGAGTGAAAAAAGCATGTATCACACGTGATTTTTATTGTGCTACTAGTGGTCTACCTAGAAATATTTGTCTAAGACATTAGATGTGTATTGGTCCAACATGATATTCCACATACATAATGCCATGATAACAACAAATTAATAAGCTACTATAGGAATATAGTAAGGCATTTGAGGAACTAAAGGGTATTCCAGCATAAAACCCAATAAAACACCACATTTATTGGTCCAAAAACCCCATATTCCAAATTTTCCACTATACCACAAGTAAATTTGAGAAAATGATGAAGTTTTATGGCAAATATAAGAGCTTCTTGATCAAGGCAAGGTCATATCTAAATATTTTACTTGTGGAAGCTTGATAATATTTGCACCAAATAAATATGACACTTGGCATCTCTACATCAAATATAAAATTATTAACAAGTAAATGATGAATAAACAATACCAATTTTACACATTGAAAACCTCTTAGACTAGCTCTAAAGTGCACAATACTTCACCAAGATTGACATAAAGTTAGGTAATCATTAACTTATGGAAGGATTATATTGGTGGTTCATTATTATAGTCATAAAAATTAACATTTTAGATAAAATTGTGCACTTGTGATCTTATTTTTGACACACTTAACTTGTGACCTGTCCTAAGGCCTTTTGACTACTTTTATTCACTTTTTTCATGGTGAATCACCCTTTTAAACACCTAAAATCACATAATATACATTTATATAGATTGATCAATATCCTAGGCCCACACTTAGAATGTTTTGTGCCCTTGGATCAATGTTTTCCACCTTTTGGGAAAGAGCTCCCCATTTAGACTACATTACACTTTGATATTGTCTGCATCATATAAAAGTTGTTATCCTATCAAATACTAACTATTTGACAAAATTTAAAGTTGTGTAAAGGTCAGACCATAAGTTTTAGTTATCCCCATCTAAATAAATTCCTAAAATACCACTATATAAACACATTTCAAATCATTTTGCACATAATAATCTTCCACATAAAACCACCAAAATTCTAATTTCACATTGAGATGAAATTACTTATTTTTTCCATTTTTGATTACATACAACCATACTATCCCTGAGATAAAGTATGAAGACATATCCAAGGTCACAATTCACATTTGAATTACTTAATCACATGAAAATTTCACCACATTTAGAATATTGGTCCAATTTTCACACACGCCATTATAGAATGGGAAAACTACATGGAGTTTGATCCCTCTTCAATGTATTGGTAAGTAGGCAACTCTAGAAAAAAGGGGTGTTAAGGTATCACACAAATTTAATCATTTAACCCTTATAATCCATGATTTTAATTTGCTTTCTTAGCTATTGAGCTAGAATTTTAAGTGGAAAATTTATTACACAGTGGTGACCAAAGAAAATTGAAAGATCTCACAGAGTATGTAGAACAAGTCGACAAAGGCACATAGAACCAAGAAATATTATCACTTCTAAAATGACACTCCCTAAGGAATAAATCACACCCCTACCCTTTCCAATCATAAGGCTCTAAATAGTATCTCTGTCAGCTCATGTTTCTAGTTCACGCATAGTCAACATAGTCAATCTCTGAGTCTCAAATCCTGAAAATATGCATCTCATTTTTCAATATAAGTTCTATAATTTTTCTTGCACTTTAAATATTTAATAAGTTTCTAGTTTTATTAAATTTAAAAATCAGGTGTGTCATTTATTGTATATTTTAAATAGTCTCATTTTGCATAATAATTTGTCTAATTAGGGTAATTTATCTCCTAATTGCCAAAATTTTATAAAATAGTTTTTCCATTTAGCTTGACTAAATCACCAAAAAAATTATGTTATTAATGGATAATATACTCAATCCCTTTCTCAAATCCTTCATCATTATCTACTTTGGTGTCATCCTCATCTTTAGAAAGACTTTGGAGGAACATGTGGAGAACATATTGTGTTTATTAGACACCTTAAACAAATAAAAGTTTCAATCCAAATTAACAAAGTGTATGTTTGACACCACAAATATTTAATACTTGGATAACATCATTAATCACATGAGGATACTTTTAGATCTAATTAATATCAAAGTAAGCTAATACTATCCATCTCAACATAGTTTCAAAGAATTGAGTTGTTTTCTTAGACTAGCTAACTTCTATCATAGGTTTATTCATGAATTCTTTCACATTAAATTTTCTCTCAATTAGATGAGGTGAATTAAGCTAGTCTTCCATTGGAAACTTGTACATTGACATGATTTTTAAAATCTCAAGGATCAGCTCTACACAACACCTATTTTGTAAATTCCCAAAATTAATCATTCCTTTGAGATTAAAACATATGCATCTAACTATGCACTTAACTTAGTACACACATAACATGGACATCTAACTACATATCATTATGAAACAGTTAATATCACAGTTCACTATTACTCCACCTAAAACAAATATTTGTAAGATATTTAGAGATAAAAAAATTTAAGCTATTGTGCAAGGATTAAAGCAATGGTGGAAATACATATGAGAAGGGAAATGACCATTCATTTTGATCATAAGACACTTTAGTTATTAAAGACACAAATCAAGATAGAGAATGCATGCCTCATGAATTAAACAAAATACATGTATTAGTTCCATATGGTGATCAAAAATTTTAATGGGAATGAAAATAAAGTAGCACATTCCCTAAGTTGACCATTGGTTCACATCTTCACTAGAATGTTGGACACATACTGTCATAACTTATTCGATTAGGAAACACTCTACTCAATAGAAAAGGACTTCATATATGCCTATATCACCTTTACATAGGGTTAATAGTTTTGGGAGTTATACATGTCCTATAATATTATCTAAAATCTTAGGAATTTTTATATTCATTTGTCATATCCTCTAAAATCCTAAACCACAAAAAAGTTGGCTAAAAAGGATCTTCATGGTTATACCTAGTTATTCGGTAATGATAAGTGTGTTTAACTAATTTAAAGTATGATATTACCACACATACATAGTTACCTAATTTTTTTTTCATCATAACAAATATATTTAACAAGCATGCTTTCAATAAGTTAGTGTTGAATAAAAAAGATAAACACATAAATTTTTGCTAGGCCAAAAAATTTACCTTTGATCAAATTTAGGCCTACCTATCCATTATCAAGGTCCTCTATGTTCCAAATATATTTATAATCATCCATCATAGGATAATAAAATGTAATGGTGGGTCCTAGTACCAACAATAATACTATACCATAATCCTCCCCATCCTTTGTTCATACCTTGTTATCGGTCATGCAGTCATGATATTATTTTTTGGTATAACCTAAAGGGTTTAAAAATAATGGTCAGTAAACAATAATGTTAGAGGAAAAAATTTAGATATCAAGTAAATATTTAAATATTATAACTCAGACTTGAGTTATCCACAAAGAATTCATTCATTAGATCAAGAGGTTAATGTAAAAAACTTAAACAAGGTCTCTTTGATGCTTACCCTTTTAGATAAAACTAATAAGACTTATTATTTTATAAGGGAAAATAATGAATACAAACAATTAATCTTTAGTTTCCCTTTAATCATATTAATATACCTTCACTATAAAGTATACTTTAAGTCTATTAACATGAATTAAATTTAACCTAGTTCCATAGTGATAACTAAACAATATCTCTCATTTACTACATTTCAGGCAAGTCTAGTTGATTTAGAATTTAGCATGACTATTTTGAAATAGAGAAAGATACATAAAATGAGTGTAATTACATGTTACCACATCCTCAAATATCACCTAAAAACAAAATAAATTGGAGATGTAAGTTATCAAACATAGTCCAAAGATGGTAAGGTATAGTACTATCAATAACCATATGGAAATTTCACCTCACAAGAAGAACATAATTAACATGTTAGTCAAGGTAACTCCCATGACATATACCATAATTATATAAAACATTCAATGCCTATAATTTTTATAATTTACCTATACAATACCTGATTACTTAATGTTATGTGCATGTGCCTACTCATCTAATAGATTTTTCTATTATTGAGTCAAAAACCACATTGATTTTACTAAGAGGTAGAGCAATATATTTTCCATTCATACATCAAGGACACACACACACACACACACACACACACACACACACACACACACACACACACACACACACACACACACACACACACACACACACACACACACACACACACACACACACACACACACACACACACACACACACACACACACGCACACGCGCGCGCGCGACACACACACACACACACACACACACACACACTTCAAGGTGAAAAACATAAATTTGTATCAAGATTCATAGTATTGAACAATCATTTTTATTGATCCATTAAAGAGAATAATGAAAATATTAAACTCATTTAGAGGCTTGCTAGAAGGGAAGTAAAATAGGATATGGAAAGAAGCTTATTACAAAGAATTTTTTTTGCCATTACATATAAATTATGATAAGAAAATAGGCACAATGAGTGGATTTTACCATGAAAAACCAAAATAATCATAAAATTATGCCATTGGTCACTATTAAGGCAACACTGTCAATACTAATGTTCTTAACTCAAATGACTAGATAATATCTTCATCTTGAGATTACTGAGACTAGTGATTCATCTATTAACATTTTAAATATTTAAGCATTTAGGAAGTTACAACCATAATAAAATTTATTTCTACAGCTAATACAATCGTGCTATTAACAACAAGATAATACTATTGCTAAGGAAGAAAAAAACATACCAAGACCACTTCTTACAAAAATCATAATCTATTGCTACTAATATCCATTTTCTAGACCAATGAATGAATTCAAAATGATTATTAATTGCAAAAAAAATATAGATACACATTATATAATTTCTAATCTAAGATCTGTTACACAAAATATAGTCACATATGTAACTCGGGATAAGGTATTCATGTTCATTGAGAGTGCACTAAGTTGTTCCTCAGATCCAAGACTGGTATTCACATTTTTAATAGAGAATATAAGTACCTTTAAGGGGATACAATCATGTAATAATTAAAAAAATAGAAAATAATATGTGCATGAGAACGTCATGCTCATGAGAAACTAAACTTCCATTCTAATAAAAATAAAATAAGGTGAAAAATTATATAATACCATCAACATCATCTAGCTACCAAAAAGGAAAAAAAACATAAAGGACAATATCATAAGTAGAGTACAAATTAACCTTATTGAATGAGTTCTAACAATACAATCCATACAGACAATTCTAATTTGGGTTTTCCAAATGCTTTAAAATAAATGTTCTCTTATATTAGAAAATGAGTTTGACTATAAAGTATAGGTTTCATGTTCCTTAATACTAGGATCGAATTAAACAATTTTAAATCCTATGTTTCCATAATAAGAGTAACAATGATGTATTCCATACATATAAGGTGGTACAAATTATAAGAAACAAATTTTATATCACCCCTTTATTATAAAGGTGTTCCCACTAATTCTATTAGTCAACATAATATTCATATCATAGCTTCAATAATATAAAATGATAATATTTTTGACATTAAAGTAGATATATTATATAATTAGAGATGAGAGATACATTCAAAGTAAGCATTTCAACTCCAACTATGTTAACTTCTCAAACATTCATTATTCTACCATGTTCTCACTGAACAAAATTAAAATGTGTAAAATGAGATCCCCAATAGTAGTCCATACCACCCTATTTAAAAATAAAATCGCTATAAAATCATATGCACATAATGTGTGTGTGTGTGTGTGTGTGTGTGAGAGAGAGAGAGAGAGAGAGAGAGAGAGAGAGAGAGAGAGAGAGAGAGAGAGAGAGAGAGAGAGAGAGAGAGAGAGAGAGAGAGAGAGAGAGAGAGAGAGAGAGAGAGAGAGAGAGAGAGAGAGTACTACCATGCATTGTAAACTTCAATTTTTAATAATTAAGAAATGAAAGTATTTAAATTAAAAAAAACATATTGATTTCATAATGGTTTAGGTTATGTATCAAAACTAGGGGCATTTATTAGCAAACTACATGCCAAAAAATGTTTGTAGTCATTTAGGGTATTGAGAAAAAAAATTCTAATCCACTCAACGAGAATTTGAGGGTGGATAAAACACCTAAGGTTTCATTAAAAAATATTATTTAATAAAATAATAGCATAACCAACCAAATATATTCAACAATTAAAATAATAGTGAAATTAAAGAAGGCCATGTTTAATTATATGGTTGATAGTGTGAAGTATTTAGAGTAAGAAAGGAGATGGAAGATTATGCAAGGGCATTGAATGGCATTTTAGAACACGCAGCTCTTCATTTCTCCCCCTGATTCTTCATGCCCACGAAGAATATCCTTGTGGCATATTTTTTTTTTACCATTCTATATAAATAAACTAAAAAGGTGAAATAATGAAGAGAAATACATAAATATAGAAACAACTTATGTCTCATCTTCAAGGCCTGCTTATAAGTATCAAAGTTGCCAAAAATGATGCCCTAGTGCTTGCTGGCCTTTTCTCTTTATTTCCTTCATCAATTTCCTTCTTCAAATTTCAAAATTATTCAAATAGCCATATGACAACTTTCCTCACTATTCCTTCAAGATTTTTCATTTCCTTTGACAAGTAATGACACAAAAAATACTAAGTATTCCACCACTATATCAAAACAACATTATGCCATAATTATATAGTAATATCTTGATGAGGGCTACCAAATAGATATGACACAGTGATATGGTCATAGACCCATACATGCAAAAATGTAGCATCTCCAAGACTACCTATATGTGCCTCCAAGGTGAATATGTATCTCTTGATACAAATGGGCTAACTTGATATGCCCTTAAGAATATCTAGTATGATTATCCTCAATGGATTTAAATGTATAATACATAGATACAAATATACCATCTACTACTATTATTGACACCAATATGTAACATATACATTTATACAATCATGAAATATCATATTGTATAATTTTATCCAAAAACATAGTATGACCCTGATCAACATCCTCTAGTCTACTTGTCACAAATCTATGAGCTGATCACATGTATCCTAGACTCAATCATCCATCACAATAGTCATCTCCCCAATAATGGGAATTTGTAAGATACGTCACACATTCCCTAAAGTGATAGTCATTTCACATGTTGATAGCTAGAAAGTACATGCCAAGATTCACATGCTCTGCTAGTGTAGTCATCAAATGCATATTATATGAAATTTGGACCAATCGATCAACGTGCCCTAGATTTACCTCTTCTAATAGATTCCAATATGTAACATATAAACCCAATTCCAACAAATTAATCATGTATATTCCATATATAAAATCATGGGAATAAACCAAACACACTATAAAAATCAAAGACATAAAATCTAACCAATTTCTAATATAGATAAATGTAGTATATAGATATAAAACTAAGTTAAAACACACAAAGATAATATCAACCAATGAAGGGAAATAATTTATATAAGTATTCCCCATTTGGGAAAAGAATATCACAAGTTAGACACACATTCCATAAATTGCATTAGGGCACACATGACATCTTATACTAAATAAATATGATACTCAGTTACTAATTCCAACTTCACATATGGACCTTTTTTACTTAATGATAGCCTTTCTAGTACGTTTGTTAATTACACTTCACAATCGACTATAACTATCTCATACACTATCATTTATACTATAGTATGACTAATATGAGAATAACTTCTAAAGTTTATATGTGATATACTAATTATTATAACCATTTGAATTTATCTAACTACCTATATATTTTAATCTGATCAATTCACTATTCTCATTTCTCATTTTGAAAGGCAAAAAACATGGGGTAAAAATCTATAAAATTATTATAAAATTGAAATTTGATTTGATTGTATGTCACAATGCAACCTCAAAGTATCATATATTGATATAGTACTGGGGAAATATACCATGTACATAATTCATATTACAAATTCTAAAATATTATATGTATGTTTTCAGAGAATGTAAAAGGTTTAAAAAATTACAATCATTGGCATAGAGTATGGGGGAATATGCCATACATATGCACCCACATTATAAGAAAGAAGTATAAATCCATACCATTTTGAGTACATGATGTAGATTCATGCATAAGTTTTGAACAAAACTTACAAATCTACATTTACATACAATTATAATTTTCACATGCATCAATAGGGGGAATGATACAAATTATTACGCATTCTAATATTTTCAAATTCAAAGAGCATAATATAGTTTCATAGCATATACTATAATCTATTTTATATATGTGGACATGGCAAGGCCATGGATGACATCCATTATATTTTTATCATGCATTCATGAATTAAGTGATAATTAAATCTAAATCCATCTATAATGGTATATTCATATTAAAATGCATAGTGCATGACTTGGAGATTTTATACTCTCCAACACTATAGCCTACAAATCAATATGGGATTCTAAATTATTTCACATCTTTAGGTTATAAATACTAGATGAGTTAAAATGAGGTATTTGCATCCATCAATGGGTAATATTTATTTTGTATAGGTACAATTTAAATTGGGGATTGATCATCCCCAATTTGCTAGTTTTCAATAAAAAACAAATTTATCCAAACAACACAATTAATAAAGCTAAAATATTTGGCTTTGTATGTCCCTCAAATGGTTATATCCATCACATTGACCACTTGAAATATTATCCATTTCCCTGGCTAGAAAATGAATAAAGTCTACAAATCCCTTTTTGTTCTCCATAATGATTAGGGTAATTCTTGGCCCATAACATTAGTACTCCTCCATGGCACACATACAATTTTAGTTGTTCCTTGAATTATATTTATAATATTTCAACTATAGTTATATCTTTTTCTTGAATTGAAAAATAATTTTATGTAGTTATATACTCCTATTTCAAGAACACTTTGGACCATTAAAGCACACATAAATTCTACACAACAATCATCCATGTAAGTTTGCATTATCTTTTTCCCTTTCATCCAATATTTTTAGTTTCACTAAAATGTTAGATAAAAGTTGGAGGGGGGTGTAGATGCCTAGATTTAGACATTTTTTTTTATAATGTATTTTTAATCACTTTGTTTGTATAGGTTTTTTCTAAGTATTAAAACTTAATGGTGAATTTAATTTATAATTTATCCTTTTATTTTATGATTTTATGTGACTTTATTACCCATTTTTTCTAGTCCCATGTCTTAAAACAAATTTAAAAATAGAGATCTCTAAACCCTTTTGTTGTTTCATTATTATTTTGAGTGTAGGATGAGAAATAAGAAAAATACTATACCCTGTCCCCTTCTTGAAAATCGTGTCCTTTGATATTTTAATATTTTTCAACATGTTTCCCATTTCTATTTGTTGCTTTTAAGTCCACTTTAAGGTATTTTGGGTTTATTTTTCATGGTACTAAGTTTTTAATTCAAATTCTAAGAGACTATTATATATACAGATTTATTTGAAAGCATTTAGGAAATGCACTCTTAAATTTTAAGATCTATACAAAGTTATGCATTATTTATAATAAATTATTAGAGATAATATGATGTATTTTTATATTTGGATGATTATTCCAAGGCTAAGCGAGGAAAAGGAGCATTTAGATCTACATATTATCCTTCCACACATGAAAAACTACATTTGAGTTTGAGCTTTCTTTAGAGCATTGTAAATGTAATGTAGTGTTTGGTATTATAATGGGGATTGATAAAGGTCAGTCCTAATCCCCAATTCCACCTATTTGATATTTTAAGTTTCTATGTTAGAAAGTAGGTTATGATATTTCACGTACATGCACAAACGAAAAGTGTTTATGAAAGTAAGTATTGAAGTGCCCATAACATTTGGGAAATTTTTAGAGCCTTATTATTGAAGGATAGGATCGACCTATTAAACCCTAAAATGGATTTAGGAATCCTTAACTTCGTGTTAATAACATAGAAATGATAATGAAAAATGGTGATAATTAGATCTACAAGAGGCTAATTGGATATTAAACTAATATATAAATATATTGAATTTCTTGTGTTGAGTATAGGCTAAATATAGAAAGTACATCTAAGCTATGGATGTAAATGACAAAGTATTAATATACTTGGATAGTTATGATGATAACACAATCTTGGATATGGAATATATATTAATAAGGCTAGAAGGATATTCTGGAATAGTCTTCAAATTTTAAATCTAATGCTTGTCGAGCTTTGGACACTAACATTAGCCTCAGATAGTTGTATCGATGCTACTGCCTAGGTTCAATGTAAGTGTCCTATACAAAATACCTAATAGAAAATTATGAGACCACCTGTAAAGCAATTACAATAGTGACCTATCTTCTAGCTTTACAAATATAGGTCTTGGGATGTCCCTTCAATATTTCAAACCTATGAATGTGTTGTTCATATGAATGATATGAAAATAATATAGGTCTTGGGATGTTCCTTTAGTATTTCAAACCTATGAATGTTTTTTTTATATGAATGATACGAAAATAGGAGAAAATAAGAAAGCTTTGATTTATTGAGTGCTTGATTAAATGCTTTCGATATTTTGCCTTAGTCTATGATAGGTGAGGAATGAATGAGGGTTGATCTTGTATTTATATCAATCCCTTTAGATAAATAACTCAAATTAAAGTAAGTAGGCCTACCATAATGATACATTTCATTTTCAAAATAGAAAACTTTAGGGAACTATACATTTGCATTAGGTCAAGACTCTAATATTAATGTTAATGTCTATCATGGATGTTAGTGTTTAGGGAGTAATAATGTAAGTATGGGTTCAAAACTTGCAGAGGTGGAAGATAATTACATTTTAAGCATTCTAGGTAAGATATAAGGCCAAGGTCATCAACATGAGACTTTTCAAACTAATATATAGGTCAAAGGGCATAAGATAGATTAAATACAAGACTTACAAAAGAAGGAAAGGTCCATAACTAAAAGGAACATCCAAAGTTTGAATTGTCCAAGTGTAAAAGACCGAGGTTATATATAATCCATAAATATCATCTACATTCCCCCCTTTAATATTGTAATGAAATTTCTAGTTTAAAGGAAAATAATGCATACATAGGTGTGTATAACACACCTTATCTTTGTGTGTGTCCAACTTGAGTGATTTTCTAGTGAGTGACCTAAAACCAAGAACATGTTTCAATATATAGTCAGTGCACATAATTTGGAATTGAAATTGATTAAAATAGATTAAAATTAAAAGATCAAGGTTTTGGAGTACACTTGTGTGTATATATAACCACCTTGCCTATTGGTAAGTTGATTTGAAAAATATGTATCATTATAAGGATCTTAAAATGAGATTAGGATAAATATAGATAAATATTGAAAGTACATATATCTAAGGAGACACACACACACACACACACACATTGGAAGTCACATTCCCCCAACCTTGGAGAAAAAAAGAGTTTCCACTTGGAAGTTGAGATTAACTCAACCATGAAAACAAGTGATACTTATAACCTATTGAAGTTGTATGATACAATCAGGTACAACCTAAAAACTTGATAATATTAAGTTATTTAATCACCTCAACCATACCAAAAAGTGAGCCAACTACCATAGTAGCTAGGCTAAATAAATTCCACAAAATTATGATTGGGTTATCAGTAAGTAAAAGTTTATGATGTGGTAACAGTCCATAAAACATTTTAGAATATACAACTGATTTCTATTTTTAACTATTAGGCAAAAATTACATAGCACATGTACCTTATATATGTCTCATGCCAAATTTATGTATGAAAATGGTACCAATGTTTATAATTATCCCATAATTATGAATCTTAATCATATAACTATGTGATTTGGACAATTCAAAAAATATGTAAGAGTGGAGAACATGCTTCAAAATCATTCTCCAACTGTATATGAAGAAATCTAAAAACTGATATAAGTACCAATGTGGACAACATGTTTTCAAAACATACCCCCACTATAATTTGGAGATATTGAATATTGAATAAGTGTGGAGAATATGCTTCAAAATCATGCCCCCATTAAATCTAAAAATTGTGAATGTGTGGAATCTATTCCCATATGACATTCCGCAACTAAATTTGAAAACTATAAATGTGTGGAAGCCATACCTCTATGACATACCCCCAATGAATATAAAATTGTGCCAAGTGTGGAGAACATGCCTCTATGACATTCCCCCCTCCCTCTTCCTCCCCCACCCCCACCCCACCCCTACATATAAATTACAATATCAACAAGAAAACAATCACACATACAAGAGAACTAAAAATCATGTCAAAAGGCAATGGTATAATGAGACCATAAACAAGGGGAATATTTAAATTCCACACAATCAAAGAGACATAACTTAGTCAAATGTCCATAAGAACAAGGATGACTTATTCAAATTTACATACAACAAAAAATGAGATATGTAAATGTCGATGAAAGCATACATTGGAATGGGGAAGTTGAAAGTAAAGGAGTTATTCAAATACTCAAACAAGGAATAAAATATCAAGGAAAGACACTCAAGGAAGTGCATAAAGTAAAGTATAATAAGCCAACATAAACATGTCATAGTAACCGATGGATAATATGTGTTAGGAAAAAAATGTCAAGAGTAAAACATATCAAGTACCATGTGTAAGATATAATCATGAAAATGGCATGTGTAAGTACATATGTAATCTCAAAAAACATAATGTAGAGTGACCATGAAACCATATAACCTGTGTATCAATATCAAATAAGTGGATGACCCTAATTCCTACATGACATGAGAAGAGGGAAGGACCAAAATCAAAAAATAGGAATAGATTATGTATCTGTGTATGTCTATATCACACTGAAGAACAAGTTTGACATACATTTATGTAGGAGTAACTAAATATTCCATCCATTAACATGGAACTAACACACAGATGCCAAGGAGATAATATAACAAGTAGGTTCCAAAAATATTTTTGGATTTTTGAGTGTTTTTTGTTTTTTTTTGGTATTTTTAGAATATTTAAAGAGTATAATAAAGGAATTCCACATCATCAAAAGGTATAGGACCACCTAAATTTTTTCTCAATCTTTGTTTATATTGTTGCACTACCACAACTTCAATTTTATTGTTTAATAGTTTGCCTAAATTTAATGGTGAAGATAAATAATCATATCCATCATGTCATATACAAATTTGTGTATCCATATTAATAAAATTAACACATGTGTTTGTATTATGATATTATCATTCAACTCAACTAGACAATTTGGTCCAAACTTTAGTTTTAAATATGTTCATGATTTAATATCCATATGGTTGAAGTTTACACACATGGGCCATAACGATAGGTAACTAGATGTATCCTTGAGATTCTTGTATTAATGGAGAGTATGTTAGTTCATATGTAGAATTTCCTAATTGTGCAAGAAAAATGGTACCATAAGTTGTATCCCACTTGTTATCAAACTATATATGGTGCAAATATACCCATCAATATTAACATTAATGGTTAAATCCTTATGCTTTGGTCACTTTGGGAGATAGTTCTTTTCTAAAAGATAGTATGGAATTTGTCTTTTCCTCATGTTGGACACATTGTGTATGCATCCTTAGTTCTTATATTTTAGAATTTGGTTCTTCAATTTCTGACATTGATTGGTATGATGGCCACTGATCCAATGATATTTATAGTACCATGTCTTTTGTGGGTAGAAGTATATTGTGTGATATGTGTTTGGTACAAGATAAATAAATCATTCTATGCTCAAGTAACATAGATAACATGGTATTTGAAGTATTGTGTTGTGTTGTGATCTATAAAATTTATTAAAAATCCTTTTGAGAATACTCTACATTATTCACATGATGAATTTGCATTTGACCTTTGTAAGGTTGACATAGTTATTTTAGCCAAGAGGGGTGTATGGAGTTACAAATATTTAAATGCTTTTCTAATATTTTGATTTTTATTTTCTTTGGTATTTTTACAAGTGGGTTAAGATTATATATGCTATGACCTATAGGTTTGAATAGGTAATGTGATAGGTGATCAAGTGGGTCAAATTTTAAGTTTCACATTTTCTCATCTGTCATATCATAGGATCTATCATCATCACTTCCATAGAAGTATAAAATGAACATATTTTTTCTTATTATTAACTTATAAAGGAAGATCAAATGTTTTGGGCTCTTGTAATTGTACTATATCTTTTAGTAATGGATATTTTTCCTTATGCATATCTATGTGCACCTTAGATTCTAGTGCCTTATTTTCATCTAGAGACAAAGGATCCATCATACTTAACTCACCTATTTCATACATATGTATATGATCAAAAGGGTTATATTGTTTAGGTTGTAGGGATGCCTTTAGTTTTGGAATGTATCATTTTAAAAAGGTTCATCATCAATAGTCATGGATAATAAAGTCCCCTTATGTATGAATTTTTCACATTGATGAAGTGTAGATGGGATAAATTCAATTAAAGGTAAATTACAATGTAAATATTGATACATGACTTAAAAAATAGTCAACATCATTTTTAGTCCTAAGGTCACATCCAATATAATTTGACCAACTAGAGGGTTATATGAATTATCATACAATTTTATGTGAATAATTGAGTTTTGAATAATATTTTTGTTACTATCTATGGTGGTTAGTAATTATATGCTACAAATTTTTAGGCCCTATCCATTATTAATGACCACTCTTTTGATACATTTAATTTATATTGTCACTTGTATGAACAAAGCTAAAATTTGGTCAACAATATCTTTGAATGATAAATATGTTGGATAAAAGGTGATGATATTGATATTTTTCTTGAGATTTTCATAATATACATAAAATAAGTAGGCTCAATATCACTTGGAACTTGTGTCTCACACAGTGCCTAATATAGGATATCCTTATAGATATTAGATTACTTTAGGAGCTCAAAGATTGAAAATTTTACATGTGTATTACTCAATTGCTCAATAATGTCACATCCCTTTGATTTGATTATTGTATTAGGTTTAATTGGAACCTATTTTATATTAGTAGGAGTGTGAATAAGTTGAGGAATCTTATCTTTTTATTAGTAACAACATGGACCACATAATCTAATATAAGTTGTGGGTGAATAATGGATGTGGGATGGTAGTTGTCATTCAAATAATACTTAGGTAGAATGAATGGTTGAGAACATGCACATTGGTGTCTAAATATTGGATCTATAGCATTATAAAAGGAATTTTGAAGAGACATGAAGTATTTATTTCAATTTAAAACCCTTTCATTATAACATTATAAGGAGTACACAGGAATGCAAGTTTTTGAATCCCTTATGAATTGGATGGCTTGAACTAGGAATGAGATATAATAAATCATAAAAACTATAAGGTATTAGATGATGAAATAATTTATAGAGATACCCATAGAAAACATGATTGTAAAATTATAACAATTAGGGATCAATAATGACAAAATTATAAAACCTTAATTGACCTAGGATTTGATGTTTAAAGATTAGGTTCACTAAATGTTTTACCCTAGAATGGATATAGGAATAATTAACTTGGTGTTAATATGGTTAATAATATATAAATGATAATTTCCAAGGGTGATAAGTAGATGTATAAAAATCCAATTGGAAGTTAAACTAAGATATAAATATACATTGAATTTTTTATGCTAAGTATAGGCTAAATATAGAAAATAATACTAAACTATGTATGAAAATGAGAAAAAAGTAATATAATTATTTGTTTTTGATGCTAACATAGTATTAGATTGAAAATAGGTAAAAAAAAGTGATGGAAAGATATTTTGGAATAGTCATCAGATTCTAGATCTAATGCTTATGGAGCTATGGACACTATCTTTAACATGGGACAAATGCATCAACATTACTGACTGGGTTCAACACAAGTGTTTTATATAGAATACCTATTGTAAAAGTATGTGACCATCTAGATGATTCTAGTTTTGAATTTCACTTCACTCTATTTTATTTAGATCTAGGTCATGGAGTGTCTCTCCTCATGAATTTTTAGAAACCCTAGTTCTTCATCTTCATAGTGACCTTGGGGAAAAATGGGTTAGTGGGCACATGGTGTTAAACTAACCATAAATACCCCTCTATTAGTGAGCATTACCTACATGTATAATACTCTAAATATGGCCTCATAATAATGGAGCTCTCTCCTATGTGTTAGATTTTGTGTGAATCGTATAATATATGTAAAGTAACTACAATAGTGACCTATCTTGTAACTTGGTAAATATAGCTCTTGGGCTGATCCTTTAGTACTTTAGACCTACGTACGTGTTGTTCTTATAACTGATATGAGAGTAATATAAGATAGGATAGCTTTGATTTATTGAGTACTTGATTGAATGTTTTTGATATTTTGACTTGGTCTATTCTAGGTGAGGAATGAATGGGGGTTGATATTGTATTTATATCAATCCCTTTGTATAACTCAGATTAAAGAACTTATGCTGACCATTATGATATGTTTCATTTCAAAATAGATTATTTTAGGGCACTAGACACTTGTGTTAGGTTAAGACACTAATGTCAACATTAGTGTCTATCTTGGATGTTAGTGTACATAGATAAGGAAAGTAGGTGTAGGCTAATACCTTACAAAGGTGGAATATATGTAAATTTTAATCATTATCAACAAGATATAAGACCTGAGTTATCAACATGAAACTAGTTAGACTAAGATATAGGCCAAGGGGCATAATATAGAATATATATGAGACTTACGAAAGAAGGAAAGGTCTATAATTGAGAGGAATAAATAAGGTTTGAGCTTTCCAAGTGTACAAAATTGAGGTGTTATATAATATATTAATATTTTATACATGACCATTAAAAGAAAAAATAACTGCCACTACCATCCCAATCCTATTGATCTTGTCCCAGTCAAAAAACACACTCTAGTTATTAGAAATTAGCTTTTCCATAGGAAAAATATCAACCCATAGGGGTTATAATCATCTCTCATTATAGCATTAAAAAACACATATAAATTTGTATCATATCATTCAGTCTAGATAAATAAAATAATGATATTTATCCCTTCTGAACACAAGAATGAGATTTATTAGTTCCACTATATCTTTTGAACATATGTACTTATCATATTTTTTATATCAAATAGAATTAAAATTTATGCATCAAACTTTTTCATACAATTCTATGAGATGTTTTCTATTTTTAGATTCCCTTCTATGCACTCTTATAATTTGTAGTTTACCATCTAGTGTAACATTGTCCACTACATAAGATCCTAGGCTCTATGGTGTGGGATATTGGCATTTGAGTAATAAATCTCATATTCTAGAAAAAATGTAAGCATAACATGATAAACAAGTATTACTAATCAATTATGTTTTAAAGTATCTAAAAGATTTTCATAGTAAGATAAAGATGGCTGATGTCCATAAATTAATACCTATAGAATCCAAAGACGTCTAGAAGCTCATTTTAGTGTATTTGAAGAATAAAAAAATGAGATCTTTAAATAGTTTATATAAATAAAGATCTCAACTTGAGCCATAAAAAACACTTTCTTCCATGTAGTCTGCACACCCATAGTTTTAGAATAAAATCCACTTTTAAGTGCTAGTTGATCTTGACATCTCCATGTTTGAAAGAAAAATGATTGTTGTAGAATTGGATGGTTAGATTCAACAACTTGAGGTATAATTATTTATCAATCATTGAAATTATGTTAAGTAAATCAATTTTATGATGTTTAAAATGTCATTTTAAATTTAAAATTAGTGGGAAGCCTTAACATGTATCATTAGAAAGAATTTCAATCTATTGAGACTTAAAAGAAAATTTTAGACAATTTTAAGGAGTACTTACCTCTCATGTACTTTGATGTTTAATACATGAAATTTGATTAGTTTAAATAGCATATGGAGAAAGTGGAAAATTATGAAAATTATTTAATTTGATAGAAAAACATAAGGTTTTGAAGTGAATCAATAAACTCTCACTTTACATTTGTGCAAAGACGTAGTTCTTAAATTATGACACATTGAGGCAAGAATTTACCTATTATACCATTATCAAATCCAAGAAAAAATTAATAATTATAATTTATATTCTTCATCTAGTGCCATGTATAATAAAAACATGTCATGCAAGGGTGAATAACCTAAGAAGGCCATGAAACAATAAAAGATAATAAACTATTTTTTTCTAGACAAAGATAAGAAGATCAAGGTGAAAAATGGTGCCCTTGGCACACATAATATCACATAGTGATTTATAATTTCACATGTAAAAATCATTTTTTATGTATACCACATCAAATTTTATGCCAATGGAAGACACTAATCTAGACACTACTTGTCTAAACACTAGAACCACTTACATTGACATCTCTAAAGAATGATAACATGTATATATCACACCATGTTTTTTATAAAAGGTTAGATTCTCCATGTCATCAACGAAATGTAAACTAAATTAACATCATTGAATAATGTGTAACCCAATACATTTTCCTTATCACCAATGCACAACAACAACCATACTATTTGGGTTGGTTATAGTAAAGGAAGGATATACATTTTAGACAACAATGCAATTTTTGGTAGAAAATCAAGCCCATGGAGGACATTGTCACTTGTGTGATATGTATATTGAGGTTTATGATATTTTTATTAGATGATTGTATTTATATGAATCTAAATCTACATTCCAAACCAAGCTTTAATAGTGGACTATTCATGCCAAGTATTACTTTTTCAGCATTTCAAACTCATTTCTAATTACAAAAATAACTTTGGTATCTACCAATGAGTGCCGAAAGGAAGTCCTTGCACGTGATTCTTTTTGTGCTACTAATGGTCCACCTATAAAAATTTGTCCAAGACATTAGATGTGTATTGGTCCAACATGACATTCCACATACATAATGCCATGATAACAACAAATTAATAAGCTACTATACGAATATAGTAAGGCCTTTGAGGAACTAAAGGATATTCCAACATAAAACCCAATAAAACACCACATTTATTGGTCCCAAAACCCCATATTCCAAATGTTCCACTATACCACAAGTACATTTGAGAAAATGATGAAGTTTTATGGCAAATATAAGAGCTTCTTGATCAAGGCAAGGTCATATCTAAATCTTTTACTTGTGGAAGCTTGATAATCTTTGCACCAAATAAATATGACACTTGGCATCTATACATCAAATACCGTATTCTTAACAAGTAAATGGTGAATAATAAATACCAATTTTACACATTGAAAACCTATTGGACTAGCTCTGAGGTGCAAAATACTTCACCAAGGTTGACTTAAAGTTATGTTATCATTAGGTGTCAGTCCATCTTGAGGGATTTAACATAATAAAATCTAATACTAGGGAAGGATTATATTGGTGGTTCACTATTATAGTCACAAAAATTAACATTTGAGCTAAAATTATGCACTTGTCATCTTCATTTTTACACACTTAGATCACAACCTATCCTAAGGCCTTTTGACCTCTTTTATTCACTTTTTGCATGGTGACTCACCCTTTTAAACACCTAAAATCACTAAAGACACATCAATATAGATTGATCAATAGCCTAGTCCTACACTTATATTATTTCATGCCCTTGGCTTAGATTTTCCCACCCTTTAGACAAGAGTGCCCTATTAGGACTACATCACACTTTGTTATTATCTACATCATCTAGAAGTTGTCATCCTATCAACTACTAACTATTTGACAAAATTTAAAGTTGTGTAAAGGTTAGACAATAAGTTTTAGTTATCCCTATCTGAATAAATTTCTAAAATACCACTATATAAACACATTTCAAATCATTTTTCACATAGGAATCTTCCACACAGAGAAACATGAAAATTCTAATTTCACGTTGAGATAAAATTCCTTATTTTTTCATTTCTAATTACATACAACCCCAGTATCCATAATATAAAGTATGAATACATATCCAAGGTGAAAATTCACATTTGAATCACTTAATAACACAAATTTTTTATCAAATTCATAATATTGTTCCAATTCTCACACACATCACTATAGAATGGGAGAACTACATGGAGTTTGATCCCTCTTCAAAGTATTGGTAAGTAGGAAAATCTAAACACAAGGGGTGTTAAGGTCTCAGACAAATTCAATAATTTAACCCTTTTAATCCATTATTTTAATTGGTTTTCTTGACTATTTATCTAGGGTTTTGAGTGGAAAATCAATTACATAGTGGTGACTAAAGTGAATTGAAAGTTCTCACACAGTGTGTAGAATAAGTAGACAAAGGTGCATAGAACTAAGAAATATTATAACTTATAAAAAACACTACCTAAATAATAAATCACAACCCTAACCTATCCAATCATAAGCCTCCAATATGGTATATCTACCATCTCATGTTTCTAGTTCATGCACAATCAACACAATCAATCTCTCAGTCTCAAATCCTAAAAAATATGGATCTCATTTTTAAATCTAAGTTTTATATTTATAAATTAGGTGTGTCATTTATTAAATATTTGAAATAGTCTCATTTTGTAAAATAGTTTGTCTAATTAGGGTAATCTATCTAATAGTTACCAAATTTTTATAAAATAATTTTTCCCTTTAGCTTGACCAAATCACTAACAAAATTCATGTTCTTAATGGATAATATACTCATGCCCTTTCTAAAATCCTTATTCATTATCTACTTTGGTGGATCCTCATCTTTAAAAATACTTAGGAGGATCATGTGGAGATGATCTTGTGTTTATTAAACAACTTAAAAAAACAAAAGTTTCAATCCAAATTAACAAAGCATATGTTTGACACCACAAATATTTAATACTTGGATTACATCATTGATCATATGAGGATCTGATATAAATAATATAAAATTAATCTAATACTATCCATCTCAACATAATTTCAAATAATTTAGTTGTTTTCTTCGACTAGCTGACTTCTATGGTAGGTTTGTTCATGAATTCTTTCACATAAAGTTTTGTCTCAATCAAATGAGGTGAATTAATCTAGAATTCCATTGGAAACTTGTACAACAACATGATTTTTAAAATCTTAAGGAGTACCTCTACACAACACCTATTTTGTAAATTCCCAAAATTATTAATTCCTTTAAGATTAAAACATATGCATCTAACTATGCACTCAACTTATTACACACATAGGATGGACATTTAACTGCATATCATTATGAAACATTTCACATCACAGTTCACTGGTAGTCTACCTAAAATAAATATTTTTAATCTATTTAGATATATAAAAATTTTAGTTTTCAAGTATTAAAGCAATGGTGGAACTACATATTGAGAAAGGAAATGACCATTCATTCTAATCATAAGCCACTTAAGTTATTATACACACAAATCAAGATAGAGAATACATGCTTCATGAAGTCAAAAAAATACATGTATTAGTCCAATATGATGATCAAACATTGTAATGGGAATGAAAATAAAGTAGCATATTCCCTAAATTGACCACTGGTTCATGTTTTCATCACAATGTTAGACAAATACTGCCATAACTTATTTGATTAGGAAACACTTTACTAAATAGACAAGGAATTCATATATGCATATATCACCTTTACATAAGGTTAATAGGTTTGGGAGTTCTACATGTCCTATAATATTGTCTACAATCTTAGGAATTTCTATATTCATTTGTCATATCTTCTAAAATCCTAAACCTCAAAAAGGTTGCATAAACAAGATCTTCATGGTTATAGCTAAGTGTTCAACAATAATAAGTGTGTTTAACTAATTTAAAGTGTGATATTACCACACACACACACACTTACCTAAACTTGGTTTCATCATACCAATTATGTTTAGGAAGCACACTTGGAATAGGTTAGTGTTCAACAAAAAATATCAACACATAAATTTTGGCTATGCCAAAATATTGACCTTTGATCAAATTTAGGCCTACCTATCCATTAGCAGGTTCCTCTATATTCCTCTATATTTATAATAATCCATCATGGGAGAATAAAAGGTAATGGTGGGTCCTAGTATGAAAAATAATACTATACCATAACTCTCCCCATCCTTTCCTCATACTTTGTTATGGGTCAAGCAGTCATGATATTATTTCTTGGTTTAACCCAAAGGGTTTAAAATAGTGGTCAGTAAACCACAATGTTAGAGGAAAAATTTATTTATCAAGTAGATATTTAAATATTATAACTTATATTTGAATTATCAACTAAGGATTCATTCATTAGATTAAGAGGTTAATGTAAAAACCTTAAACAAGGTCTCTTTGATCCTTACCATTTTAGATAGAACTTATAAGACTTATTATCTCATAAGGGAAAGTAATGAATATAACCAATGAATCTTGATTTTCTCTTTAATAATATTAATCTACCTTCACTATAAAGTATATTTTAATTTTGTTAAAATGAATTTAATTTAACCTAGTTCCATAGTGATAACTAAACAATATATCTCATTTACTATAATTCAACCAAGTCTAGTTGATTTAGAATTTAGCATGTCTTCTTTGTAATAGAGAAAGATACATAAAATGAGTGTAATTACATGTTACGACATCCTAAAATATCACCCAAAAACAAGATAAAATGGAGATGTAAGTTATCAAACATAGTCCAAATATGGTAAGGTGTAGTACTATTAATAACAATATGGAAATCTCACCTCACAAGAAGAACATAGTTAACATGTTAGTCAAGGTAACTCCCATGCCATATATCGTAATTGTATAAAAAATTCAATGCCTATCATTTTTTATAATTTCCATATTTAGTACCTAATTACTCAATGCTCTATTCATGTGCATAAAGATATAATCGATTTTTATAGTATTGAGTCAAAAACCACATTAATTTTACTAAGAGGCAGAACAACATAGTTTTCATTCATATATAAATGAAATACATATTTTTTTAATTCAAGATGAAAAACCTAAATTTGTATCAATATTCATATCATTTAATAATGGTATTTATTAGGCCATTAAAGATAATAATGATAATATTGAACTCATTCAAAAGGTTACTATAAGGGAAGTAAAATAGGAAATGGTAAGAACCTTATTACAATGAAAAAATTTCACCATTACATATAAATTATGATCATAAAATGGGAATAATGAGTGGAATTTACCATGCCAAACCCAAATAATCATAAAATTATACCATTGATCACTATTAAGGCAACAATGTGAATACTAATGTACTTAACTCAAATGACTATATAATGTCTTCATCTTGAGATTAATGAAACTAGTGAGCCATCTCTTAACATTTTACCTATTTAAGCATTTAGGAAGTTAAAACCATAATAAACTTTACTAGTAAATTCAATAGAGTAGTGCTATTAACAACAAGATAATACTATTGCTAAGGAAGAAAAAAACATACCAAGACCACTTTATAAAAAAAAAAAAAAAATCTATTGCTGCTAGCATAAATTTTCATTGTAAACCAAAACATAGATACACATTCTGTAATTTCTAATCTAAGATTTATTGCACAAAGTATAGTCATGTATGGAACTTGGGATAAGGTATTCACGTTCATTGAGAGTGCACTAAGTTTTGCCTCAGATTCAAGACTGGTATTCACATGTTTAATATAGAATATGAGTACCTTTAAGGAGATACAATCATGTAATAATTAAAAAAATAGGAAATAATATGCCCATGAGAACATTATGTTCATAAGAACCCAAAATTCTAATGTAACATAAACAAAACAAGGTGAAAAATTATATAATACCATCAACATCATGTAGATTCCAAAAAGGAAAAAAAAACATAATAACTTATCGATAGAGAAATAAAAGTACAATATCATGAGTACAAATTAACCTTATTGAATGTGTTATAACAATACAAACCATACAGACAATTGTAATTTGGGTTGTCCAAATGCATCAAAATAAATATTCTCTTATATTAGAAAATGAGTTTGATGGTAAAATATAGATTTCATATTCCTCAATACTAGGATCAAATTCAATAATTTTAAATCCTAAGTTTTAATAATAAGAGTAATAGTGATGTATTTCATACATATAAGGTAATACAATTTTTTTTTTTTTAAAAAACAAAAAACTTTTATATCACCCCCTTTATTGTAAAGGTGTTCCCACTAATTCTATTAGTCAACATAATATTCATATCATAGCTTCAATAATATAAAACAACAATATTTTTGACATCAAAGTAGACATATTATATAATTAGAGATGAGAGATACATTCAAAGTAAACATCTCAATTCCAACTAAGTTAACTTCTCAAGCATTCATTATTCTACCATGTACTCACTAAAAAAAAGTAGAATGTGTAAAATGAGCCCTCCAATAGTAGTCCATACTACCCAAAATCAAAATAAAATCATTATAAAATCATATGCATGTAGAGATAGAGTTGAAATGCATTGAAAACTTAATTTTTTCAAAATTAAGAAATAAAAGTATGTAAATAATAAAAAAACATAGTGATTTCATAACGGTTTAGGGTATTTACCACCATAGTGGCATCCATTTGTAAGCTAGATTCTCAAAAATGTTTGTAGTCATTTAGGGCATTAAGAAAAAATTCAAATCTAATAAACAAGAATTTGAGGGTGGATAAAACACCTAATGTTTCATTAGAATATTATTCAATAAAATAATAACATAACCAACCACATATATTCAACAATTAAAATAATAGGGAAATCAAACAAGGCCATGTTTGACAATATCATTGGTAGTGTGAAGAATATAGAGGAAGGAAGGAGATGGAGGATTATGCAAGGGCATTGAATGCCATGTTAGAGCACCCATATCTTCATTTTTCCACTTGATTCTCCATGCCCACCAAGAATATCCTTTTGTAATATATTTTTATCATTCTATAGAAACAAACTAACAAGGTGAAATAATGAAGAGAAATGCATAAATATAGAAACAACTTGTGTCTCATCTTCAAACCCTAATTATAAGTCTCAAAGTTTTAAAAAATTATGGCCTAGTGCTTGCTGGCATTTTATCTTTATTTCCCTGATCAGTTACATTCCAAAAATTTCCAACTTATTCAAATAATCATGCCACAACTTTCCTTATTATTCCTTTGATATTTTTCATTTCCTTGGATAGGTAATGATCCAAAAAATGTTAATTCTTCCACCACTATATCATGATGACATTATGCCATATTTAAATAGTAAAATCTTGATGAAGGATGCCAAATAGACATACCACAGTGATATGGTCATAGGCCCATACATGCAAAAATGTAGTAATTCCAAGACTACTTGTATGTACCTCCAAGGTGAATATGTATAACTCTCGATAAAAATAGGCTAACATGATATGCCCCTAAGAATATCTAGTATGATTCTCCTCAATGGCTTGAAATGTATAATACATAGGATAAAACATATTTACAAATCTTCCATCTACTATTATGATTGAAAATAGTTTGTAACATATAAGTTTATACATACTATATAAGTTTATACAATCATGGAACATCATATCATATAATTATATCCAAAAATATAGTGCCACCCTGATCAACATCCTCTAGTCTACTTGTCATGAATCTATGAGCTCACCACATGTATCCTAGAATCAACTCATCCAACACCATGGGCATCTTGCCAATTATGGGAATTTATAATATGCATCACACATTACTTAAATTGATAGTCATCTCACATATCGATATCTAAAATGTGCATGCCAAGATTCACATGGTTAGCTAGTGTAGACATCAAATGCATATTATATAAAATTTAACCAAATCAATCAACATGTGTTATATTTACCTCTTCCAATATCTACCAATATGTATCATCTAAACCCAACTTAAACAAATTAATCATGTGTATCACATATCTAAAATCATGGGAATAAACAAAACACACTATAAAAACTAAAGACATAAAGTCTAACCAATTTCTAATCTAGACATGTATACCGATATAAATTTTGAGCAAACTTGGTTAAAACACAAAAAGATAATATCAACCAATAAAGGGAAATAATTTATATAAGTATGTCTCGTTTAAGAAAATAACATTGCAAGTTAGACACACATTCCATAAATTACATTAGGACACACATGACATCTTATCCTATCTAAATATTATACTCACTTACTAACTCAACTGTACATATGGATCATTTTTTTTACTTAATGATATCCTTTCTTTTACCTTTGGTAATTACTCTTCATAATTGATTACAACTATCTCATACTCTATCATTTATACTCTGTTACAACTAATATGAGAATAACTTCTAAATTTTATATGTGATATAATAATTATTATAACCATTTAAATTTATCTAACTACATATACATTTTAATTTGATCAATTCACTATTCTCATTTCTCATCTTGAAAGGGGGAAAACATGGGGTAAAAATCTATAATTTTATTATAAAATTGATTTTTTATTAGTCATTATGTCACAATGCAACATCAAAGGATCATATATTGATATAGTATTCAGGGAATATGCCATGTACATAATTCATATTACAAATCACATACTACAAATTCTAAAATACTACATGTACATTTTCAAAAAATGCAAAAGGTTGAAAAAATTACAATCATTGGCATAAAGTACGGGGGCATATGCCATGCATATGCACTCACATTATAAGAAAGAAGTAAAAATACATATAATTTTGAGTTCATGATACATAGTCATGCACAAGTTTTGAAAAAAAAATTAAAAATCTACATATACCTATAATTACAATTTTCACATTCATAAACAGGGGGCATGATACATATTCTTGCACATTATACTATTTTCAAATTCAAAGAGCAAAATAAAATTTCATGGCATATACTATAATATATTTTATATATGTGGACATGGTAGGGCCATGGATGACATTCATTATATTTTTACCATGCATTCATGGAAAAACTAACAATTAAATCTAAATCCATCTATAATGGTCAATTCATAATAAAGTGTGTAGTGCATGACTTAGAGATTTTGTACTCTCCAACACTATAGCCTATAAATAAATATTGGATTCTAAATTATTTCACATATTTGGGTTATAAATAATGGATGAATTAAATTGATGTCTTTACATCCATATATGGGTATTATTTATTTTGTATAGGTATAATTTAAATTGGGAATTGGTCATCCCCAATTTGCTAGTTTTCAACAAAAAAATAAATTTCTCTGAACAACACAATTAAAAAAAATTAAACATTAGGGTTCATATGTCCCTCAATGGTTATATTCATCACATTGACCACTTGAAATATTATCCATTTACCTAGCTATGAAATGAATAAACTCTATAAGTCCCTTTTTCTTCTTCATAGTGATCGGGTCAATTCTTGGCCCGTGGCATTTGTACTTCTCCATGGCACACTTACAATTTTAGTTTTTCCTTGAATTATATTTATAATATTTAAAATATAGTTATATCATTTTTTTGAATTGAAAAATAATTTTATGTAGTTATATACTCCTATTTTAGAAACACTTTGGATCATTAAAGCACACATAAAGTCTACACAACAATCATTCACACAAGTTTGGACTCTCTTTTTCCCTTTCATCTAATATTTTTAGTTTCACTAAAATGCTAAATAAAAGTTAGAGGGGGGGGGGTTATAGATTCCTAAATTTTACAAAAAATGTTTATAATGTATTTTTAATCACTTTGCCTATATAGTTTTAGCTAAGAATTAAACACTTAATGGTACATTTAATTTATATTTTTTCTTTTTCTTTTATGATTTTATATGACTTTATGAACCCTTTTTTCTAGTCCCATGTATTAAAAAAAATTGAAAATAGAGATATATAAATCCCTTTGTTGTTTCATTGTTATTTTGAGCATAAGATAAGAAATAATAAAAATATTATATCATGTCCCCTTCTTGACAATATTGTCCTTCGATATTTTAATATTTTTCAACAAGTTTCCCATTTCTAGTTATCGATTTTGAGTCCCCTTTAAGGTATTATGGGTATATTTTTCATGCTACTAAGTTTTTAATTCAAATTCTAAGAGATTCCTATATATACAGAGTTGTTAGAAGGCATTTAGGAAATGCACTCTCACATTTGAAGATCTATACAAAGTTAAATTATTAGAGCCAATATGACATATTTTTATATTTGAATGATTGTGCTAAGGGTAATATAGGAAAAGGAGAATTTAGATATACATATTAACCTTCCAAACACAAAAAATATATATGATTTTGATATCTCTTTAGAGCATTGTAAATTTCATGCAATGTTTGGTATTTCAAAGGGCATTGAGAAAGGTCAGTCCAAATCAATACTACTCCCTGATCCCCCCTATTTGATATTGTAAGTTTTTATGTAGGAAAGTAGGGTATGATGTTTCAGATGAATGCACACACAATTTTTTTTAATGGAAGTAATTATTTAAGTATCCGCAACATTTTGGAAAATTTTAAAGCCTTACTTCTAAAGGATAGGATTGACCTGTTAAACCCTAAAATGGATTTATGAATTCTTAACTTGGTGTTAATAGGGTTAATAATATAGAAATGATAATACACAAGGGTGATAATTAGATATGCAGGAGGTCAATTGTATGATAAACTCATATATAAATATACATTGAATTTATTATTTTGAGTATAGGTTAAATATAGAAAGTACAACTTAGCTATGCATGAAAATGACAAAGAATTAATATACTTAGCTATTTCTAATGCTAACATGATCTTAGATATGGAATATGTATTAAGAATGTTATAAGGATATTCTATACTAATCTTTATATTTTATATCTAATGATTCTAAAGCTTTGGAAACTAACATTATCCTTAGATGGTTATATCAATGTTACTGCCTAAGTTCGATGCAAGTTTCCTATACATAATACCTACTAGAAAAGAATGCAACCCCCTAGATGCTTCTAGGTTTGAATTCACCTTCACTCTGGTGTATTCATATATGTGTCATGAACTTCCATTCCTCATGAATTTTTAAAAACCTAATTGTTCATCTTCATAGTGACCTTAGAGAAAAATGCGTTAGTGGGAACGTGGTGTCGATCTAACCCCAAGTTCTCTTTTATTAGTGAGTGTAGCCTATATAGCCAATATTATGAAGAGGGTCTCAAATTTATCTAGTTTTCTTCTCCCCTATGTGTGAGCTTGTGTGTGAGTCATACAATATGTGTAAAGTGAGTATAAAAGTGACCTAGATTGTAACTTGGAAAATATAGATCTTAAGATGTTCCTTCAGTACCTCAAACCTATGTATGTGTTGTTCATATGAATGATATGAAAATAGGAGAAAATAGTAAATCTTTGCTTTATTAAGTGCTTGATTGAATGCTTTTGATAGGTTGCCTTAGTCTATGATAGGTGCAGAACGAATGAGGGTTGATCTTATATTTATATCAATCCCATTGGAGAAGTGACTAACATTAAAGTACTTAGGTCTACCATGATGATACATTTCATTTTAAAAATATAAAAATGTAGGGAAATAAACACTTGCATTAGGTTAAGACACTAATATCAATGCTAGTGTCTATCCTAGATGTTAGTGTCTAAGGATTAGGAAAGTAAGTATGGGTTAAAAACTTGCAGAGTTGGAAGATAAGTACATTTTAAGCATTCTATGTAAGATAGAAGGCCTAGGTCATCAACATGAGACTTGTTAGGATAAGATATATGCCAAAGGGCATAGTATAATCTAAATACAAGACTTATAAAAGAGGGATAGGTCCATAAATGAGAGGAACAACCAACATTTGAGTTTTTCAAGTGTAAAATATTGAGGTTGTATATAATCCATAAATATCATCTACATTTCCCCATTTAATTTGGTAATTAAATTGATATTTTAAAGGAAAGGAATGCATACATAGTTGTGTATAACGCACCTTATCTTTGTGTGTGTCCAAATTGAGTGTTTTTGTAGTAACTGGCCTATAACCAAGAACATGTTACTATATATATTAAGTGCACATAATCTAGAATTAAAATTGATTAAAATGGATTAAAATTAGAAGATCAAGGTTTAGCGGTACACTTATGTGTCTATGTAACCACCTTGCTTATTGGCAAGCTGATTTGAAAAATATGTCTCATTGTAAGGATCCAAAACTAAGATAAGGATAGATATAGATAAATGTTGAAAGTGAATATATCCAAGGAGATACACACACACACACACACACATAGAGAGAGAGAGAGAGAGGAGAGAGAGAGAGAGAGAGAGAGAGAGAGAGAGAGAGAGAGAGAGAGAGAGAGAGAGAGAGAGAGAGAGAGAGAGA
>JARHVA010007577.1:0-42500 GCA_037957365.1 Torreya grandis
CTTATATATTTGAATTTTTATAACTAAGTAAATTCCTCTTAAATTTTTGATAATGATTTGGATTTTCATCATGCTCTTGTTTTGGTTTCCTCCTTAAACTTATTGATTTTGACTTAATGCCCTATCCCTTGAATTTGTTCCTTCATGTATTAAAAAATTGGCATCTTTTAATCCTACTTCTCTATTATACTCTCACCTTGATGCCTTTATTTTCATTCCTTGTCATATTTGTTATCTCTTATATCAATCATTAAAATCAACATGTTTTACGTGGAATTTAAATATTCCTATTTTATTAGAATCCTACATTTAACCAATAGCATCCTATGAATTAAAAATAAATAAAACCAATATTAATCATATTATATAAGTAAAAATATAAAATATATGCTTATGGACATAAAACGTCCTTGGTATTGTGATATAATTTAGTCAAGAAAATAAATTTTAACTCTTTCAATAAAATAATTAAGTTTTTATTGTTTTACCACCCTCTCTCAAACTTGTAAAACCCATTTGAAACTTAAATAAAATAAATACCTTAAATTAGAAAATTTAAAATATTATAATCAGATGAGTTTAATTTAGATATGAAATATTAGTGCTACCTTCAAGTAGTCCCCCCAAATGATTATAATTAAATTGGGTCAATTATAGAAAACATTTATTCAAGTAGTTTGGAATTTTTTTAATATTTTTCCTTTTCTATAAAATTAGTTGGGAATGTAACTAAATTAAATAACTAGATGTTAAATTTATCAAACCTAATAATTGAAATAATTTTATTCTTGGATAATTTAATTAATTTTGGATTGTTTTTTAATCATTTTCATAAACTAAAAACTATTAGAAAACTTTATGTTTGACAAAACCACTTCAAAATGGAAGATAATTATTGAATTAAAGCATGCATAAAATATATCTAACGATATAAATTTAATCCCTATATCTTATCAAACACATGTAAGATATTATAAAATTTATCTTTGCTTCTATGAAACTAAATTTAGGCATTTTCAAACCCATTTTTAGCCAAATACTAATGTAAAATTAATGTTTTTAACTATTATTTTTCCACCATGATTTTTTAGCATTCCTTAACTGGGTATAATGTAAAGGTGAATTAATTATGCTAATTTGATGTTAAATGTAAATTTTAACCATTAAATTAATCTAGTTTCCTTTTAGAATAATATTTTTAGTTATCATTCTCTATTCCTTTTCCCATTTAGGAATAAATGTTTTAAAGCTAGTGTCCTTTTTGTTATAGTATTTGGTCATGTTTGATCTTTTGTAAGAACTAGTTGGTGACTAGTCTACACTCTTTATAGTATGATATTTGTGTTTTAATCCTTAGACCAAATTTAAGACCCTCAACATTTCTCCTTTAGATATTTGGTTTCATTTTTCCTAGGAGGTTACTAGAGCAGTAGATTAATGTGAACCCTTGTTACCTCATGTTAGAATTAAAGATTTAAATTAAACTTCCTACATATATTATTGTATCTCATATTAAACCTTTATAACATATAATTATTCATGGTCTAATTAGTGTTTGTAGAGTTACATGAAATAACTCCTATATAAACCTTAGTCATAAGGTTTAGTGGATATCTATGGCTACCTTCACAATATAATTAACGCTCATTTTTTAAATGGGTGAACTAAAAACAACCCTAATTATACATATGAAATTTATCATATAATATATTTATGTCATTTGATAATTGATCATGGACACAAGTAAATAACTCTTAGGGAATGTTTTCTAGTATTAGTGTTAACTACCAACCCTAGGGAACCTTTTCTTTAAGTGTGATTTCTAGTTACTAACCTTAGGTTATCTTTTATTATGCATGCATAATTCATTCATATTTTATAAATGTATATTACACATGGATTATTTATCGTTGTGAACATAGTTAGTTTATAAATGGTGACCTATGGATCACCTCTAATGTGTGATGTTAGATTAATTTAACTTGACCTTTATTCTTGACAAAAACACTATTGGGAGACAAAAATTCTTTGATTACTGTAAGATAATATTTTTGAGACTTTTAAATTAGTGATGTCAAAGAAACAAATTTCCCTTTATCATTTCATTTGTAGTAGATATTTATTTTGCGAAAGCACATGCACCTTAAGATGTCAAGTTTTTTTTATAAAAATAATTATTTTTAGTGTGTGTATTGGTCTGAAGTATTGAGGTCTATAGTTTATAAAATATTTATTAGGTTTTGATAGTTATCTCCTTTTTGGATTATATTTCCAACCCTTTTTGTAATTATGTCTTGTGGAGGAGATGCTTCACAAGTTCATGTAGAATTACAGCTAACTTGTACTATTAGGAGAAGAAATGTAGGCTTCTTAAGATGTGGGGGCATTAGGTCTTAGGTCATAGGCTAGGTTAAAGTTACCTCATTATCATTCCTCACATTAGTTTAAAAATCGTTAGTTTAATTACTTACATATAATAATTAAATAAAATTATCGAGAATGAACCATGTTTGAATATTGTTAACCCTTATATTAAGATTAATTTATATCGATGGTATTAGTTTCCATGAGATGAATGTTATATTTTAAACTCCCCTTGTATTATCTAATACTAGGTGTGATGTTTTTTAGACTACTATTGAACCTAAGTTAACTATTTTTTCACTTGTACATGTTGACACTAGATGAATGTTAGATTGTCTTATTGTACTAGATAAATCAAAAATATATAGCTAATATAGACCCTCTTAGTAGGATATGACATTAATACCATTTTAGTGTGATTTTTTCCTCTCTCTTAAAAATAATAATAATAATTTGATATTAAATGAACTCTCATAAGGTGTGATAATTTTCAAGACTACTATTGAACCTATTTCTCACTTAAATATATTTTTATTCCACATTTATGTGAAGTATTTTTGTGGTTGATGAAAAAAAATTAATAAACCATTTTAATAATTTTTTGTGTCAAACTTATTGTAATTGACATTGGATGATTGAAAACAACAGTTAAATAATTAAGTATTCTAAAATTAATCAAATAAAAAAATTGTCAAATTTTTCTAGGGTTTTTGGGATGAAAATTTTAGGAATGAAAAATAGAATCTCCTTTTTCTCCTAATATTTACCAATTTACTAAGGTTACAATGCAAGATGATAAATATGTTTATATTGTAGATAAAATAAATAATAATCAAGTAAACATATCAATTTTATAATTACTTACAAGTTCTAATGTTTAAAAAGTTGTAATTTATAAAGCCTTAAAGGAAATAATTTTCCAAGTTATTCTAAACCTTATAAAATTTATTATATTATTAAATATTTGATGCATATTAAAAACTTGTTATATTTAAGCATGATAAGTAACCTCTAAAATCCTTTATGAATCAAAATTTACCCTTGCACATTCAAGATATAATTACAACCTAGGGATCAAAAGGGTTCTTATGCATGATGGTTTGAGTTTAAATATTTATATTCAATAATTTATTATGAAAATTGAAATTATAAGGTAACTCATATATATTATAATTAATGTATTAATAATGTATCTTATGATTAATATTTTAGCCATTAAATGTCAGGTCATACCTAATGATTTTAGTTAAAACATTTTACTTGGGAGACATTGGATTCATGATAAGGGAATTGCCTAGCCCATATTTCATAGATGATTAATGCTTATATTTTATATAATCATACATACATTATATGTAGTTATACTTTAGTTTGAATGGAATTATGAGACTAAGAGATTCATCTTCTCTCCATAAGTGCATTGAAACTAGGTGTCAATAGCCTAATCCTTTTTTTGGTACAAGATGAATATAACCTTGATGAAATTCCTTAAGAATATAAATAAAGAAAAAGTGACTGATTTTGGTAGACTAGTGGATGTTGAAGAGTTTAGGAAATATGTCAATATTCCAACATTTACATGCTTCTTGATAAGGTTGAAATATTTCCACCATCATTAGGTGTTACTTAGTTGGGACTTGTGGATCATAAGGAGCTTGAGGATGATAGTGGTTTTCCTACAATTATCTGAATGGATATTAGCTCTTTTGAATAGGCCATGTGGACTATATTTTTTGATCTCTATCTTGATTTGTTTTGGTGCTACCACTACTGTGTGGATTTTTTATATTATAACCTTGTACTCATATCATGAACCTTGTTTTTCTTAGTAATGGATTGATATAGCCTAGTTTTTTTAAAGTTATCATCTTCAAATGTATAGTATTTCTAAGTGATATTAAAATAAAAAAGAGTATAAATAAATCTTTGTATAGTGTTCCCATAATTGTAATTATTGATTATTCCCCTTGGTCCATGTTATTTAAATTCCTATAGAATACCTTGTTTATATATCCTTACAAAAATTTAATCAGGGACTTATTATTGAAAAATAAGACACATGTAAATATAAATAAACTATAATATATTCCCACACATGTGAAATGAAAGGAAAATGGGATACATACCCAAAAAAATAATAGGGACAAATTTGGTGGATTGCTGAATCTAAAAAAGATAAATTATACAAACTTCCAAATACATTCTACAATAAAACATCATAAAAATAAAGGAATAAGAATACATAGGAGAAATTATAGAGGATGGGATACCAAAGATTGTAAAACACATAAGGGATAGATAAAAATAATAAGGAGTATAAACTTAACTACATATAGAACAAAGAGATAAAGAGAAAACACATGAAAAAATAAAATGTGTACCTTAACTAAATTGATGAACCATATGAACACAAAAAAATTTAAAAAAATTTACAATAATAGTCTTCATACCAAAAATATATGTCTACATAATTCCCATAATTATATGTCCATATTTGTGTGAATGCATCCATGAGTTAAAGTAAGAAAAATAATAAATTTAAGAACATACCTTGACTTACCTAGGTAAAGAAGGATAAAATGTTTGAATGAGAGAATTATCATATAGCTATCACAAATTTCCATTTTTAAATAAGTATCCAATGAAAATATATTAATTTATAAAAATGAGCCTATTTATGAGTTCACATGTTTGTAGATGAACCATGCTAATGTAACTAGTAATTAAAACCTTCTCATACTATTCTAATGATTATAAATTTTAAATTAAGTTATAAAAATTATAGTTTTTTAATAGATTATAGAAGGATATAAACCTTTATATGGCCATAATTGGTTCCTTAATTTTAATTGATTTCACTTAATTCGATCAATCTTGAAAATAGTTTGTTCAATTATTTGAAAATATTTTGTTTAGTTCTTCTAACATCCTACTAATATTTTTTTTAATTCTTCTCAATTTAAATAAATATTGAAAATAAATGTATGTATTACCCTATTTTTCTCAATTATTTGAAATCAAGAGAAGCAACACAAGTGCTAGAACCCTCATCAATCAATTCATGATTAATTTGGATATCACTAATTTGGATGATAATAAATAAGGGAGGATCATTTGTATGAAGTAGAATCTCATCATGAATCATATATGTGATTGGATATTTTAATGAAATATAAGTGTTGATAGTTTGTCAACATTGATGGACATATCTTCACATTGTTTCAGGATACTATCCTTGGAACTAGATAAGGTTACCTCTCATCCCACTAAGGGAGGATAAGGGACATTCATCTCAAATAATAGTTTCATAAGATGGTTTTGATGATGAGTAGATGTACTCATGAGTTCAATAAATGGAATTTGAGAGGTGATATTAGTGAGCTCTACAATGGGATCCCACTCATCATAACCTATGAAATTATTGTTAGACATAGACACATAATGGTAAAGGAGGTCTTCAGAGGGAAGAGCTAAAGAGAATTAAAATTTGTGTTGATAAGAATGAGAATTTTTAGAAGTAGGTTGTAAATCATGTTGAGATGCTGAACTAATAGGTTCAACTTGGTCTTGAGGAGTAAAGGATGTATTAGCAGAAGGTTAATTAACATTAGAAGGACAATATGATGGAAAAGTGGTAGAAATATCATGGGATGTGTTATCTAAAGGAGAATCATAAGTTGGATCTTCATCAAAGGTTATAATATCTTCTTTCCCTAACTCATTTAAATGAGTTGGAGAAGAATATTAGATAACATGATATACTTAAGAAGGAGGGGGGGGGGGTGTGGATTGGTCGAGAATCGATGAAGGCCATTAATATTATAATATTAGTCATGCTAACTAAATTTTCTTCAAAAATTGGTTTTGCAAGACTTTCTACATTATTGGTGGAAGAGATGGGCTTGCCTTGGTTTTCTTGATGTGGTTGATGATTAGGTGAAGGATCCTTATAAATAGATAAATGAGTGTTCACTTGATTCAAGGCTTGAGATTTATCATGAGTTTTGTATTCTTTAAATGCATGCTCATAAACTTATTGGTGTTGAAACATGATAGAATCATAATCAAAATTAGGTCGAAGAAGAAAGTCCATAGCTAAATTATAAAGTTGTCTACAAGTCTCATGAGAATGACCCCAACTAGCCTGAAACTAAAAAAACTTGATAAGATCATACCAGGTTTTTATAGGATGAGTAGGGTTAATTTTATGAGGAAAAGGCTTAGGTAGATGTTTAATAAATTAAGCTAATTAAAGAGGTTTATGAACATTAATGTTATTTGTTGAGAAATGAGGATTAGTAAATTGTTGAGAAGAGGAAGCTAGTTTTAAAGAAGGGGTAGGAACACCAAATTGAACATGGTGAATGGTATCATATGAAGTAAAAACACCATCACTGATAACATTACAATTTTTATTTTTAAGTAATATATGAGAACCTGTGGGAGGTTGGGGTGGTTAGAATTGATGCATAAGGAAATCTTGTCATTTAGCTTGATCAATAACTTCTTTCAAAGTACATGAAAAAAGGGTATGGACTTGATATTATAATCTATGGTACAAGGTATTTGTAAAGAGATGAAAAATATTATCATTGACCATGTTGTGTTCACATTTATTTCATAAATTCTTCCATCATTTAACAAATTCTTGGGTAGTTTAATTTTGGATTTATTTTCAATTGATGAAATGGGCCAAAGTGTTTTAAGGAAGATCAATAGTTTGGAATTATTGAACTAAAGAATTCACTAAATATTCCAAACTAGTAACAGAATGAGGTTTAAGTTGATTATACCAATCTAAGGCATTGCTTGTGAGGGTCTTAGTAAGGAGCTTGGTAGTGGAAAAGGTATTTAATTTAACCCAATCTTTATAAAGATTCCTAAATGTTTTGAAATGAAGATAAGGATTAGTTGATCCATTGTAAGATATTTTAGGTGTTATACCTCCTATATCAATGTTAGAAATTTTAGTAGTGAGAGGTTCATTTTGTAGTGCTTAATAGTTTTATTGATTAAAGGAGGTTGAAGAATAAGATTGCCTTGAGAATATCAAAGATGAGGGGGAGCAACACTTTGTTTATGTGTGCCCCAATCCATTAGTTGTAGTTACGTTTGAAGATAAAGAAGGTGAATCTGCATTCTCATTATTTGATTTGTGTTGTGGGATTGGAAAGCATTCATTTGATTGATATTTTATAATATAATTTGGTGAGTTTGATTGACATTATTAAAAGAGTTGGTGTTGGTATTAGTGGCTTGGGTACCACTATTGGTGTTGCTGAGAGCTTGATATGAATGATGAGAATGAGAGGCACTAGTGGAAAAGATTGATTGTGTAGCAAAACATGGACTAGTGAATGGAAGAGAGGAAGAAGCACTAGAATCATGAGTGCTTTGGGTAGAAAACAATGAACTAGTGGAAGGATTAAGAATAGTGGATCTTAAGAGAGGTCCAATAGATGTAGAACCAGCCATGGTAGTTGAGATACTAGGCATGAAGGTAGAAGAAATGAAATAAGAAGAAGAAGAAGCATGAGAAGAGGTCATGATCGAAGGGAGAGGTTGTGAAGCAAAAAAATTAATACTACCAAATCCATTTGAGAATTTAGAATGTGGTTATATAGGTTCATTATCTTAACTACCAATCATGAGATTGTAAATGGTAGATGGATCTTTCCTTTTATATTGGGGAAATTCGTTAATAAAAAAATGCATTTTAGGAGTATAATCTAACTCAAGTTAGTTTTCTAGGAAAAAATAAGGATTATGTTACAAAGAGGTATTATGAGGGAACCCATAGTTGATTGTGCGAGTTGCAATATGGATATTACTAAAATCTACAAAAGGAACTCTACTTTGTCTATGAGAAACCCTATGAGGATTAGTGAATTCCATCATGCCTATTGTTTGAGATTCAATTTTGCCACCCAAAAAGAAATATGTGATGAAATAGGAAGGAAAGTAAGATGAGAAAACAAAGGATTCAAAAAGTGATATAAATAAAGCTAAATTGACCCAATTAACCTAGTGTAAAATAGGGACAATAAAGTTGGATAGGGTCCACATAACTGACCCATTACAAAGAGTAAAAGATGACAAAATATGGGAAAAGGGCTAAAAACTATGTTAGGTCAACCTGGCTGACCTAGTGTAGTGTATAGGAGCTAAAAAATTGTTAGGTCGACCAAGTTGACCTAGTGCAGTTGATAGAGATAAAAATCAAGGTCTGAGATAGTTTAAGGTTGAGATGGCCAACATATCACAATAGATAGGGAAATAAAAAGGTTTACTAATAAGATGAGAAATGAAATGAGATATTCTTGTAGCTAGTCTAGAAAAGTAGATACTAAAATGAAATACACATTTAATTGAATTAACACTTGCCAATCTAATTGGTACACATACATAGATTATAATTTTAAAATAAAAGTATAGATCAAATTGAAAATAGGGAGAATAATAACTAACCTTGGTATTTTGGAGATGAAAATAGAATATGTAATTGACCTATAACCTTGGAGAAAATTGACTTAATTTATAGAACTAGGTCAAGCTTATCAACCAAGTGAGACAAGAACCTGCTACAAAAGCTGAAAAAGTGTGTTAAGTCAACCTAATCAACCTAGTAGACTAAATTGGATGTCTAAAAATGTGCTAAATTGAGTTTGTTGACCTAGTTGACTAGTTTATAAATGTGGAAGTTTAGAATCTAGAATCTAGACTATGAATCCTAAACATGAAATTGTTACAAAGTGGTTAGAAATGTGTTATGTTGGCTTGGTCGACCTAGTAAGTTGAATAAAAAGTCTACAAAGTGCTAGAAACTTGTGCTAGGTCAAGCTAGTTGATCTTATTGCCTATTCCTACACATAGATAAAAATAGATGGGTTGATAAAATCAAGACAACAAGTCAAAAAATATGATATAAAAGATGATAAAATAAATAAAAATAAGTGAAAAAACCCTATAAGGGTCTAATTTTATGTTGAGTTCACCAGAATGTATGCAATCAAAATTGCATGGCACACATGAATAAATATTGGATTGGATAAGATATGTCACACCTATACTTCTAATTAGGGAACACACTTTTTAAGTGGTAACATGATCAATATTAGGATCCGCTAGACCTAATTAGGGGATCACTTGTATCATATGTCACAACACATCATGCTAGATAGGGTTCCAAAGCCTACAGTCTAACATAGTCTCACAATAACCCTAAAAGAGGCTTATGGTTTCTATTTTCACTTATGATAATAAACAAGAAAGTAAACTAATCTAATAACAATAAAAGTAAACTAATCTAGTGATCACCAAAGCTTGTGGCATAAAGTAGGGGTTAGAACAAAACAAGTAAATACTAGCTAAACTAAACATGTATAGGAGACATATATTCATGTCAATGTATAAATAATCCTAATAAATGGGAGAGAAGAATACATACTACATTATCTATCTACTCTTACCAAGGAGAAATAAATTTAGGAATAATTACCTTTGAAGATGAACCTGTCGATTGGCCAATGGTGCTTTACAAGAGATTATTGTGGCTTGTAAGGATAACCAAGATAAATCAGCTCTAAGCTACATGACCTACTTAAGCATCCAAAATACCAAAGAAAATTATTGAACCTTAAAGATTTATTCCTCAATTATAATAGTCAATAAGTAGATGTTTATTTAGACTTCTTCACTTAATTCAACTCTCTTATGAAATGGTAAGGAACAACCTTGTGCATTTAATAGTATCTCACCTTAAAGACTTTTCAACATGTTGACTATGCAAGGTCAACTGGGTTGACCTAACACATTATCAAGATAATTCCTAAAGTTTGTGGTAGGTTAGATGGGATGCAAAGCAACAAGGCAAAGTGTCCCTATAAAAATCTAGGTTAACCAGGTTGACCTAGCTTACTAAATAAGTCAAAAGGCAAACAAGGTAATAAATGAGGGATAAATCATGAAAAATGGTGGGAATAGATAAGGAAGAGATAAATAATCTTAGGGTTTAAGGTTTTAGGAGGAATGAGTGTAGATATCAAGTGGCAAAAGGAACAATAATCTTATGAAGTACCAAAGGTCTTCTCACCCCTTTCTTGGTGCACCCCTTAAGGCATGCACTTAGAGAGATTTAGACTTAGTAGGTTCTTCCAAGATAAGAAGTGTCAATAATAAATAAAAGTGTGAAAATATTATGTGTATATAAAATGCATAGCATCTTACCTCTATGTTCAAACTCTTTTGTTATAGAAACCTTGGTTATTGAGATTAATTTTATGAATCACCTATCATAGTACAAGTTCATGGTATTCTTTTGGAGTTAAAATTGGTGTATCACCTCTATTAAATCAGTTTTAATCCATTATATCAATTTTTCCCAAAGTAATTAGACTAGTGGTTAGTTTTAGGTGTGTAACAAGGTATCTAAACATTCAATCTAGAGACTCACCTCTCCCATAGGTCACCCACAACTTGAGATATGTTTCCATGTTACATCAAATTGAAGTAGGATAGATTAGACCTTATTTAAGGTGAAAATTTAATGCATAACAATTTTGGCATACCTAGTGGGATTCATTATCGAAGAAGTTGTCAAAGTTATATGGTGATCTTAGAAAATTTGAAGTGGTAAGGCTTCATGTAACATTTTACAACTCTAGCATTCATTGGCTCCTGGTTGTAGACTAGTAACTCATTTTCATGCCTAAGGTAAACACAAGATCATTTAGTAAAGGCATTCCATTAGATTTTTAAGAGATACTATACTACTCTCTTATAGAAAAGAGGTTTGTTAATGCCCATCCATACTCCAATAAATATTTCACTATTCACTTACCCATTAGGAGGCTCTTTATTCTATATTATCCAAGTTATCCTAAGGCTAATAACATCACTATAAATATGCCTTTTATTACCTTCAATGGAGATATTACTTTATCCCTTTCTCACTATAATGAAATTCCTATATGATCCCTTAAAAGTGTGTCTTCATACATTAGAGAAGTATCCACTAATCTTATTGAGCACATAAGAAACATTACAAATTTTTTTAATATTCATAATATCATTGAAGAGGATGTTGACATCATGTTTTTGGATTTCTCTTTCAAGGGAAAGGCACTAAATTGGTATGGAACTTTGTCTCCTAACTTTATAATTACATGGGATGCATTGGGCGATGCTTTGAGAAGGAGGTTTGAAGACAAATCTGATCACTTGTCTTTAATTGAGCAACTGACCATAATATAAAGAGCACCTCATGAGGTGATTCAAGACTTCAACACAAGGTTACAAAAGACTTGATATATGATCCCACTCTTGGTAAGTCCTACTACCCATTATGATTTCATTTACTACCTCAAGGCTTTAAATTATGATATCTCTATGATGATTCAATCTATGGGAGGGGATACTTTGTATAACACTTATGAGACTACCATAAGGGCTGAAAATTTCCTTATTTTAGTTTTAAATATATACCCTAGACCTCCCATGCCTTTGTTTCCTGATGTGCAAGCTCCTATGACTATCATTACTCCTATTCCTACACCCAAACACAATTAAGCTACCCCTAATCAACCAAGCAAACAAAAGGAGAAAGATATTATTAAGGATATTAGAGAATAGGTTTAATTTATTAAGAGACAACACCAATAACTACACTTTAGGTATCTTCAAGGCCCTTTCTATACCTATGATTCCTATGAAGCTCCTAAACAACCTTTTTAAGGTCAATATTAAGGGCAAGGGAAGTTAACTTAAGTGAGTTAGCACAATAGGCAAAATTAGAATATTAATTATACTTATAAATCACTTGTACCTATCTAAAACAACCTTGTATAAGACTATAAAGATTAACATTGATGGGATCAACCTCATGACTCTTCCACTTACACAAATGATGCATTTAATCAAGCCTATATGGTTCAATGGGGAAAAATGCCTTACATGACTCAAGAGGCGATGCCTAGTGGATAAGATAACATTGGAGGATATTCTCAATCAAGTTATATTTTTATGAATTACCTTCAAGGAGACTCATGTGTAGTCAACTACAAAGGTAATCTCAACATTGGTTCAAGATCTATAGTTATAAACACAAGGTCAAAGAAGAGAGCAATTGAAGAAGTCTAAGGAGAAAATAGTGGTCCAAATATGAAATCTGAATAAACTCAATGATTAGGTATGATAAATTCATTTCTCATGGATTAGTTAAATTAGAAAACTTAGAATGTTAGAGATCCTTTTATGCCTTCTCCTATACAATAAGTTTCACAAGCTAGTGGTAATGTTATATCTCTTAAAGGACATGAAAAAATTGGAAGTTATCTAATGAATATTGTGGATTATATGAATAAGGTTCAAGTAAAATGTGGGAATAACCATCCATACCTAGTCAAAGAGATCTACTCCAAAATGAGCTCTCTAAGCTCAATGCATCATCTAGGTAGCCTAGTGAAATAAGGGTAGCTTTGAAAAATGAAATCAAGACCAAAGATGGGAATATAATAAAATATGAAATGAAAGATAAAAATCCTCCATTTTACCTCTCCATCATCATTGGATATTTATTGGTATATAATTTATTGATTAAAAGTGGAGAAAGTACATTAGTCATGCCTATACAAGCCCACACTCCAAGGGGTATTGTAATTTAATGGATTATTTGCCAATATAGTTGGCATTATCAAATGTTTTAATCTCACTCTCCATGCTTGTCCTACATTCTCCATCTCTTATAATGTGGAATTTGTTTATGTGTCACCTCACTTTTCCCTTTACTTGTTAAGGGACTTCACAGTCAATATCAGAGGGTACTTGACTTTAGATTCATCCTAGATAAATTTTAAAACTAGGTATGGTGTGAAAGACTCTATCAAGGATGAAACCTTATCTAGGTTTCATGTGGAGACATATGTTACTAATACTTCAAACATAAGCTTCAACATCAATGATGAAGGAGAATATACTAGTCATCAAGAATCCCTAGCACCTATTGATGGCATAGATGACCTATATATTGATGAATTAGGAGATGATCAACATGAGGTTGATCCATAAAAGCACATTTAAGAGATAGGTGTTGGAACATACATCATTCATGAAGAGGATGATGAGTATCCTGAGGTAAGTCTTGATGTTCCCTTACACAAGCTACATGGGGTAATTATTTTCTTCATATGGAAGATGTTGATGAGTTTTCAAGTTTGCTAGATCATGATAATTAAGAATATAATGCAATTTTACCTGACTAAGAAGACTAAATTCATGAATATGAAATTCAAGAAGAGGGTGTTGATCTATAGCAGTAGTACCATGCCATAGTGAAAGAGTTTTAAAAAGTGACCTAACTCTCCTTAAAATGTAACATGAGATTGATAGTAATGTTAATGAAGAACCTAAAGAGAATAAAGAGGAAAATCATGTCACTATACAACAATATGTACTCTTGGAGGAATGTAATAAGGCCAAGGTAAAAGTTTGTGGGATTAAGGAGCAGCATAGACCTCAATCTAATCTTGAGTCACTTGTAGACATTTTTGGCCAACAAGAAGGCAAGTATGAGGGATATAGACATCAATCACATCATGGTCTAGATGAAGGTAAAGTTGAGAAAGGTTTCATGACTCCCAAAAATCAAATTGAAAAGCTTCAAATGAGCATGAAGGAGACCAAATAGGTTACACTACCAAGCAAACCTCAATGAGATCTAAAAGGACCCTTCAAAGTAGTTTCATGTGATACACTTGTAGCAATCAAAGGTCCCATGAGTGATGTCCTTTAGTCACATTCACAATAATTTTTTTTGATAAACATCCATTATATGGTGACTTATTCTCATGCAGAAGCTATGACTCAAGGTATATTATTTTTTATCCTAGTTGAAGTAAGAGTAATTATTTCATCACCTCAAACATGTTTTGAGGTTTGTATATAATAGGTTAGGTGTGTTATTTTGCATCTTGTTGTGTGGTTTTCCCTAAATTCCTAGAGCATAGTGTGTTTACTTCTTGTTTTGTGGTTTCATGTGAGTTTCAAGTCTTTATAAGGTATGTAAGTTTTAAAATGTAGAATAAGAGTGACTCCATTTACCAATGGGAGGATAATGCCACTAATACATTAGCATTGTAGGCATGTTACCCCTATAAATCACCAAATTATTGACCAAATTTTAACCTCAAGTCAAAATTGGTCATGCCCTCCATTTTGATACTTCAAAAGTTTGTGAAAACCTTGTGTAGGGTCTTTTCATGTTCTGTTCATAGTCTTAAATAGTTTCATAGGGTCATATTTTTTCTTGTCTAACATTGTCCACGGTTTCGTCTTAGGTATACTTGTATATTCATAAGGATTAATTACAAGTTATTAATGTTTTTATATATGGTCAAAGGTCTGGTATGGTTTAATGTCATTATAAAAGGTTATTTATATGTCATTAAGTTCATAATATCATTCATTAACCTTTTATTACATTCTATGGTGCTAAAATGATAATTTGGCCACCTTTTGGCCTATTTGGAGGAGTTAAACATACCATATTCAAATAAAAACATTTTAATAAGATTAATAACATACTTGATGTCATAAATAGGTTATAAAATGTTGAAGGATAGTCAGATACTAACAATATTTTTAGTTCAATGACCAAACTAAGAAAAATGACAATTTACAAGCACTTTTGGGTACTTGTACGGCCTTGTAAGATCATATTTCAGTTGTAAATTATTTGTGTCCTTTTGATTTATCAAATCATTTTTGGGCTTTATATAAAGTTTAATGTTGTAAAATGGCTTCAGACATCCTCTCTCTTCCATCACTATCTTCATAAGCTTAGAAAGGTAAAATTGAAGTAGATGGTATGAGAGAGAGAGAGAGAGAGAGAGAGAGAGGATATGAAAATTGTTTCATTATTATGGATCCTAGTGATGTTTAAATTATTGGAATTAGTTTTTATATTAATGTCCCCTCCTTTATGAAAAATTTCTAAGAGGATAACAAGTCACTATGACTTATCCATCTAAGTAAGGTCTATTTTTAAATTTATTTCTCCACTTTAGACTTAAATGGAGAAGAATGGTTTTATAGGTCAAATATATCCTTTTAATGGTGTTTTCATCAGTTATTCATCTCCATGAAGTGTCTTCAATAGGAGGAAAAGTGTCTTGATGTATAGAGTGTTTCAGTCAATCCTGCTATAAGATTTGGTTTATCTAAGATATTTATCATCTTAAGAGGTTAAAAATACACCATAATTCATGAAATATCCCTCAACTTCATATATTTCATGTGCTATTTTTATGAGATGTGATTCTTATCCATAGTCTTCAAATATCCTAGTCTTTGGAAACATTGTCAATGTTTGAATAGTCTTCTACATGTTTGATGACCAAATTTGGCTCATATGGCAATGATAAACAATTTATATCACGTAATAATGGAATTGATAAGGTTATAATTCTAATTTAATGAGAACAAGTTCAAGTCCACACTCTCAAACAAGGCTATAAAGTGCTTTAGTCACTCACAAGTCTATAGAACTATAAGTGACCATTTATGGATCTTAGATTTCAAGTTAAATAGGCTCAGAGCCATGGAATGACCTGATACATACCATCATACATTAATTTGTCGTTTAATACCTCTATTACCATCATTAAGTGATATAAATAGACTAGATGTTCTAACTCTCATACACAAACCTTGCATAAGATGATTGTATGTACAAGCCTATAAGAACTATGGAAAGAATTTAAAGATGACATGATGCATGGTTAGAGGGCCTATAAGTTATTGATAAAGTGTGAGATAATAATACAAGTGTTGATAGTGTTAATATGTCAAAAGGGCTTAAGAATTCATCAATATCTCTTGGTAGCCTATGAAGCAAAAGATATTTACAAACCCTAGGCCTATATGTCCTCATTATAAACTTAAGTTTATTATTTTTCCAAAAAAAAAAAAAAAACAATGTTAAATCCATACAATGTATATAACAAGTGTCAAAAAACATTGAAAACATCTAACCGGTTGAAAGTCAAGATATGATCATGACACTGAGTTCATAGTCCTAATAGATACTTATAGGTTACCAATAAGGAGACTAGTTCCAACCCTAGGGAAAGAGCAGAATATATATGAAAAAATCTAAGCTTCATCAAAACTAGATAGATAATTCATAGGTTTATTTGTAAATATAAGGAAACATTTTGAAATTAAAAATTAAGATGGTCATATAGAGTCTTAAAACCCTCTATACAGAATCATATAATAACCTACAAGGTTGCCTAGGATCATGAGAGTTTTTAATAGATTTGAAAAATAAAGGTATATGAATAAGATTGGGGAATTAAGGATATTTTAATATGGTTCATGATGATATAATACCTCACTTAAACCCTCAAAACTATTAACAAGATGGGAAGAAGTTCAAGGCTTTGTTCCAAGGCTAATGAGTTTAAGCCCACACACAGGCCTGTTTGCCTGGTTGAGTGAGGCCTATTTTCATAGTATGAAAAAGATAAAATATAAGGGAGGAAATCCATTAAAAAATTGTTTTATAGTGTGATAAACATCTCATCTATATCCTTATATTTTATGATAAGAGATAGAATGAAGATAAGTTATGCTCTAGGCCAAACAAGCCCAAAACACACACATTTAGAACTAGGAACAAATATAAAAAAGAAGGTTGGTGAGGGTGGTATGAAGGTTTGAATGGAGTTGAGAGGTTTTTATAAAAATCATATAACCTTTATGATCATCCATGGATATATAAATAAATAAAAGTTTCGTGTGACCTCTTAAGACCTTCTTTAAACTCCTCACACATAACACTACATTTTAAGGCAGGTTTTCTCCCACTTAATTTGACATTGAACCTATACATAGAGATAATAGGATTTTAAGGATGGTATCTGGTATAAACACTCCATTATAGAGGTATTATTTATTGGATTAAGTCTCTAACCTACATAAACAAAGGCTAAGATCCCTGACCCCTATGAAATGGCTTACTTGAAACCTAAGGAATACCTTCTCAAACCCAAAAATTTCATGAGGATTTGCATAGGACCCATTTGTGTTTTTAGTTGATGGATGGGTACCCTAAAAACAATCTTGTGTCATATGAGAGAGATAAAGGATTTTATTTATGAACAATCCTTAAGAATGAAACATGACTAAAACCCTCATACAACCCTAATAGTGACCAGCCAAGATAAATGGGCTTATAAAACACTTTTAATTATATATTTTTCTCATGAAAATTCTTGGATGTTTTTGAGGACTCCAATTAGGTTATCTATATGTACTTTGTTCATACTTGCAATTGTATAAATTATAAGAAATGCCCTTTTTTTCTTAGATTTTGCTGTTTTACAGGGTTTTTTAGTAAATGGAAATTTTCCAGCCATTATAGGATTACATTTTAGATGTTTTCCACTTATTTAATCCCAAAAATCCACATAGTATATTCTATATATGGTAAAAAAAGATCATTTTCTATCCCAGTCTTAAACAAACCTACAATGAGACTAGGTGGCAAAGTCATTTCATGGTTCTCACACTTACATAGGGTCTCAAGACCTAAAAATTGACATGGAGGTTTTTATATCCTAGGGAAATTTAATAACATTATTTATATTATTTCACATGTGTGGGAGAGGTTTGGAATCAAAAAAGAAGGTTCTAGGAAAGGAGGCCTATCTGAGGCCTAATTAAGGAGAGAGAAAGGTAGAAAAATGGAGTTCCACTTAAAATATAAACATTAAATATTACATGAATATGTAAGGACATACTAGGTCCTCAAATATTATATTGGTTTTTAAATATCCTTTTTACATCCTTCTACACAAAGAATTTTATAGGTTTTTAGGGCTATAATGAAAATAGGCCTAGGGAGAGCTTGAGGAGAAAATTGGAGCCTTGGGAGTTTTTATAGGAAAAAAATTATTTTTAAAAGTATGATAAGATATTTAAATTCCATACATGGAGATAGAGTTACTTTTATAAGATGAACTTGAGTTTTGGGCCACTTGAACCAAGCTAGGTGTGGGAAATGAGGAGTTTCAAAGACACCTATGCATATGAATGATGTAATGTCAGATCATAGGAGTTTATTATTTCATGTTAGGTGTAAAATAAGTTTTTAATATTATTTCATGGTTAATTAATGATTAATAATTCCATTTTTCACTCTTATTATGAAAGGAAGGACAATTTGTAAGAAGTTAGTCAAGGTGTTAAGCCAAGTTCTAACTTGTACACCACTTGGAGGATTATAGCATATTCAGAAGTGTGACACATGAATTTGTAATAATTTTTTTAATATTAATAAATATTCCTTATTTTAAACTCTCACATGGACACTTATTCTTCTTCTCCTTCTATGCCCCTCTCTCTCTTCACAATTCTCTATATAAATAGCCACTTTTATATTTATAATAGATCCACATCTGGTATGGCAAAGCCCTACTAGTTTGATCAATAATTTTGCCTTTGAATAAAATATTTAGAGATATTTTTTAGTTCAAAAATTCTTTTATAAGTGTGTGAATTATTTTATGGTTGAATGGCAAGTGATAGACATCTCTCGTTGTGTTCATCTTACTCTTTCATGTTTTGGGCATGTAGTCTACCTTGTAGAAGGTCACATGAAGTGTAGTTAGTTATTATTATGTGAATTTAAGTGTAATTAAGAGTATTAGTTTATATAATCATACCTCTTATTCATATACCTTGAGCAATGCATTGCATCTTACCTCCATGTTGAAACACTCTTGTTAGAGAAACCTTGGGTGTTGGGATCAATTTTTGTGTATCACCTTTCATAGTGAAATTTCATGGCATTATTATCAATTTAAACTTGGTGAATCACCTATATTACATTAGTGTTAATCCCTTATATTCCTTTTCTTCCAAAAAAAATTGACTAGTGGTTAGTTTTAGGTGTGGTATGAGGGAGCTAACCCTTTAATCTAGAGACTCATCTTTCCCATGTCACCCAAAACTTGAGAGATGTTTCCATGTTACATAAAATTGAAGAATACTAGAGTATAAATAATTTATAGTGTAAATTATATGAATAATAGGTCAATAACTTATGAAAATTATGCCAAAAAATCACTACTAAATTGGTCACATCTTATGATTGAGTTTTCAAGGAGGTGAAGGAACTAGTGTTAGGCTGAATCCATAAAAGTGAATAGAATAATCCTACAAGCCACATATAAATGTTAAAAATTAATAAGTATTATGTAAATCAGTCATTCATCCTACAATGGGAGTGATCTAGGTAAGTTACATTTTTGGGTTCCCAGGTAAGTTATAAAGAACTTCAAGAATATTGATAGCTAACTTGTATAACCAGGGTACATGGAGAGACATTTTGGGTGGTGTATTTGGGGGAGAATATGAGGATGATCTAGTGGAAAGAAAAATATGTATAGGTATATTTATTTGAGTCTAGTCTCTTTGATGTACTTCAGGGGTGAAATAATCAACTTACCTCACCTAGATTTAGACCTAATAATCCATGTAATATGCTTTATATTTTTTCAAGGGTGGACTAACAATTAAAAACTTTTGTATAAATATTTACCCACTCTATATTTATTACTATTTTATACACCTAAATCTAGCCACTGATAACTTCCAATCAGGCTTTTGGCTAATTTCCACTTAAAATACTTAATTTAGCCTAAAAACACTAAAATGAATTAAATGAGTTGAAATTGATATATTCAAGTTCCAATTTTGTCTAGGGTATCTCTAAATATGGAAATACAATTTATGGGCTAGCTAACTTTGATCAGATCATTTCAAGTCAAAATGCCAATTTTGCACTTGGGTGCTCTAGATCGCTCTTTCCTATCAAATCTCTTACACGAGACATGTGCATTATTTATTTATTATTGGAAAAATATTAAATGGTAATATAGTTCCAATTCATCTGACATCACCTTCTAATTTTAATCCATTCAAATTTTGGACCAATAACAGGACATTATGTTTAATTTGAGTAATTTATGCATAAAGTGTTTAAACATGCTTAAGAGCTAATTAAACCAAATCAAGGCATAATTAATAATTAAACCTTATTTCTTAGGAAGACATCCCTGGGCCATAAATGCCATAAATATCAAGATTCATGCCCTCCATGCCTCATCAATGCCTTCCATGCCTCTTAATTCCCCTTCTTCCAATGTCATGATAAGAATAATTATAAACTTATTTCCAAGAGTTGAATTAATCCTCAACCACACATCTCAATCTCAGGATGGATGGTTTAGGTTGATTCTAGACATTCTAAAAAATATATAAATAAAGAGGCCAAAAACATCATTTCTATGCTATTTTGGTGCAAAGTTATAATGAAAAAATATCTTTAACAAGACATTTAAATTAGTGTTACCATGATAAATTTATTCCAAGCCAAGACAAACCAGAAGACAAAAGTTCCAAGGAGAGATGGAGGTAGCCAAGCTTCCATTTCCAAGGACTTCATGAGCACAAGCTGAGCAAGCCACTACAACAAGCATTTTGAAGCATCCAAGGAAGGTAAAAGAGAGTTTCTTTTGCATTTTAGTTGTTTGTTTTATTCATGTTTGTTAACTAAGCTATCCATAGTGTCTAGGCCTAGATATTATATGCTATTTAGTGTGTTTCTTTCATTTTTTTTCATTTTAGAACTAACACCATACTAACCATCCTCTCTTGAGTCAAATTCCTAGATCCACATATGGTATGCCTGATGCAACTAGATGCATCCCACCCATGAAGAAGATAATTTTTTAGCTTTCAAATATTCATTTAGACCATTAAAACATTTGAAAATTGATTTTCTAACTTTATTTTGACATTTTTATTTACCATGGGTTTACATAGTAACTGACATCAGCTAGTAAGACTGACATCAGTTAGATAGTTGAACCAATGTTGTTTAGTAAAATTGACATCATTTCGATACCTATAATTAGTCATATTTCTATAATTGATGTTAATTAGATAACCATCATTGGTTAGAAAATGTAACCATCATCTTTTATATAGCTGACATTAGTTATTGTGTTTTTCTTAAAATACAGACTTGATAGCTCTTTTTTTAAAGTTCATTATTTCAAACCCAAAAGATATTAAAGGATAAAGGACATTCTAACATTTTTATTGTATGAACAAGCTTGAAATTTTCTAGAAACATGTTTAGATCACCTCTTGTATGCTTAAAAATCAATTAGGAACCTTTTTTTGGTGTTTAACAAAAAAAATAGATGTTTTTGGTGAATGCTTTCAAAGTTTGAAACTAAGACCAAGGGTTCAAATGAACACCACCTCATTTTCCATTTGAGCTTAAAAATTAAATCACCTTTTCAAATTTTTTGTGTTTACTTAGTTGTTTAGGTTAAATTTTTATTTGGCAAAAATAGGGATGTTGTGTGTATGCTCTTCCGTTTGTCCCCTTTAGGGAACCTTTGGAATCAAAAACACCATTACTATTTCAATTAGCCTAGTCCAAGGCTTAGAAATAAATTCATTTAAATCACTCCCCAAAAATTGTCAAAGTTTTGGTGACCATAAAAATGACCTTAAAGTCTTTCTACTTTTTGTGTTTCATCATTTTTATGCAAACTTTGCTTGTGAGGGGGAGCTCATTACCTCCCACAAGTTCTTTAGGTAAACTTTGACCTGGGATTTCATCCTTCAACATTGACTTCACTTACTCCTTCTGAGTTTCACATGATACATAGTGGTACTTTGGACATTTCACTACATTGAGTGAACAGTAGGATCTAGTGGTTGCAAAAAGGACTAGACATTTTTACAACAAGCCAAGTGATATGGACCCAAAATTAATGCTTTTCTTTTTCATTGTTTGGCATGAAATTCATTGTGTAATTAATTCCACTAGAATGTTTGGAAAATTGTTAGATTTTAGATAAATCCTCACTTGTCATGGAATTATTTTTGGTGTAATGTGTGCCTTAAGGTCCATGTCATAGTACTATCATTTGAGAGAAGGGGGGGTGTAAAAACCCTACTATATAATGCATATTTACTTTTGGATGAACACTTAAAATCCTCTAAAATAATGTATATTGATGGATTCTAACAATACAAAGCAACCTTGTTAGTTTAGGATCTAAAAATGATTAATTAGTTAGTCTTGTTCTAGATTAAAGTCTTGTTTGAATTCAAAACCTTTGTGTAAACAAACAATTCAAACCAAACACATAGTCCTAATTTTATTTTGAACAAAGAGGCATTATGTTTTCCACATAAGATCATCAATTTTCCTTGTTCAAATTTCATCAAAATCTTGAGAGTCATATCATCCACTTTGGTGCAGTTATACTGTGCAATTGAGTCTAGACCTTTACCAAAGTTATTTTAAGTCCTTCACTTATAATCTAAATTAGGAATTGCACCTTTATAAGTTCATATGGATGATGGGTTAAGTGGGTTCACCATTTTTACTAAACTTGAGGGAACTTAGGTTTAATTTCCAATTTGGGTTGAAGGACATTTAAGACTCCTAATCATTACTATCACTTAATAGACTTAAGCCATTTTATGCTACAAACTTGTACTTTAAGTCCATGCATCACAACATTTTAAGTCAAGAAAAGTATTTTTATGCTATCAAAATTATGGTAAAATGTCTTTGCTAGAGATTTTTTGAAAAAAACATTTTTGTCACACCTTTTGGGTAGTGTAGTGTCATTACGCTACCCAAAACTTTTCAAATATTGTTTCATAAACTATCTTGAATAGAATTCAAAGTTGTTTATACATTTTTAGACCAATCCAATTGTACTTTTGTAATCTTTTGTCTAAATCTTTTATACTATTCACTTTTGTCTAGCTTGTTTGTCAAAAGAACCAAGTTCTATACCATTATTTATGAGAAAATAAACTATCTCTAAAAGTGCCTTTTGTTTCATACCTTATACCTAGTTAATCAAGTTTATAACCAAGAATCAAATGCCTAGTGTTTTTTAGAAGTGTTTAAAATCCATTATATTAAACCTTTCATCTATTTTCAAAGTCTAGCTTTTGATTCTATTTGTCTGAGAGTCCTAGTGCATGCCTTGTTTGAGCCTAGCTTTTGATGCCACATTTGGCCAAAAGACCTAGCAAATTTTAAATTCCTAGATTAGACTAATTTGAAACACTTTAACCTTAGAGTTTGGCATTTTGATTTTTAGTTCATTTACTTGCTTATCTTTGTGTGAATAGTGAAATGTTAGATACTTTATACTAGCTTGTTTCCTTATAAATATTTGCATAAGCCTTTTGATCATTTTGATGAATCTAAACCAAGTTAGAAAATCATATATTTTAGATTCTATCCTGTTTAGATTTTTTAGAACTCTTTGAAATTTTATCACAAGGCATTGATTATGAATACCAACATGTATTCCTACACTTGTAGTGGACTCATGTACAATCTAGGGATTAGTAATGTAGTTGTGTAGGAAGAAATGTTAAAAAACCCCTATGCAGATAATATTGTTTATGAGATGGACTCTTATCCCTCTTATAATACTCAATTATGGGCACAAAGCCAAGATATATTATCTAACTATCTGGTTAACACACCACCTTATTAATAACAAGACCAAGAACAAACTTCATAATACCTAGCTATAATACCCATAGTGGATGAGCTAATTCTTCAATAGTCATATTCTACTAATATGGCTTCCACATATGATCCAATTTTTTTTGAGTGACATTTTTTAGAGAAAAAATATGAGATTTTGGTTAGATCCATTGAGGTATGGGCCAAGTTTCCAACAAACTTTCCCCATGAAAATTTACCAAGTCTAGTAATAGTGCCCCACAATATCATTTATGATCAACAAGCTTCTTCTAGCAATCCTATGGCTCTAGTCCAAACAATGTATCAAGACCATAATATATGTAATAAAGGAAAAAACCTCATGTAAGGTCACTTTAACCAAATGAAAAAAAAAACATATCAAACCTACCTAAATCTATCACATAATTTCAATCAAATAAACATGGTGAGTAAGCCTCTTTTTGACCTAGTTCCTTCAATAGGAGTGTTGATAGAGTTAACTAGACAAGATAATCCAAGTTCTAACCCATTCATACAAACTAATTCAATAGATAACTTGATGCATATACCCATTATTAAAGAAGTGTCTTCAGCCTATACATATAATAGTGAGACAAATGTAGTGGACAATGTGCAAACAATGTCCAATCCCAATCAACATAGTACTAATGTACTAACAACTATCCAATAACATGTGCATGTAATTCATCCCATGAGTAGATCATCATACTAGGGAATAGGAGTTTCTACACCCCAAAATCAATTAGATACTTCATCAAGTGTACAACCTATGGGATTAGGTAGTCAAATAATGGCTAATGTCATGCCTCAATGATAGAATGTGATGAACCCTACTCCTCTTAAACAAGTAATGAGTAGTATTACAAAATAATAGGCATAATCTAGTGTATCAACACAACATGGGACAAATACATTTCCACCTCAATAAAGGGAAACAAATTTTCCACCTCACTAGGTAATGATGAACATACCTCTTTAGTCATAGACTAATATGTCAATTCAAAACCAAGTAATGACTAGTCAACAATGTGAAAATATATTGGTCAATGATAGATGCCAAATCTATAACCTATTTTCACTTCTCCATAGGGATTCATACAAAAAGGAGGTCCCCATGTTTCTCAAGTACCTACTAGACAACCATTGGTTCAAAATATGCCACAAATTCAGAGACAGGGCCTTGGACCACAAGTTCCCACTCAATAGAAAGGTTTGATTAGTCAACAACATGTCCCTTTTCAACCATAGTAGGCATAGTATATTTATATCCCTCCATCCAAACCATAAAATACTCCAAGTCAAACCTTTATCACCAACCCAAACTAGAATATCTCACAATTAATTATCCAATTTCAAGTACATCCTAATCTATGCATGTGTATTCGTGATCCATTCCCCAACCAAACCAATGTACCCCAATAAGTATCTCCATCATACCTTGGTCAAAGTGTCCCACTTGTGACCTCTCAAACATCTACCCAGACCAATATTCTCCCTCAAACCAATGTTCCTTTCAGTTTCCTATCCCAAGAATTGCAATAGATGAAGGATGCAATTGATACCATTCAAGCTGGTAAATAGATTAAAATTTTCAAATTAGATGACGTGTGTTCCTACCCATTCAACATGGAGTATTTTTATATATCATTTCCTCCAAGATATGAATCACCAAAATTTGACAAATACAAAGGGAAAGGTGACCCTAAGGCTCATTTAATCAAATTCTTTGTCACATGTCAACTAGTGGCATACAACAACATATACATTTTGCTATTATTTATAAAGAGCTTGGTTAAACAAGCCTTAGAGTGGTTTTTAAAGTTGACCAAAAATTTAGTAATGAATTTTGATGATCTTTTTAATAAGTTTGTGTAGCACTTTTCCTATAATCTCGAGCATGAGATTTCATTAGTGGACTTAATGCAAGCAAATCAAAAAGTTGGTGAGATTTTTACAAGTTATTTATAGTGATGGAAATCCCTTGTAATATGTTTCACCCATAGTTTACTAGATAAATAGTTAGCGACTGTGTTTACCAAAAATTTTCACAGTGAGATAGTTTATCATTTGGAACTACAATGTGCACATACTTTCAAAGAAATCATCGATAAAGGTTTATTGATCGAGTGGGTGATCATCAATAAAGGAGTCATCAAGATTAATTAAACTAATCAAGATTAAGGTACCAATTAGGGAGATGAACAACATCAACATCCCATTTAAGTGCCAACATCACAACTAATACATGTCAATAATCAAGAAAGATTAAAGCAATTCAACTGCAATAGGAATGTTATGAGAAATGGAGTAACTAAATCCCATCATGTATAAATGGTGAAAACATCATATATACCACCTTTATAGCTTATTCCTACCTAGGAACCTCTCCATACAATATCACAAGCAAAACAACCAAGACCTACACAACAAATCCAATAATTGTTATCATTGCAAACCCATCCTCTTAAGAGAACCATGCCTGAACACCATGCCTTTAGTGACCTAGGATAACCTATTGAGTCTATATTTTGAAATCTTTCTACTACTAATCTAATTTTTTGGCCTATATTAAAGCATTATCTATAATACATTCCATATCTTTATTTTTACTATGAAAACAAATTTTGTGACTATCATCAGGTCAATGGGCATAGTCTATGAAGATGTGGCAAAATCAAGAATTTAATTGAGAATATATTAGAGAATGGGAAAATAACATTAGATAATGTTAATTTCACTTTCAATCAGACTTTTGGGATTTATCAATACCTATTTCCCTGACATAATAATTAGCAACAAGAAAATAATCAGCAACAACAACAATGACTAGTGTAGTAGAAAACTGAACAGTATCAAAATCAAAGGCCAAACCAACAAAATCAATAAAATCAATAGAAAAACCCATAACAAAAAAATAATGTACAAAACTAAGGTTATAATGGTAATAACCAACAAACCTACCATGCAGTTGCACATGGTTACAATAGGGTTGTAAGTTATATTGTAGGGGGTAGCATTAATACCATCTCCATTAATCTTAGACCAAGCACTAATCAGCCTAGACCATTTCTAAACAAAAACATTTAACCAAATTACATAGATAATCATTCTTTGACCTAGGAGCACATATAGGTAAACCAACAAATTAGGACTTCCCCCTTTGGTCCTTACATTGACAACTCATCCTTGCCACACGACCACATGCAAGTGCATCGGTAATTGAGACTTGTCCTATCTGGTCTCTCACCATTCCCAACATTTCTCAACAATAATTGTCTAGTATTTAATCTCAATTTTGAAATCATAACTCAGAGGTCAAAGATTACTATCCCATGCCCATAACCATCTACCACTTTGCTTGTCAACCAACCAACCATTTAGCCTCAAAATAAACTATTCACTACTGACCAAGACAAGAAGTTTGATATTATGGAACAATTATAGAAGACACCAACACAAATTTATATTTTAGATTTTCTATGAACATTAATATTACACAAGAAAATCTTGAATGCATTTTTGATCCAATGCACTGTTTCTATTGACATACCCCCTGATAAATTTCAAGCTTTGGTTGGACACCTAGCTCTAGCCCAACAAATTAGATTCAACCAAAGCAATATATCTTCCCTTGGCCCACTCCATAATAATCTAATATACATAGAATTTTATATAAGATGGAATAAAGTGAAATGTGTCCTTATAGATAATGGATCTGGCCTCAACATAGTGTCTCTAAAGCTCATCAAGCTTCTTGGGTACACAATAAAATATCTCTAGCTAGAAACAATAACCATCAAAGACTATGATAATCAAAAAAGAGAATCACAAGGCACCATTAGTTTTCTAGTTATCATTGGGCCTTTGAACAATGATAGACTTTTCCATGTGATTGATCTTTAGTTATCATACAATATTATTCTAGGTAGGTCATGGTTACATGAGATTCATGTAGTCCCATTAGTGTTTCACCAATGTACCAAGTTTTCCCACTCAAGGTTGGAAGTGAATATTCTAGGATATTTACACCATATGAACATTGTAAACATCTTGAGGCTGAATTTCAAATCTATAATTATTAGTACAACATGAATCCAAGTTCTAAGTAGGATAAAGGAAAGGCTATACTTATTAATCCTACACTAGATAATTGCATAAATCCTAATACCTTGGATTCCCTTTCATACATTCCACCTCATAAATCTTCTAATCATTTCACCATTTAAGATAATGGAATAGGAGAGCATGTGACCCATGATACATTTCATATTTCCAATCCTCCTCAAAATTTGAAAACCTTTTGGAAACCTAAAGTCACCCCACATATGCATTGGTAACAAAAGAAGAAAGATAAGGGACCTATCACATTTGTACCAGCATCTGGCCTAGAACCTGACCCTCTTGAAGGGGATGAATCATGGCTATACAATGACAACCAAGATAATTTTTATAAAAATTCAAAGTATCCTATTCCCAATAGGATCATGGAGCATCAAAATTATGAAGGAAGTGGCTTCAAACTGAATCACCAAGGAAATATTGAGCCAATATCCATGACTAAGTATGAAAGACCTTATAAAATTGGATTTAAATTGCCTTGGGGTGACCCCACACATCTTATTTAAACTCCATCACCAGTGACAAGTGATGATGATGTCAATAATGAAGTAGAGTTTGATCATTACCTCACCTTTGATGACCTATCTAAAACCAACCTATTTTATAACCATGCCATTTATACCCTTACCCTTGCCATTCATCATAACCCTTTACTACTATATTATCCCCAACTAATAGATTCAAACCAACAAGAATCGAGTCTTCCAATTGATGAGTTTTAGAATGATGAGGCATTTAATGACTTTTTAGGCCTTTGAGACAATGTTCAATTGGGAGATCACAAATTAGGATTCTTAATCACATTGGATCCTATAGCCTATTTTGGAGAGTGAGTGAACACCCTTAGACAAAACAAAAGTAAAAAATTGAGGTCCCAAAGTGAAAACCTCTTTGAGGTGATTTATAACTAGGAAAAAAGAAAAGATAAAGGCTAATCTAGTGGTGAAAACCTATTTCAAGTGCCATTAGATGGGGGTGTTAACTATTCTTCAAACTTAGACTAGAAGACCACCAATGATGAACATACTTGTGGATCTAAGTTCAGCTTTGAGAAACAAGTATTTGATCAAAATTTTCAAGAATTTCCAACTATTTTTGTCACATGGCTAGATCTCCCATTAGGGGACTCAAATTCATCATGCATAGGAGAAGTTGAAGAGCAAGTCTTAATAGAGAACCCTGACATAATTCAATATTTCAAGTCATTGCCTACTATCATAGAAGATGGTTTGACCCTTCTAGTTAAAGATATAATAGAGGTAAATATTGGGACTCCATCAGACCTAAAATGGATAAAATTAGTAGCATCCCTCACTAAGGAGGAATGTGACATCTTTATATCTCTATTGAGATAATTTGTAGATATCTTGGCATGGGCCTATTCTAACATGCTAGGTTTAGACCCCATCTTGGTTCTGCACCACCTTATGGTTAATCCTAATGCCAAACTAATAAAACAAAAGTTACATAAGATGCATCCTTGCATTACTATATTGGTAAAGAAAGAGTTGGAAAAACTCTTAGAAGTAGGGTGTATCCGATCCATTGACTATTCAAAATGGATCTCTAATGTGGTACCTATTAGTAAAAATCTTGAAGGGATTAGAATTTATACTAATTTTTAAGACATCAAAAAATCTTGTCTTAAAGATGATTTTCCCTTTCCTATTATCAACATAATCATTAACTTCACAGTAGGTTATGAAGTGATTATTGCAAGACTTTGATAATCAATGTATTAGAATATATTTCATCTCCAAGTTTATGGTGATTCTTAGTTAATCATCAATCAAGACACAGATCAGTTTCAGTCTAGATGATAGGTTGGTTCCATATAAATCCATGGTCAACACTCTTAAAAAATAAATTATCAACATTCAATTTGAGCACATACCAAGGGCTAGTAATATAACTATAGATGTCATGGCTACTATTGTCTCTCGAATTTAACAAATAGATAAATCTAGAGAGTATCAGTTCATCAAGACTTTTTTAGCACCAGCTCATGAAACTTCAACTATTACAATGATTTGTGATATTATTGGTCCTAATTCTATCTAGTACTTAGACAATTACAACTACCTTCATGACCAAGTTCTGCAACCTAACGTATTTCAAAAATAAACGAAAGCCTTCATTCATCATTCTACTTGTTATTCTATACTTAGATCCACCCTTTACCATCACAATTTTGATGGAACTCTACTTCGTTGTTTAACTTTAGAAGAGTCTACACTAGAGTTAAGAGAAGTTCACAAAGGAGTATGTGGTACTTATTCTAGCAGGGTAGTCTCATCCAAAAATCTCTTGCATACTAATTATTATTGGCCCATAATGGATGTAGATGTCATGGCATATGTAAAAAAGTGTGGCAAATGTCAATGGAATGCTAATTTTATACATGCCGTAGCAAAAAATCTAAAACTAATGTTGACACCATGGCCATTTTCTACATGGGGACTTGAACTAATTGGGAAGATCAACCCCATTACATCTGATAGTCGTAAACATATCCTTATCACCATCAAGTATTTCACTAAGTGAGTTGAAGGTATACCCCTAACTTACATGACTGGAAAGCAAATTTACAAATTCATTTTCAACCATCTCATTTGACACTATGGTCTCCCCTCTAACATTATATCTGATAATGGAGGATCATTCAAGAACAAGGATGTAGACCAACTATGTACTGAATATAGCATCACAAAACATTTTTCTACAACATATTACCCTCAAGGTAATGTCCAAGCTGAGGCATCCATTAAAAATATTATTAACATTCTCAAAAATATTATTAATGATACTGGTCATGACTGGTACTTGTAAATATTCCTTACCATTTGGGCATACCATACCAATCATCATACCCCCATAGTATCCACTCCATACTCACTTGTTTATGGTACTAAATCCATCCTTCCCATTGAGGTCGAATTGCCTTTACTGTGCATCTCTTTCAAGCATGTCCTAGATGATCATGACTATTGAGTAGCTCACCTTAAGAGCTAGACCTACTTGATGAGAAACACATAACCATGCTCAACAATCTTCAAGCATATTAGAACCAAATCAAATGCCACTATAATCAACATGTTAAGTTTCAAACATTTAAACTTGGTGATCTTATTCTTAAAGAAAACCAAAAGAATACCATGGCTAAGAAGAATCATAAAAGGAAATTTAGACCAAAATGGATAGGGCCTTTCATCAATACTGTATATTATGGATCAGGAGCATACAGGCTTGCCACACTAGATGGAGATGAAATTTCAAAGTTGATGAATATTATTCATCTCAAGTGGTACTATGCTTGAGAACTAAGGTGTATTTTCTATAAATACCATTTCAATTGTGTCATTTTATTACTATTCTTCTTTGTATAAATACCATATTTATCTATCCTCTTCACTTTATCCACTTTTTACTTCCGACCTATCAGCCCAGTGTGTTTTAAAGCCTAGCTAGTTTGACCTTGGTTTTTTCCATTCATTACGTAGTTTCAGCATCTAGGTATTTTATCATTTTCATTAGTTGGTTCAAGTACTTTGGATAGAGATCATATTTTGGGATAGTTTGATAGAAGTTTTGGTAGTTGCATCATTCATTTGTTATTCCTTTCTTACCACTAGTCTTGCTACTAATTATAACCACCTTTGGGAAAATTAGTGACATTTATCTATGCAATTATGTCCTAGTTATAATCAATTATGGGAAAACTAGGGGCAACATTAAGCCTTGACATACCATCTTGGCACTTCCTATGTCATACTATGCCTTTTTTACCAACTGTGCCTATTTTGTTTGAATTGACTATTACACTAGTCAAATTTCTCTACTGTAAGGGTGGAACTATAGTTACTTGAGGTCCTACTCTGAGACTATTTAGGTAGTTCTTGATACTTGTTGAGGTTAGCTCAGTCACCCTAAGCCATGCTCTTGCCATTTTATGAGCAACCTAAGTTTGAATGCTCTCACCATTTTGTGAGCAAATTAAGCCATGCTCTCACCATTTTGTGAGATTGAACCATTTAGTATCTCATCATTCTCTATTGAGTTGAGAAACTCCAAAATAATTCCAAAAACATTTTAAAGATTATTAGAAAATAATAAAAACATTGACCACTTCTTTGCCTTAAGGATTCTAGGAACCCTTAATAAGTTACAAGCAAATCACTTGTCATTTATTTTTCCCATCCTTTTTGGCCTTTTTCTCTCATGCACTTGCCATTTTTTAATACCATACCTATTCCTCTATCACATCCATTCTATTTTTTTTTTCTTACTTATCACATTATTCTCATTCCCTGGGAGAACTACATTTGGCCTAAAGTTTTTATTGGATATTACATCCATAAAACTATGTAGGTAGCATCTACTTGCCTAGTGCATATGGAGATAACTTGGTCATCCCCTTCATTTTCTTCTATTTCCCCATTTTGTTTGTTTGTTAAGTTTCTGCCCATTTTCTAGGGGCAATGTTAGTATGATTTCTATTGCATTGTCTATTTGTTTATTTTTTCTTATTTTATTTATTTTTCTACTTGTTTGTTTGCTTTCAGCACTATTTCCTTGATTTAGTTTATGTGTGTTCATTGGGTTATTCCTTGCCCACACTTACACTTTAATTTATCCATATTCATATGTTTACATTGTCATCATGGTTTATATCATTGGTGCATTATTTTCTTTTGAGTATTGGATTACAGTTGTCAGTCCTTATGCATATTTCATCTAAGTCCTCATGATGTTATATCATGATGCCTAATGACATGTGCTATAGAAAACCTTAGATTCAAGAAGTCTATTCAATAATGGTGGCATCTCATCATCACCGACATCTTGATTCCATCCTAATCATATGTTAAATAGAGTAATTAAACATGAACGAATTTCAATCTTTATCAGTTCAGATGAGCATCTCCCTACTAGTAGGTTATTCCGATTCATCATTACCCTCTATGTTAAATTATCATCCTCCTCAACCAAGTTTATCATGTTTTCCATAACCAAGGTTCAATGATTATAACCACCTATGGGTAAATCATATCACACTATCCCACCTACATTTCTTAATGATTATAACCACCATTGGGAAAATCATTGTGTTGTCACCACTTTTACTTTTTATACTTATATAGGGGCATTTTATTATCTTGTTTGTCTATATTAATTGTGGTATCTCCATCTTATTAATGATTATAACCACCTTTGGGAAAATCATTGTGTTATCATACCACATTACCACTATCAAGGTATAATGTTTATAACTGCCTTTTGGGAAAACCATTCTGCACCATCCCACTTGAATTATCAATGATTTTGAATACTTTTTCAATATCATTATGTTTTCACCCCATCATTTTTCCTTTCTTTGGTCCCCTCATTTCAATTCTTTCTTTTCAAGGGACCACTTGCTGACTTACTTGTGCCAACCATTCCATCAAGGGGGTATCATATAATTAGTTTATCATCATTGCACTTGTAGGCATATAGAAGATTTTCATTATTTTAGAATATGTTACTATTTTTATATCTTTCAATACCTTCCTAAGTAGGGGCAAACTATAGACACCTAAATTTGGCCACCAATAACCTCCAATCAGGTTTTTGGCAAATTTATACTTAAAATACATAATTTGGCCTAAAAACACTAAAATACATTAAATGAGTTGAAATTGATATATTCAAGTTATGATTTTTACTAGGGTATCCCTAAATGGGTCAATGCAATTTATGGGCCAACTAACTTTGATCAGATGATTTTGAGTCAAAATGCCAATTTTGCACCTAAGTGCTCTAGATTGCTCTTTCCTATCAAATCTCTTGCACAAGACATGTGCCTTTGTTAATTTTTTTTTCAACATACTAAATTTGAATATGGTTCCAACACATCTGACATTGCCTTCCAATTCCAATCTAGTTAAATTTTGGATTAATATCAAGATATTCTTATCAATTTGAGTAATTTGTGCACAACGTGCTTAAACATGCTTAAGATATAATTAACCCAAATCAAGGGATAATTAATAATTCCATGGAAACTTTTTGAAATTTTATTTTTTGAAATGAATATTTAATATCTAAATCATCAGGAGACCTCATTTCTTGGGAAGACATCCTTGGGCCATAAATGACATAAATATTAAGATTCATGCCCTCCATGTCTCATCAATGCCTTCCATGATGCCCTTCATGCCTATTAATTTCCCATTCTTCAAATTTAATGATAATAATTATTATAAACTTAATTCTAAAAATTTAATTAATCCTCAACCACACATCTCAATCTTAGGATGGATAGTTTAGGTTGATTCTAGACATTCTAAAAAATCTATAAATAGAGAGGCCAAGAACATCATTTCTAAGCTAATTTGGTGAAAAGTTATAATGTAAAAATATCTTCAAGAAGACATTATAATTAGTGTTACCATTATAAATTGATTCCAAGCCAAGCCAAGCCACAAGCCAAAGGTGCCAAAGAGAGATGGAGGTAGTCAAACTTTCATTGCCAAGGACTTCATGAGCACAAGCCAAGCAAGCCACTACAACAAGCATTTTGGAGCATCCAAGAAAGGTAAAAGAGAGTTTATTTTTCATTTTCATTGTGTTTGTTATTCATTTTTTTAACTAATCTCTCCCTAGTGTCTAGACCTAGAGATTATATGTTATTTAGTGTGTTTCTTTCATTTTGTTTTCATTTTGGAACTAACACCATACTAACCATCCTCTCTTGAGTCAAATTCCTAGATCCACAACTATAGTGTTATAATTAAATAATTATAGAAATCAATGTTAGAGAAAAAAATAATGTTGAATAAATCAAAGGCCCTCCTTCTAGCACCAACTATTACATGTGTTTGAAGCACACAACCTGGGAGAATGTGTATAATAAATGAAGTAATAAGATCTTAAATAAAATGTTTCTAAAAGGATAATTATCTTAGTAATAATTACTCAAATTATAAATGGAAATTATAAAACAATATGTCACTCAAGGCCCTCCTAGTTGTAGCTATTGTCAACCGTGAAATCCTTGAATCCAAAAATACTCATGAGATTGAGTGTTTCAGATGGTAAAAAGGGAGAAAATGGAATGGATAAATATATCCACTCATTAATTTTAGCACTAATGGTGGTTAATTTTAAGGATAGATTAAATTTACCTTGATATACTCATAGAAAATTAGTTATCACCACTAGGGTTCATTGTATGTGTGGTTACCCCAAAATTTATTACCAACTTGGAGAAACCTCATTTATTACTTTCCATTAAACTAGAACTCATTGATTTCTAAAATATCGGAAGGGTATTTCAAAAAAAAAATATATAAAATGGGAAACCAAATTAAGGTAGTAAATAAATTGTTTCAAGCTTAAAAGGGTGTCATTGATTCAAGAGCTGAGTTGTATATGTGTCATACCACATTTATACCATTATGTGTTGAGTTTCATTGAGGGATCCAACTCATTTATACATAGGTAAATTTATCTAATCAAAATAGAGGGGAATGCTTAATTTTTATATATTTCACTAAATATCAAAACTTAAAAGAGACTATAGTGTGTAACACAGATTAAAGGTGTTGTGAAGAAAGTGAGAAAGTTTTAAAAATGAGTTAGAATAGTGAGCACATTATAAATACTACATTCACTTTTGTAACAAAGCACTAGTTCAATTATTTAACACCAAAATCTATTCAAAATTAAAATTATTGATACAATGGCAAACAAACCAACTTATTTAAATAGAAATCAAGAAATTATATTCATTAAAACATGGTTTATTTACAACATTTACAACCATGGTAGACACTTAAATATTGAAAGGGTGAAGTAATAGTAGGTGTAATCATGTCTTGATTCCAAAAACACTTTGAGACCTAATTTTTTGATATTTAAAATGAATTGTGATTTATAATATATATATATATATATATATATATAATAGGGCTCACCTCCAAATAGCATGAGATTCCCATATTTGGCCATGATGGTCTCACAAAGTTTGTTACAATTACATGATTTTAAAAAAGGAGATAATATCCTCCACTTCACAAAATATACATGAGGGTCCACCTAAATTATACATGGACGATATATTGACAAACTACCTCCTAACTACTTGGATTGTGCCTATTTGGTAGTTAGTTTGATTGCCACTAGGTCAAATTCTCAATCCAACTTGGCTAAATTCATTTGTGGCTCTCAAAATATCACCTCTATTTGGGCCACTAATATTTTATAGACTTGGATTGGGGTCCTCGTGGACACTTTGACCTATGAGACCTAGATGTGCACATAGTTTATTTAGTAGAGTTTTAGAAAACAACTATAGTTCTAACCTTGTTGGATTTCACCGCCCTTTTTCTCATGACCTAGTTTAAGTGACCTAGGTGAACTCTAAACTCACTTATATCTATAAGAGTGATTTTAGGTGGAATATATTAGTGATTTTTACCTCTTTGAAGTAGGTCAACATAGTTTCCATTCCTTCTTCCAATGGATCCACTACTGTCTACACCATATTTAACCATTATTCAATTGAAGCCTCCATGCTCCCAAAATGTGTCTAGTATAGGCTCAAGTCTAGAATGCACATGATATTTAATTATAATAATATGCCCTTATGTATGATCACTTCCAAATTTTGACACTTTATCTCCATGATATAAATATTCTCAAAATATGTATGGGTTGTCAAAATATGTGCTTTGTAATCTATGAGAGTCATGATCACTTCTCCTAGAGCTAAGAAAAGTTGTAGAAGGGCATCATTGACTAATCCAATCCTCTCCATATGGAAATAAATATTTACTTATGATTATATGGCTTATACCTACTCAATCATTTCCTCCATTATATTTTTTGACATATCTTTTGTAGCTTGAAGCACATATACTAGGTCCTTATCCACTTTATAATATCCCATAGATTTCCTCACTTGGGTGAGGGAGAAGAGGTCTTACTGAGTTTTCTAGACCACAAGGTTTCACTCCTAGATGAAATTATAGGTGATTATTCTCCTCATGTTCCACATGATATGATTTTCATTATCACCCTACATATTCATCTCAAGTGCCTACAACATTGTGGTTATTCCTAGGGTAAGAAGAGGATTTGGTGGGGGGATAGATGGATGTGATAAGTTGATGCCTATGTGGAGGAAAAATAAATAAAATGGAGGGAATGAAGGAAGAGATAAATATAATAGGAGTAATCAAGTTGAAATAGGTTAGGATGAAAGGAAATACCCAAGGGAACATTTATGCCTACCACTAGCTTTGGGTGAATTTAACATGTGGGACAATGACACTAATGAGAGGGGAATTCAGTAGAAGGGAGGAAATTAGTTCATTAAAATGAAGTCCCTAGGTGCCTAGGATAATGGAAAAGAGAGTCTTGGGAATGATGTGGGAATAAATGAGAGGTGGTGCAAGAGGAAAAGGATGAGTTGAATTTTTTATTTATAGGCCTCTTTCCTAGATTAGCTTCAACTATTTTAGTATAAGGAGCTAAGGGGGCAGAGGTCACAAGGAATGACTAAGGAATCTATTGGGAAATCAATAGTGTCATTTATGTTATTATGATTGATTAAATTGTAAACATGAGTACACCTATTATGGAAGAATAAGTATAAATTCATGGACTTGGGGAACCTATCAATATCTAAACCTATGGAAAAACTAGTGGGGAAATGATGCACATCTCTAATTAGGGAATGGATTTCATATATGGGAACTAGGAGATGAGAAGTATATATATAATTGAAGTTAGTGGCACTTGGGTGAATTGTGTAAGGGGTAGATGAGGTAAAATTTGAGACACAACCCAAGAAGGTTGTAATGAGGATTGGAAATCATGAGGGACCCCACTAAGTTGTTAGAGAATGGTGGAAGTAGGGGAAAGTATTTTTAGGGTTACTGATTGTTGGTCTTACCTTGGGCTCAAATCTAGGATAGTATTGAAATCATAACTAAGTGCCCATGTAGCCTAAGTTTGGGATGCGTAAAGTTGATCCACTTGAGGCTTAGTCACCTAGGATTTAACTACCTTGGGTTGAGATAACTAGACCATAGAAGGTAGTGGAGCTAGAGAAGAAGGCTATAAAGGGGAAAATAATAGAGGAAAAGGCCTAGGATGCAAATTAACTAGGACCCTTTTTATAATTCTTCATGAAATATGGGGGAGTTACCTAAACACCCCCTTCAGGGTGAGTTGACTTAGAGGAGGCAAGTACACTTAGGGTGGATGGACCAAGATGATCATTCTTTATTTTAGTATCCTTACTTACCTTGATTCAATTAAACACATCATTATAATAATTTGAGTTAAAATAGATATCATCCTCTACATGGGGATTATAGCCATATTTGATGTTAAGTTTAGCCTGGTATTTTACTATATAATCCTAAATGATGTCATGTGGGTCCTAGTATTGACTTTCGGCCCAACCCAAGGCATAAGAGTTCCTTCCCACCACCATATTTTGTTTAAATTGGAAATACTTGTATATCTAGTGCCTAATGGTGATCGGTAGGGGAATAAAATCCTTATTTCAATCACTAATGTAATGGCTTAATATTCCTTCCACTAGATGCTAGGTAATTTTCTACTCTGTTAGTTGGTCTGGGACTTGATATGGTAGGTGGAAGGGATCATTGAGAGTGATATCCACTTGATTGATGATGTCTTACATATAGTACTATTAGTCATTAATGGGGGCAAGAGAGTCCCTTAGTTATTTTGATATCCAAGGCATGTCTACCTTATTTGTGGGCATGTAGACCACTGGGTTGAAAGACTCACATATGTTCTATATGTGTTCTTTTTAGTTGTGGACATATAGTTTATATAAAATTACATGAACCATCACAACCTTAGGAACCCATGTTATAAAGGTATACAGTCTAAATGTGAGTGTTATATAGACTACATCTACTATTTAAATCATCATGTAAATGTTTCCTCCTTCTCAACCATCTCCCACTGCCTTGATCATGTTAAAATTGATAACCCTTAAGGTTTGGGACCTAATCACCCTTAAGAATCATGTGGTGTAGGGTAATCCATATTAGGTTGATGTGTAATCAAGTTCTTTCCTTGAAAAATGGTCCAATAGTACCATCTTGATATAGACTCCCTCATTTAATGTGAAAATAGTATAAGTATTCACTTCCATCTTATCAACCAAATTTAGCATCTGGATTCTCTACCTAGCCCTTTAAGACATCATATATATAGTAAGTGACTATCCAAGTGTTCATTATGGTAGAATCATAGGTGAATTTATACTCTAGGAGGTTATAATGAGTTTTAAAAGTGCCTCCTAATATATCTATGAATTAATGCCTATAATTCATATAGCATACCATGTCATGAACACCATCATATGCCTACTTAGTAGTGAGAAATAACTTGTTGAACAAGTTAGCACAAGGGAATAAATATAGTTTGGCTAAAACTTGGTATAGGCCACACTTTCTATATGATCTTAGGGCATCTTCAAACTCAGCTTCATTTTCATCTTCATTGGTAGAAGATTTCAGAACCAATTAGATAGACTTGAACATCTCATTATAGTTTTTAAAATTCATGAGGCCATCTAAGAATTTTCTATACCTATTCTCATGCTCAACTTTATGATTGGAAGAATAATATATGTCCATTGAAGAATAGGGTACATTTCTTGTGACAATGAGTTCTAAATGATATGAATCATGGAGGGCACATGAATATGAAAAAAATAAGAAGGTAGATTAGGAAATTAGGAGTAATAATGGTACATAAGCTCACCTAAAGGAACTTATATCCATCTAAAAATATCTACTATATTAGTGGTACATGGTGTCACACTCAATGTGAATTCAAATTTGAGTTAGTGTCTATATTTTCCCATTTATTTCCCAATCTAGACTTAAACTTAATGATTTCCAACACGAGCCACCTACTATATTTGACTATTGTGATGTGACATTCCCATTTATCCAATCAAGGCCCAGTTCCCCATTTCATTAATGCTATCAACATGTTAGGAACATGGTCATTACATCCTAGTGGTATCTTAGGTATCTTATTTCATGTGTTATGTGTCATTCACTAATTATTCCTAACTATAATAGTTACCATCTAGGTGTGGCTTGATATTTCAATTTTAAACCCTCAGGAGTAGGAGTAGCTAGTTAGAGGAGTTATCTTATCCATGACATCAATTTAATAGACATTTAAGTCTGACTATACTCTCTTCTAATATTTTGGGGTATTCTCATGATCTATCCACTAATTTATAATAAGTGCCATGTGGCATGGTTTGGTAATTCAAGCTCTCCTAGGACATGACATCTTTGTCAAGTCCAGGAGACTAACAACTCTCCACATGGCATTATTTCATGTTGTCAATTTGTCATAGTATTTGAAATATCTAAAATTTTTGAGGGACTGACACATATAACTTCAAGGTCTTCTAATTGGTTATACTATGGCACCTCTATTCACTGGGGCCATATGACATGACTCAATTCAGTTAAGATCTCTTAGGTTATGACCCATCTATCAATACTGGGAGACTAGACATTTTGATAGATTGATGATCTAATTTCTTGGGTTTCTCCTAGGATATAACATATTTGTCAATACTAGGAGACTGGCATGCTCTAATGGTTGGAACCACATGATGTTTCTTTATTTGGTCACTCAAGATACAAAAATCCATGAAAAAATACTAAGTAAAAAAAAGAAGCCATATAATGAAAAAAAACTCACCCATTCAATAATATAGTTATATAAGGAACCATATAAGATGAAAATAAGACTCTAAAATATTGAGACTATAACAACTTTAGAATAAGTCCAAATATATAGACTAGAGCATAAGTGTAATAATTATTTTCTAAGTATGATATTGCACTATTCTATAGAGGATGTGATAAGGATTTGACTATGGTTAAACTCAAAAGTTTTTATAGTCCTTAATATGGATTAAATTACATTAAAAATATAATATATGCATGAAAAAATAGGCAAAAAAAATTAAATTCTAGGTTTTAAAAAGAAAAAAGTTCATCAGGGAGAAGTATAAACTCTGTGAACCTCAAATTTGAGCAACTTTAAGTAGGGGTCCCCCACTTCTTGAAAGAAGGGTTGTGTTGGATACAATAATGATGATATTAAGAGATGTATTTTGATCTATTAATATGTTCAATAATATTAATATAATCTTTCTTAATAATATCATGATTTTTTTCTTGCAAGGAATAACATTTATTGTTTAATTTCCATGAGTTTTACGATTTACATAATAATATATGTGTATGTGTGTGGCATAATTTCTAATAATAGGAAGTTGAATCAATTAAAAATTGAGATAATTCTAAATATTTCACATTTACTATATTTTATCTTATAAATTTTTATGGTCCACTAAGGGAAGGTATATGTCTTGTGCTAGGTGTTAGATTTTTCTTAGCCAAATGTGGATGTGTGTTATTTTTAGGATTGTGGGTTTCAAGTTGATACATAGAAATAAGAGTGTAATTATTATGATCAAGATTTAGATGTTATTCAATATCCTTTTCTAATGCTATGTCATTATAGAAAAAATATTTTAAATATTCACAATTATGATAATAATAACTTCCATTTGAGGGGATACATAAGACCTCTACAAAAAAGTATTTTTCCCCTAAGTATTTTGATTTATATATCAAATTGTTTATATTATACTTAAATTGTAATATATAATCATAAATACATTCGAATTTTCATTGGTGAACATATGGGAGATGCTCAAATTTATCATGTGGTCCCTTATTATATTTGTGTTGTGATAAAAAAGAGATCTTCTAACTCAAGGTATGTATGTAAAGTGACACTAGGAAGTTCTTACAACCAACTCATATCATGACCCATTAAGCTTTTATGTTTTTTGACTTTATATTTCCCAAAAGAAGTAATGAATTAATTATATTTAAATAAAGAACACCACCCATGTAAAATAAATGTTTTTAGCATTGTTAATTCATGTCCTAAAGGTGAGACAAATATCTTACACACTATGGGTTTCTATTATAGAACATCTGATATAGCCCAATAAATAGTTACAATATATTATAGAGACAAAAATTGTAATTTTATTTGTAATTCATTTATTACATGCATCATAGCCAAAATTACTTGTGAGGGAATATTATAACTCTCGAGAGTTTCATTCCAGGGTTGAATGTTATCATTGATAGTAAACATGACCACATTTATCTAAATAGGCTTTGAAACACACAACAATTGTAAATCCTAGAGGATGAATGTGTAAACACCTAATTTTGGTAAAATCTATGTTATTAAAATGTTGTTATACCTATTTATGCCTTGATTTAGGTTTTAATTACTATTTTTATGTGTGATCATGTGGTCTTCT
>JARHVA010007577.1:47500-440000 GCA_037957365.1 Torreya grandis
TTATCACCTTAGATGATGTTGATTTTATTGTTTTTCTACCACTATATCATACACCCATGGTTTGTGTTGCACTCAATATAGTGGTTCATACACAAAATTTGACTCACTAGGTCATCAAGTCATAGAGATATGACAATTGTCATTAATAATTCAACTTTTTATGTGTATGTTTTATGAATTTAGAACATTCATAATATTATTATGGTATTAATGACAAGATTTTTATTTTTTCATAATAATAATGGGGTACCTTTGTTTGATATTTTCATGTGTTGAAACACTATAGAGTAGGGAATGATCTACAACACGGGAGTGAAAATCTAGGAAAATCTAGTGCATGATGTCTACTAAATTTAGACTATGAAATTTATGTCTATATTATCATTCATAGTCTTTTATTATTTTATTTATGATGAACCTACTCTACTTACCTATAAAGATACCACACCATATTACATATCAATTTCCCCATGTTAGATGATGGGTGCATGTACCTTAAATTAGGTGTCTCACAATGTATGATAAGCTAGAGACCATACATAGATATTAGATTACATGGATTAAATATCATGGTATCATGAAAACATGACCATCATATTCATCCATAGTGTGAGCTCAATGTTGGTGTGAGGTGACAAATAATTATACATGGTGGATAGATCCACACTTATGCACTAGTATTTGAGGATAGTTTATGTATCCACAACCTATATCACCCCTAACCCTACCACTCTATAAGGTGGTATGAGCTAAATAGTTGAGTAGGAATACATAATAAGAGCCACCACTATATATTTCAATTTTAATACCATGATGCAAGCCTCAATATTATATAAGTAGTCAATGACATTAGGTGGTGGTGGATGGAATAGTATTACGGAGGAGTGTCTAGTTTTATTCCTCAAGTTATCTAAGAGGTGAAATAATGAGATTTATGAATCAATTTTGGAGAGAAGGGATAATAAATAAGAGGGAGGTGATTATACAACATCAATATCCATCAAAGAGATATCAAAAATTATAATGTGGAAGATAACAAGTAAATGTTCTATAAAGATGAGAAATAAATACTTGGAAAAGATAAAACACTAATAAACTAGTCAATGCTAAGATATTTTGACATTAAGGATGTATATAACCCTGCCTGAAAAGAATAGATTTTGAGCTAGTAAGTGAAATGTAAAGATAATCCCCATAAGATAAAAAATAAATAATATCCTACTTTACCACAACATTTTCCATACTCCTCAAGAACCCAACGAATCCATCACTCACTATGAGGATTAAGTTATTATCATAAAAAAGTATGTGGATCTAATGATATATATGTAAAGCCTCTTATCCTAGTTTATGGTCATATCAAACTCTAATAAAATTCATCTTTATCATGAGGCCAACTATTGAGTTTTATCTTTGATTAGGATAGGGGGCATGCTAGATTATATTAACAAATATTTTGGTGTGATTATGAAATTTGAAAGATATTTAACCTTCTAAAAAAATAGTTTTTTCTTTTCTTTTATTCTTCCTTTGATATCTTAGCTTCTGATTTTATTTGGATTTTAAAATTTTATTCTTCCATATAGATTTATAAAACAAACAATGGGTGATAAATATGACTATCACAAGAGATATTACACCTATCCACTAAATAAGATAATATAGAGATCAAGAAGCTTTCACACTCTTACACTTGTGTTTAATATCAAATAAAACAAGGATCGTCATATGGGTAGATAGGGTTAAGAAATATGAAAATGAATAATTACAATGGTGATAAACAAATCTTTAGCAAGACAATTAATTATAAAACTTAGATATAATATATACTAAATTTATTATAATGAGATATCCTAAAAATGGAAAGTACATATATGTTAAATATTAAAATGATAATGAAAAAAATATTCTTAGAGATAGTTATAATTTTAATATAGGTTTGGTTATTGAACAAGAAGGAGGTAGACTAGAAGAATATTTTAGAATAGTCACCAAATTTTGGATTTAGTGCATTTGTAGCCGCAAACACTTACATCATCTTGGGACAATTTTATACATGCTAGTGTCTTTATTCTATATGTGTAACTAAGAATTTTACTAGGAAGAGGAGATTAGTATTGTGTTAGTGACAAAATGAACAAAGCAAATTGATGAACAACACACTAAACTAACACCTTCATGCCTAGTTACTAGGGTGAACTTAATAATAAAAACAAATGACAAACACAACTAAAAAGAAAAAAAAAATGACAAACATGACTAAAAAGTAAGGAAAAACAAGAATCCTTCACCTTCCTTGGATGCTCAAAATGGTTTTGTAGTAGTGGCTTGCTCTACTTTTGCTCATGAAGTCTTCATCAAAGGAAGCTTAACTATCTCCTCTTTTCCTTATTACCTTTGGCTTTGGCTTGGATTGGAATAAAATTGGCATGGTAACACTAATTTTAATAGATTTTGTAATCATTTGTGTATTATAACTTTGCATTATCAAGACTTTTTAAATTCATGTGGCAAGGCATCTTATTTATAGATGTTTTCAAATGGGTAGAATCAACCTAAATGATCCATCTCAGGATTGAGATGTGTGGCTAAGGATTAATATAATTATGTAATTAAAATCCATAAATAGGATCATCAATATTTGGGATAAAGGATCAATTAAGAGGTATGGAGGGCATTGATGAGGGATGGGAGGCATGAATCCTAATATTTTTGGAATTTATGACCCAAGGATGTCTTCCCAAGAAATGAGGTCACCTGATGATGCATGTATTCAATATTCATTTCCAAAAATAAGTATTCAACAAGTTGACATGGAACTCTTAATTAGGCTCTAATTTGGTTTAATTTTATATTAAGTATGATTAAGCACTTTATGCACAAATTACTCAAATTGATTATAATGCCTTATTATTGGCTCAAATTTTGACTGGATTAGAATTAAAAGTTGATGTTAGATGCATTAGATCTTTTATCTCATTTAGGATGTTACTAATACCAAATAACAAAGGCATGTGTCTCATGTAATAGATTTGATAGGAAAGAACAATCTAGAGCACCCAGGTGTAAAATTCGCATTTTGACTCAGAATGATCTGATCAAAGTTAGTTAGCCCATAAATTACATTGACCCATTTAATGATACTCTAGCCAAAATCGACACTTGAATATGTCAATTTCAAATATTTTAATGTGATTTATTATTTTTAGGCCAAATTGTGCATTTTAGGTGGAAATTGGTCAAAAACCTAGTTGGAGGTTATCAATGGCCAAATTTAGGTGTCTACAATTTTCCCCTATTTGGGAAGGTATTGCAAGCTATAAGTATAGTAAAATTTTCTCAAAGAATGAAAAGGTCATGTATGTCTACAACTACAATGATGATAAACTAACTATATGATGCCCCCTTGAGGGAATGGTTGGCACAAGTAGGTTAGCAAATGGTCTCTCAATAAGAATTAAAATGAGGGGTCCAATGAAAGGAAAGATGATGGGATGAAAACACAATGATATTGAAAATTAGTCAAAATTACTCAAAATGCAAGTGTGACGGTGCACAATGGTTTGCCCAAAGGTGGTTATAAGCATTATACCCTGATCGTAACAACATGGATTGAAAAAACAATGCTTTACCCAAAGGTGGTTATAATCATTGAGAAGATGGAGTTTCCCTACTTAGGATAGAAAAATGGGACAATGTTATGCTAGTTAGGGAAAATAAACAAGATAATAACATGTCCCTATTTGGGAGAGAAAAGTAAATTTGGTGAAAACATAATGATTTGCCTAAAGGTGGTTATAATCATTGAGAAATGTAAGTGGGATAGTGTACAATAATTTGACTATAGGCATTTATAATCATGTGACCCTGATTATGGAAAACATGATAAACTTGGCTGAGGATGATGATAACTTAACACAGAGGGTAATGATGAATTTGAATAACCTACTAGTAGGGAGATTCTCATCTAAACTAATAAAGGTTGAAATTCTTTCATGGTTAATTACTCTATTTGGGATATGATTGGGATTGAATCGTAATGTCAATGTTGAAGAGATATTGATGCCACCATTGATGAATAGAATTATTAAAGATAAAGTTTTTTATAGCACATGTCGGTAGGCATCATAGTATAATATCATGAGGACTTGGCCAAAATATGTATAAAGACTGACTCATAATCCAATAAACACTCAAAAATAATATACCAATGATAAAAACCATGATGAAAATGTTAATTTCTGAATATGGATAGACTCAAGAATAATGTGCTCAAGGAATCACCCAATGAATGCATATAGACTGAGTTAAGGCAATAATGCTGAAAGAAAATAAACAAGTAAGAAAATAAACAAACAGACAAATAACCTGAAATAAACAAACAAAAAGAAAGCCTAAAAATAAAAGTAAAATAAAGCATCCTAATAATGACCATGCCCCAATAAGGTAGATTGAGGATAAATGACTAGGCTTAGATAAGATAAATGTTTTTGGATTTTTGAAGTGTTTATGAATGTTTTTAGATTTTGAGGTATCTTAACTCGTTAGAGAATGACACGATACCTACTCACAAAATGGTAAGAGCATTTGGCTTAGGTTGCTCACAAAATGGTGAGAGTGTATAAAAAGGGGGACTAAGGTGAACTCAACATGAATTGAGTATGAACTACATAGTCCCAAAATGACCTCAAGTCATAGTAATTCTAACCACACAAAAGGTAGGGAAAAACCAACTAGGTCCCAACAAGTTCTCAAATCTAGCAAATGGCTAGTTAAATGAAAACAATGATGGCATGGTGATGTGGCAATGAATGATAAACAAATGTTGCCCTTATTTTACCCATAGGTGGTTATAACTAGGATAAAATGGCATAGGTCAATGATACTAATATGCCCATAGGTGGTTATAATTATTATCAATACTAGTGACACATTGATTTGCCCATAGGTTGTTATAATTAGGCTCACATAAAAAAATTTGATATAGGATATAAAATAGAAGATATATTGCTAGATCAACTATCAAACTACTTTCATAGACTGTCATTGTAAACACAAATTTGATTGATTTTTGAAACTTTATTGGAATCCCCTTGTAAAATGTGTGGGAAGAACCAAATGAACCAAGATCAAAAAAGGATTAGGTAAGATGAATAAAAATAGGCTTTGGTCTAGATAGTAATGGCATGGTAGGATGGTATGGTTTTGCTTAGGATAATTATGGTTTGATAAATTAGATAAAATGGTAAGAGGGTTTCCCCCAAGTAGTAAGGTTAATGGTAGGATATGTGACAATGGCACAAGGATATGTAACAATGGTCAATGATATGGCAATGAAATGGTATGGTACATATTTTTGGCATGCGTGTGTTAAATGGCATATGATTCTATTGTTCCTACCAAAGTGGAGATGTATGTCCTGATCAACAAATGGTATAAACAAAATAATCAATCATGTTAATCTACTACCCCACACCTCATCTGAATAACTACTCTATCAAAAATGGCCTACAAATTTAGTTGCTAAGAATGCTTTTGTGATCTTCATTGGTCATTGATTTTGATTCCTTCAAGTGTTGATACAAGGTATCTTTTTATCCTCTACAAAGGAAAGTGTAGCTATGGATAGTAAATAGGGATAAATTATGGATGGTAGGTTTATTTGTGAAATAGAATGGTAGATGATAATGAAATGTGGAATGGTTGGGAAACAAATGAAGGTCAAGATGTTTAGTCACATGTAATGTTGTTGATTTTGGATTCAACATGAATTTGGTTTTTGTGGGGCCAAAGACTTGTTCTCTTGATAAGACCACTAGATTTTTCTATTGTTTGATATTAAGAGTAGCTACCATTTGATTAGGCTATATATTGGAAACTATTTTGATTTGATCTTTGATTTTGTCTTCATCAAGTAGTGAAGAAATTTTATGCTCATCTATTTGTGCCTCAAAGAGGTTTTCACCAATGAAGTTGTCTTCATTGTCCCATAGCACCTTCAAGAAGGTTTCACTAAGGAATGTTGAATTTTGACTTTGATTGTATTTTAGTACTTTTGAAAAAGTTTCACTAGAAGATGCTGAGTTCTAAATTTGATTGTCCCATAGCACCTTTAAAAAGGTTTCACTAGGAGAGTTTTCTTCTATTATATTAATGTGGTCTTGGCCTCCTTGATTTTCTTCAATTGCTATGTCACCATAGATGTAGTTCAACAAAGTGTGATTTTGTTGATCTCAATCGACACTTCTGGGAGATGGAATGTCAATGATATGGCTATTTTGGTTGGTGGTAATGGCCTATGTAAAGGTAATGGAATGGGGAGAGGCTACACAATCCTCAAAATATATTAGGATAACTTATGTTGAAGCTAAATTAATCATCTTCAAAAACCATAAAAGGATCAAAAATGTATTCAAATTGATCTATAAGGAATGGGTAACCAATGTTGTAATATCCATGAAAATATTCTTATTTTGAATCTAATTCTAACTCAAGGGACTCTAAATTTGATGTTGAGACTGATGTTGATTTAGATTATAATGGTAAATCTGATTTTGATTCAATAATAGAACCTAACTCTAAATTTGATTCTTCATCTGATGGGTACTCTATTACAATGATGTCATGTTTAATATTTGGTTTTGGACAAGTAATAGCCTATGATGGCATAATGGGCTCCATAAAAACTAGTTTGTCAGAGTGGGACTCCTCTAGTATGGGAAAAAAGTCAAGATATAATAACTCCTCAAATATTAGCTTGTTAATAATATGCTCTATAAAAATAGGCACATGGTCAAGGTAATGATTTTCCCAAAGGTAGTTATAATTATTAAGAAGTGACTCGACAAAAAATGGCTCATCAGGGTGAGACTCCACGATAACTAGTATAATATCAATAGGTCATGAGTTAGGTCAGCTAAAGACCAAACTAATTCTTAAGTGAAAATAACTTGAAACTATATAGGGTTGACCCAGTTGACCTAGCACAATTGAATAATAAAAAGGGATTAAAGTGAGAAAAAGGAGGATAAAATGTAGAATTAATTAGAAAGGGTAAAATAGAGAATAAAAAGCTTAGGGATAAGGGTTTTAGGAGATAAGTGTGTAGATAACAAGTGGAAAAAAGGGATAACAATCCTATGAAGCACCAATGGTTTGCTCACCCCTTTCCTAGTGCACCACTTAAGGTGTGCACTTAGTGAGATTAAGAATCAATGGGTTATTATAAGATATAAAGTGTTAATAATTGATAAATTTTTTAAAATATTATGTGTATACATATGCTCCACTTAAAGCTCATCACGTGTCACATGAGTACAACATCGGATGGTGCTTTGAGAATAGAACATGATAACACATAACTTTGATGCTAAGTAAAGTGTAGTAAGTAGAAAAATAAGATAAATGAAAGGATAGAATTGAAAAACACTTACCTTTACTTACCTTAGTGACATAGATAAATAATTAAACTTTAAGAGAAGTGAAGGTGTCCAAATATGAAGAACATTAGGTGAACCTATAGAAGTTAGTGCAAAAAATAGCCAAAAATTGAAAATTTTAGGAGATAGACATATAGTACTAGGAAATATTCTCTACATCATAAATATTTTAGAACATTTTATGGTTCAAGAAATGGATGAGTACAAATAAATATATGTTAGTGATTTTAATATGTTAGTGATTTTAAGTGTATTTTAGAAATTTTTAATTTGAATAATTAATAGATATCACAATGAAATCAAATTAGATGATAAAGGTAGGAAAAATCATTTAGGGAAATGGGTTTGAAGGGTTTTAGGAAATAATTTTTGAAAGGCATTTAATTTTTAAAATGTAGGGGGTCAAAAGGAAAAAACAACTAGGTCGACCCAATCAACCTAGTAGGCTGAAAAGTATCAAACTCCACACTGCCAACCTAGTATCTATTTGTTGACATAGTATGTTTTTTAAACTAATAACCTAGTAAATTATTGTTGACTAAGTAGAAAAGTCTAGTATGACAACTCATTACTAAGATGGGATAAGTAAAGATGTCGACTTAGATTTTTATGTCAATCAATTTTGGTTAAATGAGTGTTTGCTCAAGGAACTAGATTAGTATGAAAATTCATGTAAAAGGCCAAAAGAGTACTATAATGGCTTAAAATGATTGAGTGAGGGATAAAAAGGGTTTAGTAGGCTTAAAATAAGTCTAATTTATTAAAAATGAAGAGATGAAAGCAATTAGGCTTGTTTTTGTATTTGAAATAAATGTTTTTTATTATAAATGACATGGTAGATCTAATACATCTTTTGTTGTTTAATTATTATAGGAGTGTCTAAGGTTATATAATTTGGTGGATGCATCATGACATCCCAAATTATTAGAGTTATTTTCTATAGAGGATAGAGCTAGATTGATTGATGTGGTCTAGGAGGTATCACAGAGATGTGTAGGATACCACTTATTCCATATTTGTTAATCATGTTCATGGGATGATGGGAATAATTGACTAACACCTTTAGGTGGGAGGTGGAGGGGGAGACCATAGAGGTGGGTATCATCTTAGAGGATGTGCATGCCATCATAAGACTACCTATATCATGGAAACATGTAATCATAGGAGTACCTGATAGCGAGGAGGAGAGGAGAACCTTGGCCATATGAGTGATGGGCTCAAAGATGATACACCCTAGATTGAGGGTGAATATTTTTTATGTATATACATCACTAATTTTTGATATATATAAGGCTATGGTAGGAAATGTGATAGCATGGGTGCTATGTCACAAGTTAGATGACAAGGTACCACTATTTGTGATAGCTTTGATCTAGATGATTTTAGAGTAGATGGTGTTATACAACTTGAAATATATCATCTGAGTGCATATTGTGCATGGCATGTTAACTAGTGGGAATAATTCAATGGTACTAATTATATTATTTATGGCATGGATATATGAGAGGATACCCATGTATTGATCGGTTGGGTTACCCCATGCAGTTGATGATAGGTTACCTTAGGTTTAGAGATGGAAATAGGACTAGCTAACATAGGCTATACCCCATGTGCCAAAATTATGGATTATGAGATGGTAATATATTATATGGCATCCATTTATGCACATTTTTATGATAGGGCCTAGTTGGGAGATAGTAGCACTAGTTTAGCATGGATAGAGGTGATGAGGCACTATACCTAGTAGATAGAACCATATTTGATGGCATTATTACTAGGATAAATGGGATTACCTCACCCAAAAACACTTATAGTGATTCCCATGTTTTGGGCCCATCATGTGTGAGAGATGTGGGGAAGGGGAAGACTAGGGCTACCAATTTCTAGTCTAATGCTCAAGCCACATCATGAGATACATTGGACTAATCAAGCATGATAAGTAATAGAGTAGGAGGATATGGATTTAGAGGCATGAGTACCATAGATACCACAAGAAACTCAATAGTAGGAGAAATAATGACCACCATGGATTATGACTCTAAGATTTATTTTTAGGTTGTGACTTATAGATGAGGTTCTTGGAGGATGTGTGTATATGGATACTATGCTTAGTGGTCATGTAGATGGTGAGACCATGGTAGTCGAAACACATACAAGTAATAAAAGATGGTTAAATTTTAATTTAAACAATGTTTTGATAGACTAAAAATAGATAGATTTTGAGATATATTAGTGACTAATGTCTATCTAGTGTGATTTTTTTAGGTGTTTTAGAGGATGAGGAGACCATATGGGGGTCCTTAGTGAGGGTTTCACTCCATGATATCTTAGATGAGATGTTAACACCATATAACACTGCTACATTAGAAGATCCTAGGGTACTATCTACCCTATCTCAAGTGAGGTGGTTTAGAATACATGGAGAGGCCATGAGGTAGTTGTGATTGCATAGAGAGGGGATGCATCCACTGATAGAGGTGGGTGTAAGAGAGACATGGGAATGGTAGGCCCTAGATAAGGAGAGAGTTGTACATCTATAAATGAATACATATATGGAACAGGCATAGGGCTAGGAGAGAGTGACACATATAGTAACCCTAACCCATATGCCATAGGCATAGAATCAAGAGAGTGAAACACATATAATAACCCTGGACTAGTTGGTAAAGGTACAACCATAGGTAGCTCATATATTTGGGAAAATATCAAGATATAGGTCTTCGATAACCTTTTTATATAATTATGTTCAAAAGGGTCAGATGGAGGCATCTATAGGTATCGTGACTAGGCCACCAGATAGGAAGGATGGGGCCCAACCATAGATCTAGAGTATTTTATATGGTTTTATTTTTGTATTAAAACTTATGGTATATATATATATATGTTTCATTTTGGTAGTTAAATGTTGATTGTATATGTTGTCATTGTGGTTATGGTTGTTGATTCTTGGATATATTTATTTCTAGAACATGTATTTATCTTTTGATTTATATGTTATAGGAAATATATGAGTTGTGGTTTCTTTTATATAATTATGTAGAACACATGCATGGTTAAAAAGAAATAGGTAAAAATAATTGGTAAAATATAATAAATAAAAAATTTACTACAAACTATTTCAAGTTTGGAAATGTGTAATAACAAGAAAATGACTAAGTATAAAGAACCAAAGAGTAGTAAACAAGATGGTAAAAAAAATTATTTTTAAACCAAGATGAAATATTGGCACCAAATTAAAACAAGTAAAGTCAAACTAAAGCATGTTGGAAAGTATAAAAATAATGTAATAAAATTGAATATTTGTAAAATAACAAATAGTATAAAAAAATCAATTAAGCCAATCAATAATACTAAGTCACATTGATAAGTATAAGATAAAAACAAAATTGGCAAAAATTAGTCTTAAATTTATCACATTAATTCAAGTTGGGAGTATGAAAATTCAAAATATGGTTGGATTCTTATATGAAATCAGAAAATAAGAAGATAAAATCAAAAGAGAAATGAAGTAAGCATAAAACATACTAAATCAAGATAGGAAGCATGTCAATGATGTGTAACTTCATAATTGGTCACATCTTATCTCATGTTTGACACATGTAATTTTGATTGTGACTTGGATTATTGGAACATTTTGTGAGGAATGCCAGGTCCTATCTCTGGTCTTACACTACAACTCACAAAGGGAACACCAATGAGGTGGAATAAATTTGAAAATATTGGAAATAAATGGTGTTGGTAATATAAAATTTGAGGAAGGCCAGGTCCTATCCATGGTCTTATAATGCATCTCACAAATGGAATCCCAAGGGTAGTGATTAGAGAGAAAAATAATATTTCTCAAGAGGAAATATAAGTAATGTATGGAATGAAAAAGGTAATGTAGAAATCATAACTGAGGCATCTTATGACAAGAACTTAGGAGATAGGAGGCACACTAAGGACATGAAAAGACACTAATTGACTAGTGATCATCAATGTACACAAGAAACCTATTTGCTATAGACATAAAGCTTTGTAGTCAAATAAGAATGTTACTAAGATCAAATTATGAAAGTAGATTGGTAAAAGAAAATAAAAATGGACCTACATTCTCATTATGTGCTCCCCATTCCTCAGGACCCCTTATAGAGTCATTGATCTACTATGAATATTGGATACTTACATGAGAAAGTAGGTAGAACTAAAAGATTTTTTTATTCTCCTTTTCTAATCTACTATCCTATTGTACCCTAATGGACCTTGGCTCTATTATGAGGTCAAATATGGAGTTTTAGATTTGAATAGAATAAGGATATGTGCTTTTAATCACTTATTTTAGTGTGATTAATTTTTAAGAATATTTGAATGTTTTTGCCTTTTGTTAAATGATTTGGATTTTCAATGTTTTTAATGTTTTTTAAGATTCCTCATCTATACGGACTTGGAATGACCCAACATGAGAGAGAGAGAGTGATAAACATGAATGAGATGTAGGATTAGGCTAAAGGAAGCTAAATAACCAAAGACAATACTAACTAGGACACTTAAGCTTGACAATGAACCAACATGTTATCTCAAGTCTCAACCATGTATATGATTAGTTTTCAAAAATGGAATAAAGGGAATAAAGGAGATAAAAAGTGGACCATTAAAAATAGAATATAATGAGATTAATTTTTTGTTAACTCATCACATGATAATGATGGAATGACTAAAGGAAAATAGGTGTGTATAACCAAGTCACAATGACAATTAGTCATGAAAAATAGAGATAAGGAAGAAAAAAATAAGGAGGAGAAATAAATGATTTTTAAGAAAGAAAATCAAGAATGAAAATAAATCAATGATAAAGAATACATTCATAAGAAAACATAAATAATAGTATAATAATTATATAATGCAAAAGTAAAGTCACCATGTAGGATAAATAAGATTTTGACATAATGTCAAATGATATAAAAAATAGAAAAATATAAGATTGGAGAATACTTATAATCTAAAATGAAAATTATAAGAATACCATGCATGTGTTCATAAATACTAATATATTTTCCCACACATATTATTTATAACATCTGATAGGTCTCTATGAAGCTAGACATGAACTACTATTAATTTCTCATCAATCTTTGGAAAAAACTGGGAAAATACTTCTCGTCTAATCTCCTCAATAGAAAAGGTAGGAATTTTATGAGTATCATACTAAGGAGGGATATCAATCGAAGGATGCTCAAGATAATACATCAGAGCAGACTCAATGGGAGATGAAGGAATTATTGATGGGGAAGGACCTACAAGTGAGGGAATCATAGGTGGAGAAGGATCCATAGGTGAGGGAAGGTCCATGGGTGAAGGATTCATGGGTGGAGAAATAAAAGGTGATGAAGGGACCATAGGATGGGATGGAACCACTAGAGGTAGAACCATAGGAGAAGAAGGGAGAGACTTATTATAAGAATAACTTGTGATAGGAATGGTAGAAGGTCCGAGAATAGCTATTAGGTGATCTTTAAGGTATTGATGAAGGATGTGGTAATGATCAATATGATGGGTTCCAAATTTATACTAAAGATAGTATACCTCTCCATACTTACAAATATACTTAGGTAGTACCTTCAAGGGAGGTATGGCCTTGTCTAAGGATAGAGAGATATAAGAAAATAAATTATAAATATATTGACATAACTTGAAATAATATGTAGATGAATGATTATCTATGTCATGGAATCATTAGATATGCCTTTGAGTAGGTTTAGTATAAGTAATCATAGAAAGAGGTGTAACATAAATGGAAGAAGCCTGGGAAGGCTCATCGGCCCATTTGGTGGGCAATGGATCCATCTAAGGTAAAGGAAGTAAACCATCACTAATAGAAGGTGATGGTGGGGAAGGAATGAAATTAGGCTCAATAAAGGGGAAAATGGGATCACAAGTAGGGATAGACTTAGTGATAGCAGGAGAAAAAATAGGCTAAAATATAGAGGGAGAAAGAATGGGATAGACTATATTAGGAGTAGGAATGAACTCTAATGAAGGCTCTAATATGGGAGTGGTTAGGTATAAAAAATGATGAATAAGGGTTCCATATATCTTAGGGATAAGTAAGATATAGGGGTCAAGGTACCTAGGAAAATGGTAAGGCCAAGTCATAGCATGATTCATGATCATACTCCCATGAGGTTCCTCAAAAAATAAAGGTATCAGCACCATCTCTACCATATGATAAAGAGGAAAAATACTAAAATTAGGAACAATAAATGATGGAACATTGGAAAATCACTAAAAGGCTAAAGTAAAGAAAAATGATAATAGATAATCTTAGCATCATGGGCCTAAATAAGACCACCTAAGAATATATCATCTAAGGTGTAACCCTCATCATAGTCAAGTGTGTGAAGATTAATGATACATGTAGGGATGAATTTATTATTTGATGAAGTGTGATGAATAGAATGCAGAGTCTTAGTCAAGACAACATAAATATCATCATAGGGAGGTTTACGAGAATGAGGCTACATAAATTAGGAAGCTAAGAGATGAGATGAGGTGAGAGATTAGAATTTTTAATATTTAGGTTGACCTCATCAGATCTATCATCATCAAAATCTAAGAGGTTAGGAGGAATATTACTAATGATCTTGGGATGACCCTTATAACTTCAAGTGGAATTGATGGGAAAGTTGAATCATTAAGACTCACAAAATGGAACACTAGTTAAAGGCTCCATAGTAGGAATCTTAAAGACACCATGGTCTTAGAATTATTAGAAATTCAAAGGGTTAATGCCACCTTGAATCTTATATATGGCTCCATTGTGAGTGAATTTAATGCATTCGTAGGAAAAATTAGTAAATGATCTCATACGATGAGTCCACAACCTACCAAGTAAGATGTTATAAGAGAGTGGAAATTTAAACATCATCACCTTCACATGAATGGTGATAAGAAGGATGATAATGGGAAGCCACGCACAAGCTAAAGGAATAATTTTCCTTTGATCATATCCTTGGCATGTGTTGCATTTGGATTTTAGATTACATTTAGAATATCTAAGGGTTTTAATAAAATCAAGAGAGGTAACACAAGTGCCTAAACCCTCATCAATCAATGCATTCTTGGCTTGCATATCACCTATTTATACACTAGTGAATAGAGGAGGATTATTTGAATAAAGAAAAATCTCATTGGGGCTTCTAGAAATGATGGGGAATTTTAAGGGAAAGAGAAGTGTCCATTGTTTCATCAACATAAATGGACATCTCTTCATATTATTGTAACATGTTATCTTCATATCTACATAATGTTACTTCACATCATGATAGGGGAGGATGAGGGATGTTCACTTCAAATAATAGTTGCATAATATGGTTATGATGATGTGTTGAGGTCCTCATAATCTCAAGGAATGGAATTTGGGATGGGTGATTAATGAGTTTCATGATGGGATCCCACTCATCATAACCCATGAGGATATTATTAGAAATAGGTGCATAGTGATTAATAAGTTACTTTAAAAGAGGATTTGAAGTGCATTGAAATTTATGTTGATAAGAAGGAGAAGGTTTAGAATAAGGTAGTAAATTATGTTGAGAAGGTAAAGTAGTTGGTTCAAGTGTAGGATGTGAGTTGGTATAATAAGTGTTAATAAAAGCTTGATTTCATGAGTGTTAGGTAAAAAAGATGGAGTCGTGGTAGAAATAGAATGAGAAGTGTTATCCAAGGGAGGAGTTGGAAGTGATTCATCAAAGGTTACAAGGTCTCTTTCCCCAACTCATTTAAGTGAGGTAGAGAAGAATCTTAGATAACATGAAATGTTCAAGATAATGGAGGAGTGTAGATAGGCTAAGGGTGAATAAAAGAAACCACCCTTCACATATTAGTCATATTAACCACATTTTCTTTGCAAGTGGGATTGAAAAGAATTTTGAACTGTTTAGTGGAAGGGGTGGGATTGTCTTCAATATATTGATTAGGTTGATGATTAGGAAGTGGGTCTTTATAGATATCTAAATGAGCATTAGCTTGATTCAAGGCTTGATTTTTAGTATGTGTTTCATGATCCTAAAAAGTAATGTTTTAGGCTTGTTAACATTTTTGAGTGATAGAATCATGATCAAGATTAGGACCAAGAAGAAAATCCCTAGATAAAATATGAAGCTACTTATAGGTCTCATGAGAATGACCCCAATTAGTGTGAAACTAAAAAAAAAACTTCTTAGGATCATACCAAAATTTCATGGGAAAAGGGGGATCAAGTTCTCATGGTAGAGGCCTTGGTAGATGCTTAATTAATTCAGATGAGGAAAAAGGTTTATGAAAATTAACAGTATTAAGTGAAGATAAATGAGGATTGGTATATTGTTGAGAAAGGGGAGTTGGTTCTGAAGATTGGTTAGGAAAAACAACTTGAATAGTGTGAATGGTATCATAATATTCTATTAAACCATCATTGGTAGCATTATGATATTTGTTATTGAGTAGGATGTGAGGATCCATAGAAGGTTGGGGTGTTTTAATTGACACATAAGGAAATCTTGACTTTTAGCTCGGTTAATGGCCTCCTCTAAGGTAGGTGGAGAGAGAGAGAGAGTACAGACCGAATATTGCAACATGGGAAAAAGAGAATTAGTAAAGAGATGGAAATGGTTATCATTAGCCATGTTATGTTCACATTTATTGGAAAATGTAATCCATATTTTAAAAAAATCTTGGGTAGTTTTGTTTTGAAGTTGGTTACAATTTATAAAGTGGGCCAAAGTGTTTTCAGGAAGATCACTAGTTTGGAACTCTTAAACTAAATAATTCACTAAATATTCCAAACTAGTAATATAATGAGTTTTTATTTGGTTTTACCAATCTAATTCATCACTCATGAGGGTTTTTGCTAATATCTTACTAGTGACAAAGGTGTTTAGTTTGACCCAATATTTATAGAAATTTCCAAATGTTTTGAGATGAAGAGTAGGATTAGTTGATCCATTATAAGAAATGGTAGGGGTGATACCTCCTATATCAATATTATCAATTTGAGTGGTAAGAGGCTCATTTTGAGGATGTTTGATGGTTTTTTTGAAAATAGAAGGTTTAGGGATGAGATTTCCATGGGAATATAGAAGAGGTGGTGGGGGAACATTTTGATTATGCTTGACCCAAGACATTGGTTGAGGATGGGTTTGAAGATGGAGCAGGTGATTTTGCAATCTCATTATTTGATTTTTATTAAGATCTTGAAAATTATTCATTTTATTAAGTGTTTTAATAAAATTTGGTGGGTTTGACTAACATTGTTAGCATTATTTGAAGTATTAGTATTAGGAGTGGCTTGGGTACCACTATTGGTATTGATAGGAACTATTAGAATGTGAGGCACTAGTGGAAAAATTTACTTGTGTGAAAAAAAATGGACTAGTGAAGGGATGAGAAGAAGAATCACTAGAAGTGTGATTACTTTGGGTAGAAAATGATGCACTAGTGGAAGGATAAACTAGAGTGGATATTATGAGAGGCACACTAGATGTAGAGCCTACCATGTTAGTGGATATACTAGGCATGGAGGTAGAATAAGCTAAAGAATAAGAGGTCATGGTATGAGAAGGGGTCATAATAGATGGAAGAGGCTAAGAATCAAGGAAATTAGTGCCCCAAAATCCATGTGAAAATGTGGGAGAAGGTGAATGAGGCTCTTTAACTTAAACGCTAATCATGAGATGGTAAATGGTATAAGGATCCTTTCCTCTATGTTAAGGAAATTTAGAGATAAAGAATAGAATTTTAGTGGTATACTCTAATTTGACTTTATATTCAAGTGAGAAGATAGGATTATGTTGTGAAGAGGAATGAGTGGATATATGAACATTATGTTGTGAAGAGGAATAAGTGAGAAGAGGGGTCCCATAGTTCATTATGTGAGTGGATATATGAACATTACTCTCATCTAAGAGAGGATCCCTACTCTGCCTATGGGAGACCTTATGAAGGTTGGTAAAAATCATCATCTCTATTGAATTCAACTTATTATTGTCATCAAATAGAAATTTCATGATGAAGGGGAAGGACAAAACAAGGTAAGAGAGATAAAAAATGTAGGGAGATAAGAAGTGACAACAAACTATACAGAGTTGATTGGGTCAACCTAACATAGAAAATAGGGCCTAAAAAATATATAGAGTTGACTGGGTCAACCTAGCATAACATATAGAGGCTAAAAAAGTGTACAAGGTTAACTATGTTGACCTAGTATAGCAGATAGAAAAACAAAAAACTGTATCAATATAAATGACTATGTAATGAAAAAAAAAAAAAAGAAATTAATTATGAAAGCAATAATGAAGGGAAACACATAATCAATTGGATTAATGAGGTTGATCTAATTGAGGCACATATCACAAAACCTTACACCAATGGTGGCTAATGAAAGTTTTTGAAATGCAACATACAATTGAGAAAATATCAAGAAATCAAATTAGAAAGTAAAATCTACCTAAGTGGCTAACCTAAATGTTGTTATATTATTAGAGTATAGTTTTATATGTGATAGGAAGTTGTTTTTAAGTAAATAAATAAAAATCAATTTAAAGATGGTTTCATGATGTTTGGGTTGAAAAGGATCTATATTGGTAATGGTATAGGCTTGGTATTAGGACCTACCCCCTCACTTCACACACCGTAGTGATAAGGGTGTTGGGTGCTTAGCCAAAATATACCATTAATCGTGTATTTATACGTGGATAGAAAACCAAGTCATCTTCCCCCTTAGTGATGAAATCCAAGTAGGTTGGCCTTGGGTAGACAATTGCTAAAATGCATTTTAAAATTTTGTGATTTGGTAGTGTGTGCATAAAAGAGATAATAGTTTAACTAAATGGTATATTTAAAACCACTTAATTAGACTATGTGATCTATTCTAAAAATGTAAGAAGCAATCAATGAAAGTGTGACCTAATTACTAGCATATAAGGGTTAATTGCAACTTTGAAACATAATATAATGTCAATTTAGTTGATAATGTATGTAGAGAATATAGAACAGGTTTGATAGGGTCACCTCTATAATATGAAATAAAAAATTCTAAAGGTGAACTACGTTGATAGAGTTGACCTAGCTTTCTAGACTATATATAGAATACACAACTACATTAACAAGGTTGACCTAATTGACTATACAAGGGCAATTTTAAACACTATAAATTGTGAAAAATAGAACTCTAATAAATTCTATAAATGATAGATAAGGATAGAAAGAAACTTTGGTGGGTTGGACGATGCAAAGAATTGAGATTATTGTTGAATAACCTTGCTTAGTACTTGCAAATTTTACTAACTATGTCGACTAGGTCAACCAAGCTTTGAATAAACCTATTGTTGATAGCATAAAAATGTACAAGGAGGATTGGGTTGACCTAGTAGTCTAAACCTAATTCTTGAAAGTGTATAAGATCGACTAGGTCAACCTTGTAGTCTAAACTAAAAGTCTCAAAAACCTACACAAATATAACAGATGCATTTTGATGTAACTGTGTGTTAAACCCACACATAAAAGTTTGTAATATGTTGATATAGTTGACCCAACATCAAAAATATATGAAAAAAATGATAAAATGATCAAATAAATGAATAAAAACTTTCAAAGTCTAGATTCACGTCAACTTCACTAGAATGTATGCAATCAAAAATGTATCATGTCTATAAATCAATCCTAACTTGAAGAAGATGGATCATACCATACACTTTCGATCAGGGATACATTTTTTAATTTTGAACATGACAAAGATGGGGATATTCTAGACCTGATTCAAGGATCTCTTACCATAATACACCATGCTAAGGAGGGTTATAAAGCCTCTAGTCTAACACAATCATGCAATAACCCCATGGGGGTCCTATGTTTAGAATTTTCACATAAATTAATAACAAGTAAAGTAAATCCAATCTAGTGCTCACGAAAGTTTGTGTCACAAAGTGGGGGTTATAAAAAATAAAACTAAATATGAATATAATACATATACTCATATCAATGTATATCTAATCCTAATGCATGGAATAGAAATACAAATGGATATCTATCTACTCTTACAAAGGAGAAAAAAGTTAGGAATACTCACCTTTGAAGATGAACCCACTGAGCCTTAATCTCTACCTTAGCCAAGGTGATTTGTAAGAGTTTATTATGGTATGTAAGGATGACAAAGATAAATAATATTTAGGATACATAACCTATCGATTCATATAAAATACTTCTCCATAATACAAGATCCTTATCTCTAAAGAATGTATGGAAACCTAAGCTTTGATTCTCAATTAGAATGGTCCATAAGTAGATGTTTGTTCACTCTTCTTATTCTTATTATCATAATAAATTATGTAAATGAACTTGTATATATAGGTGGATTTTACCCTTGACCTTCCTAAAAATCCTAGTTGATAGGGTCGAACCAATTGACCTAGCACAATTTTGGACAATTACTCACTAGGTCATGAGCTAGATTGGCTAAAGGCCAAACTAATTCCTAAGTGAAAATAACCAAAAACTATACACGGTCAACCTAGTTGACCTAGCATAGTTGAATGACAAAAAGGGATTAAGATGAGGAAAATGAGGATAAAATGTAGTAAATAATTGGAAAGTGTACAACGAAGAAGAAGAATCTTAGGCATAATGGTTTTAGGAGATAAGTGTATAGACAACAAGTGGAAAAAAGGGACAACAATCCTTCAAAGCACCAATGGTCTACCCACCCCTTTCCTAGTGTACCCTTTAAGGTGTGTAATCAGATAGATTAAGACTTGATGGGTTCCTAAAAGATACAAAGTGTCAATAATCGATAAAAGTTTGAAAATATTAATTGTATATAAATCCTACATTTTTTATTCCAAAAGGCATGATCATATATAAAAATGTTCCCCTTTGCCTTTTATTTATTTGTAGGGTTAATTTTAATTTATTTATAGTTGAAAAATCCATGAATAAATGAAAATGTCTCATATCTAGCTATAGAATCGACAATCATGTTGATATTAGGTAATGGAAAATTATATGTTAAACAAGCCTTGTTTAAATCATAGTAATAAGTGTAAAAATGAATATCACCATTAGGTTTTATAATTAGTACAATGTTGGACACCTAGTCAAAATGTGTAATAACTCTTATAAATCTTACATCTAAGAGAATTATTTTTTTTTCATTTACCAATAATTCCACTTTAGGATGCATCTTGTGAATATTTTGTTTAATTGGATTTGCATCTAGGTACAATAATATATTATGAACTACCAATGATGGGTCAAACCCAAGCATATCTAGATAATCCCAAAAAAACTTTTTTGGGGAAAATCATGGAGGAATTTATGATAGGATTTTCCTTCATCATCTTGCATCATTGTATCAAGTAGAACTAGTCAAGGGTATTTATCTATTATGTAGTTATTGTGAACATAAGATTACAATAAGGGGAGATTAGTATAGTTTTAGTGTATGAAATCAAAATCCAAAATAACAAACTAATAGTTAACACCTTAAGCTTATATCAAGTGGGGAGCATAATAAAATAAATAAATGGAAAACACAACTATAATGAAAAAGACAAATGATCTTTCACCTCCTTTGGATTCTCCAAGTGGCTTGTTGAAGTGGATTTCTTGGCTTGTGCTCAATGAGTCTTCATCAAAGGAGGCTCAACTATCTCCTATTCTCCTTGGCACCATGCCTTTGTGATGGCTTTGGATTGGCTCAAAAATTGGGCATGATAACACTACATGAATGGCTTGAGAGATATTTTAAGCATTATAAATTTACACTATCCAAGATTTTGGACTCATTTGTGCATGATAACTTCAGCTTATGAGAGCTTAAAATTATGGTTGTTAGGCCTCCTATTTATATATTTTTGTAAATAATCAGAATGAACCTAAACCTTCCATCTCAAGATGAAGATGTATGGCTAAGAATCCATTCAATTTTGGAGGCCAAATTAAATAAATGCCCTCATAAATATTTTGGATAGAGAGGCATTAAAGAGGCATGGGAGGGCTTGATTAGATATTTCATGCATTTATGGCCTAGGGATGTATTCCTAGGAAATGATGTCACTTGATGATGCAAAAAATCATAATCAATTTCTAAAAATAAAATATTCAACAAGTTCTATGGAAAATTAACTTCAGCTATCGATCCAAATTAATTAGTCTTAAACATAATTTATCAATTTTGGTACAAATCTTTGTAATTGGTGCACAAATTAATCAAATTGGTCAAAATGTTGTATTATTGGCTCAAAATTTTATTGGATTGTAATTAGGATGTGATGTTAGATGCATTGGATATATTATCCCATTTAGGATATTTTTAACAAAAAATAATAAATGCATGTGTCTCATACAAGAAAATTGGTAGAAAAGAGCAATCTAGAGTACTTAGGTTTGAAAATGTCATTTTGAATCAAAATAATTTGATCAAATTCAGTTGTCTCATAAAATTCATTACACCATTTAGGGATAATTATCCAAAATTGGCACTTTTATGTGACAATTTCAAAGCTTTTAACATGTTTTAGTGTTTTTAGGCCAAATTGTGCATTTTGCTAGAAATTTGTTAAAAGCTCGGTTGAAGGTCATTGGTGGACACTTTTAAGTTTCTATAGTTTGCACCTATTTGGGAAGATGGTTCAAACCATAGGCATAATAATTTATTCTCAAATAATTATTAAAGGCCTATATTCCAAAAAGAAGATGATGATTGAATAAAAAGCTCCAAATGGTGTTTGAAAAGCCTATGATGATGCCCCCTTAAGGGAGCGGACATCACATATGTAGATGGATGGTACCTCAAGATGAAGAAATAAGAAAGGTGGTATTAACTTGTGGTTGAGAGTAATACAAATGATAAATTCCTATATGCATTTATTTAAAAAGGGGACTAATTTTCCTAAAGGTAGTTATAATCAGGAACAAAAGTCAAAAATAATGATTTTACCATAGGTGGTTATAATCATTAATATGACTTGGATTGTTTGATAAATATGATTGTGCACTACTGAGGGATGATTAACAAGAATAACTCAATTATATAACTGAGAATAAAGTTTATATATGAGTGGGCACAAACGTAGATGCAATGGTCTAATGAGTAAAGAAGGCACAAATAACTAGTCATACAAGGATGCACAAAGTGATTAAAGGGATGGATATAAGAATAAGATTGATCATTATAAATGATTTAGTTATACCTAATAATGATAATATGCTCATCCTTATTAATAATGATACAAATAGAATAGTTAATGGGTTGATTTGATCAAGGGTGGGATGGGAGGATTTTTTAAGGTGTCAAAGAGATATTGATGCCACCAATGATGAGTAGCCTTTTGGAAGCTAATTTTTAATATAGCATGTGACACTATGAATTATTATATAATTCCATAAATACTATCCCAAAATATGCATAAGGATTGACTCTTGATCTAATAAACACTCAAAAATAATGCACCAATGATAAAAACCATGATGATAATGTCAACGTATGAATATGGATAGACTCAAGAATAATGTGCTCAAGGAATAACCCAATGAATGTATATATATTGAGTTGAGGAAACAGTGCTAAAATAAAACAAATAGGAAAGTGAATAAATAGAAAGCACACAAACAAACAAACAACCTAAAATAAAGAAAAAATTAGAAAGTTTGAGAAAAAAATCAAAAGAAAGCATCCTAAAAATGACCATGCATTAGTAAGGTGGATTAAGGATAACTAACTAGGTTTAGATAAGACAAATATTTTTGGATTTTGAAATATTTTAATGTTTTAAAAAATTTGAGGTATCCATTAGAGAATGACAAGATACCTACTTAAAAAATAGCAAAAGCATTTGGCTTAGGTTGCTCACAAAACAAATGAGAGTACATGGAAAGGGGGACTAGGGTGACCTCAGAATGAATTAAACATGGCCCACATAGTCCTAAAATGACCTAAAGTCATAATAATTCCATCCACACAAAAGTTAGGGAGAAACTTGACCAGGTCCCAACAAGTTCTCAAATCTAGAAAATGGTCAATCAAATGGAAACAACAATGGTAAATTTATGTGACAATGCATGATAAAAAAATGTTTCCCTAGTTTACCCATAGGTATTTATAACATGGTTACAATATATTATACCAATGATAATAATTTTCCCATATGAAGTTATAATTAGTAGCAAGACCGATGAGACACTGATTTGCCCTAATAGATGATATAATTAGGTTCACATAATCAAACTTGATATAGGATGGAAAATGAAATATATCTTACCAGATAAATTATCACACTAACTTCATAGACTATCATTTAAACATGATTATTGAAACTTGATCAGAATCCCCTTGTGAAAAGTGTGAGAAGAACCAAAGGAACAAAGATAAAAACAAGATTGGGTAGGATGACTAAAAATAGGATTTGGTCTAGAAAGGAATGGAATGATAGGATGGTATGGTCTTACTTTAGGATAATGATGGTTTTTAATAAATTAGATAAAATTGTAAGAGGGTTACCCCTGACTGAGAAGGTTATTAGATGGGATATGTGAGAATGGATAATGGATATGGAAAATGAAATGGTATTGTACATGTTTTTGGCTTAGGTATGGTAAAATGGCATATGGTTCTATTATTATTACTAAAGTGGAGATGTACCTCCTAATCAACAAATAATACAAAAATAATAATCAATAATGTTAATTTCTACTCCACACCTCATCTAAATAGATGATCTATCAAGAACTCATTACAAATTTGGATGCAAATAATGTTTTGATGTTCATTGGTCATTGATTTTGATGCCTTCAAATTTCAAGACAAGGTATCTTTGTAGCCTCAATAAAGGAAAGTATAGTCATGGATGATAAATAGGGATAAATAATGGATGATAGGTTTTATTGGGAAATGGAATGATGGAGGATAATAGAATGTGTAATGGTAAGGAAATAAATCAAGATCAAGATTTTTAGGCACACACAATGTTATTGATTCTATATTCAAATAGATTTGGATGTGATAGGGTTAAAAACTTTTGAATATTCTCTTGATAACACCCCCATATTTTTATTTTTTTTAGCTTGAGAGTAGGTACCATTTGATTATGTTGAAGATTGGAATATATTTTGGCTTTTTCTTTGATAATGTCTTCATCAAGCAATGAAGGACTTTTGTTCTTAGCTATTAGCACCTCGAAGAGGTTTATAACAATGAAATTGTCTTGATTGTGCCATTACACCTTTGAGAAAGTTTTACTAAGGGATATTGAATTTTGAATTTTATTTTCTTCTAGCACCTTTGAATAGGTTTCACTAGAAGATACTGAGTTTGAACTTTGATTGTCCCCTATCACCTCTAAAAAAGTTTCACTACAAGATTATTCTTCTTCTACATGAATGTGGTCTTGGTGTCTTTGATCTTCAACTACTATGTCACCATAGATGCAGTTCAACAATGTATGATTCTATTGGTACCAATGAATTTTTTTGCAAGGTGGACTAGCAATTATATGGATATGTTGGTTGGTGGTAATGGAATGGGTGATGGTAGCACAATCCTTCTAGAAGATATTAGGATAACTTATGTCAATGTCGAAGTAATCATCTTCAAAAACCATAGAAGGATCAAAAATTTATTCAAATTGATCTATGAGGCATGCATAACCAATGTTTTAATATCCATGAATTTATTTTGATTATAAATCTAATTCCAACTCAAGGTACTCTAAATCCAATGTCAAGACTGATGTTAATTCTACTTCTGATGCTAATTCTAATGTCAGTTCAAGAATAAAACCCATCTCTAATTTTAATTATTCATCTAATGTGTAATCTATTACAATAATGTCTTGTTTTATGTTTGTTATTGGATAAGTAACGACCTGTGATGGCATGGTGGGTTCTATAGAGATTAATTTGTCAACGTGAGCCTCCTCAATGGTTGGAAAAAGGCTAAGAGATAACTCCTCAAAGATTTGTTTATCAAAGAGAGGAGATTGAAAAATAGGAATATAGCCAAGATAATGATTTACCCAAAGATGGTTATAATCATTAATAAGTGGCTCATAAGAGTGAGACTACTCAATAAAAGGTATAGGATTGAAAGGTGATTCATCATAGGTTGACTTACCAAAAATGGTTGGTTTAATAAGAACATATTGGATTGGTTGGTTATTTTGGTCTTGGTTTACAAGACATTGTAAAATACCAACTTTGAACATATCTTTTCCCTTGAATGATTGGACCAGTTGGGTAGGTATTGATTAGATTGGTTGAGGTTTAAGCTAAATGATGGGCTAAAGTTGAATGATTAGATGAGGTTTAGGATAAATGATTGGTTGGGATTGTAAATAGATTGGTTAATATTTGGGTTGGATTGGATGGGTTTTCTAAATTGGGAAATGATAGGTACTTGATGAAGAATGTACAGAGGTTATATAATAAAAGGGTGTTTTTTATCTTGGTTCTTTACATAAGCCAAAGGATGAGGTCTTGGAATAGAAATGGTATGGCATTATGGAACCTAGTTATTCACACAAGATAAATGATGAGGTTATAGAATAGAAATATCATGGTATTTTGGAGCTTGATTTTTCACATGAGATAAAAGATTAATTCCTATAAGGATAATTTTAGGTCATCATGGAGCTTGATTGCTCGCATGAGCCAAAGGATGATGTCTTAGAATGGTAATGGTATTCTTTATATACTATGGAGCTTGGTAGTTCATATAGTTTGAAGGATGGTTAGTGATCACCAATGGTTAGATAATGAAGAGACATCATGGAGCTGTGTTTCAATCATAAACTAAAATGTCTAAGTCCTCCTGATAAACCATATCATCCCAATCTCAAGTTGGATCATAAGATGGTTGTTGAATATGTTCCATGTGTTGATTATTGTAAATAGGGTATGGATCCATATCCCAAACAATATTATATATAGTTGAGTTTTCAACAAATTCCTCCTCACAAGCCTCTTCATACCAATGAAGGTCTCAAATTGAATTGTAAGAAAGCATTTGGTTATAGTCAATTTGTGCAACCAGTCTATCATAGCTTGGATTGTACCTAACTCTACCATAAGTGTAGATGGACATATCCACATAAATGATGAAATATCTAAAATCAAAAAGGCTTAGAGTTCTAAAAACTCTAAAAAATAATGTTTAAAAGACAAAAATTTCAAACTTGGTCTAACCTAGTCAAAGCTAGTGTTGTATATCTAACATGGTCTAAAAATGGAGTTGTATCTACAAAATGGTTTGTGTTAAAAATTGGCATAAAATAGTTTAACATCAAAAGTCATAAACACAAAAGTTTAAGTAATGAATAAAAATGGGTATGTCAAAGTCTAGGACAAAGTGTTTTATAACAAATCTAAACCAAGAAAGGGAAAAGCTGAGTTCTTAAGTCTTTTGTCCAAATGCAAATTCAAAATTGAGGCTCAAACAAATATGATCTATTAGGACTTTTAGATAAATGTAGCATCAAAATATAGACTTAAAGTAAAGGATTATTTTATTTTATTTAATATAACAATCTTGGAACAAATTTGACATAGACCTAACATATGGAATCAAACATAAACACGATTAGTTGGTATAAGGCATGAGGCAAAAGGAACCTAGATAAAATACCATGTTTTCCCAAATAAAGACACAAATAATTGATAGTTTCCAAATTTGGGTGATCAATTAACCTAAGTTATGTAACCAAAAAGATAACAATCTATGTATTAGCCCCTATGAAGTAAGGCTTTTATAGAAATCAATCAATGTTTGAATTCTAACTTGGAAAGGTTAACTAAAAACTCAAATATTGAAAACATAGGCTTTGACCAAATAATTTATACAAGATTCGACAACATGACGACACATGAACAAGGTAAAAATGACACACGTGACATGGTTTGAAATAATGGTTTTGATATAACGGTAAGCATGTCTTAAAATAATTTGAGTAGTGTAACAACATAAGCATGCTCGAATGATGTGATCAATGACATTTTTCAAAATACTAAAAGGAAAGATGGTTTGACATATTTTAGGCAGTGTAAAATTACCTTACTCAATCCAAATGAAATACACACACAAAATTTGATAAATTTGTAAGGCAAAAGTGTTCTATCAAATAGACTTAAGACTTGCATTTTACCATGGCACTATAAGAAAGGCAATCATAATGGTGGTATAAAATTTCATTGTTGAACTTAGAGTGAAAGCAATGAAGAAATGTACCTAACTTCACAAATGATGAAGTATGATAACAATTATATAAAAAACCCTCAAACTAAATGGGAAATCAAAATCAAGTTAAAACAAGTCAAGTGTAAAATGGTGAACCCAATTTAACACATCAACCTTTAAAACTTGGAAGAGTCCAATTTTGAATTTAAACTATCAATGAGGGACTTAAGAAAATTTAGAAAATAGTTTAGACTCAAATGGGTAGCATGACTACATAAAATAGATGATATGACACAATGTTTATGATAATAATTTGAATAAGGAAAAATATGATTTTCACTTGGGCAACATAATGTCTCCTTGTTCAATAAATTATGGATAATGTGTTTGGTTATAAATTTTTGTTAATAAATAATTTTGACTTCAAACAAGACCATGTAATCTAAGATAAAGACAAATCAACTGATTAATCATCTTAAGCCCTAAACTGACAAGGTATGACAAAGTGGGGTTAACTAAAATAATAGATTTTTGAACATCTAGATGGATCAAATGCATATTACTTTCACATTAGCATACAAAAGAGCTGCACATCATTTGGGTATGCATCATATAGCTTGTTGTGAAAAGGTCTTTCCCTTTTTACAACCACTACATCCATTGCTTGATCATTTTAGTGTGATGTCTAACATTATCAAATATCCCAAGCTTAACCTCTACTAATGAATATGGTTTAAACACTCATACCATCATCCTAGTGAGGGGATCCCAATTTATGTACCTCTCCATGGAGAGGGGTTGAAGACAATGTTAGGAGATAAAGCCTTAGGTCAAAGCTTCCCTATATAACTTATAGGAGGTAATGAAGTCCCCATTATAAGCCAAGATGAAATGAAATAAAAACTAAGTAAAAGAGATTTATGGTTATTTCTAGATCACTTAAGCCATGTGGGTCTTGGGAAGAGCCTTTACAACATCTCTTTTATGCCTTTAGACTAAGGTAATTTTGAATAAAAATGGCACTTTTAATCCCACAAGTTCCCTATAGAGGATGATGGGAGAGTATACAATCACAAATTCATTTTTTTCTCAAACAAAATCTAACTAAACAAACAATGATAAACATTTTTCAAAAAACTTTGAAGTGAGTTCAATTTTAAATCACTAAAGGAAAGGTTTGGTGGTGTTCTTTGGCCCCTTGGCTTTAAGTTGCAAAAATTTGAAATAACAAGAAAAAAACTATTCAAATAAGAACCCCAAAATTTTCTTTAAGCACCAAATGAAAGATTCCTAATTATTTTTTTTCATCCCAAAAGAGGTTTAAAAGGATCTAATTAAGCATGATTTGGAATTTTTCAAGTAGGCACTGCAAGGAAATCATCAACATGTTTTTTAGCTTATAAGCTCTTTTTCAAATGAGACAAGCAAAATTTTAAAAGTATACTCTTAGGTTTAGATGACCTATCAACTAGAAGGAAAAAACTCAAGAAAGCAGACATGTTATATTAGAGTTGGTTATCAAAAATATCAATAAAACTTGCAAGGCAAGGATTCGACAAAGAAAAAATTAATTTATCAGAACCAAAAAATAACAATTAGTAACTTTAAAAATATTCAAACTCTTATTTCAAGTTTTTTTTTTAAAAACATTCATTTTGAATCCAAACTGATAGCATATTCTAAAAAGTTAGGATAAAACACATGGTTTAAAAAGAAAATCAAAAATGAAGTTTGTATGACCCCAAACCAAGATTTAAAAGATGGCTTATTAGCTTGTTGCCCTGTATAGTGACTGTTAATGGTTCTAGGATGCACACATTAGCTATTAATGGTTATATATGACCTCTGATGCTTATATATGATCATTGAAGGTTAGTTCACAACCACAAATGGTTACAAAAGACCATTCATAGTCTCTATGTAAACCTGTGAAGATGAAATATGACCAAACAAAGTTAATTTCTTTTTAAAAACATGTTTCAAACCTCCAAATCTTAGCTTAAGACCTTCAAATTGATCTTGTTAGTATGTGGGATGCATTAGATCCAATTGGGCATTCCAATTGTGAACATAATATTACAATAAATGGAGATTAATATAGTTTTATTGTATGAAATCAAAATCCAAAATAACACACTATTAATTAATACCTTAAGCATATCTCAAGGTGAGATAATAATAGAAAAAATAAATGGAAAACACAACTATAATTAAAAATACAAATGATCTTTCACCTCCCTTGGATGCTCCAAATGTCTTGTTGAAGTGGCTTGCTCAGCTTGTGCTCAATGAGTCTTCATCAAAGGAGGCTCAACTATCTCCTCTTCTCCTTGACACTAATGGTTTTATTGTGGATTTATCTTGGATAAATAATTGGTCATGATAATACTACATCAATGGCTTGAGAGATATTTCTAACATCATAACTTTACACTATCCAAGCTTTCAGACTCATTTATGCATGATAACTTTGGCTTATCAGAGTTTAAAATTATGGTTGTGAGACCTCCTATTTATAGATTTTTACAAATGATCAAAATTAACCTAAACTATCCATCTCAATATGAAGATGTGTGTCTAATAATCCATTCAATTTTGGAGGCCAAACTTAATAAATTCCCAAATAAATATTTTGGATAGAGAGGCATTAAAGATTCATGGGAGGGATCGAACAGATATTTTATGCATTTATGGCCTAGGGATGCCTTCCCAAGAAATGATGTCACTTGATGATGTAGAAAATCATAATCAATTTCCAAAAATAAATATTCAGTAAGTTCCATGCAAAATTAACTTACGCTCTCAATCCAAATTAATTAGTCTTAAACATGATTTATGAATTTTGATGCAAATCTTGGCAATTGGTATAAAAATTAATCAAATTGGTCAAAATATCATATTATTGGCTTGAAATTTAACTTAATTGTAATTAGTATGTTATGTTAGATGTTTTGGATTAGTTATCTCATTTAGGATGTTTCCAACATAAAATAACAAAGGCACGTGTCTCGTGCAATAAAATTGGTAGAAAAGAGCAATCTAGAGCACCCATGTCTGAAAATGTCATTTTAACTCAAAATGATTTGATAAAATTTAGTTATCTCATAAAATTCATTCCCCCATTTGGGATACATTGGCCAAAATTGGCACTTTTATGTGACAGGTTCAAATCTTTTAACATGTTTTAGTGTTTTTAGGCCAAATTGTGCATTTTGCTAGAAATTGAAAAATATTGGTTGAAGGTCATTGGTGGCCACTTTTAGGTGTCTATAGTTATATTTTTTTTTATCAAAGTAAATATATCTATAATAAATGGTGAATTAGTAATAGTGTTTGATGTATCAATTTGGACATTAGTATCATCACTTTAACCCAAATAAGCAAGAGCAGAGGTGGCATGAGGAAATATATTCTTATGATAGAAGGAAGGGAGATCCTCATATGACCCCAAGTACTCCATTAATTATTTATCATTGGATAACTCATCCAATTTCAAAATCTCTAGGGATCAAAAATTTGATTATTTGAAAAAAAAATTATTAAAAAATAGAAATCAGATTCCCTTTTATTTCTAGAAAATAGAAAACCTTAAGTCAAGTAGGGTTTTGAGATCAAAGATTAGGTTCATTAAATGTTTAACCCTAAATAATACAATGATAATTATAGGGGTAAATAAGGTTAATAAATATAGAATTTAATAAGCACAAGGGTAATAAATAGACCTATAGCAAGCTAATTAATTATAAAATTTAGATAGAACATATACTAAATTTATTATGTTAATAGGTAATAAAAATGGAAAGTAAAAGTATGATATTTATTGAAATGATAATGAAATAAATATACTTATTTGTTTCTAATGATAATGTAGAACTAGATCTAAAATAGGTAAGAAGAAACTAAAATAATATTATAGAATAGTTGCCAAATTCTAGATTAAATACAATTATAACCGTGGGCATTTGTGTCATCTTGAGATGATTACATTAATGATGGTATCTAGATTGGACATAGGTGTATAGTATAGAATAATTGTTTATATAAAATAAAACCACATGGATTATTTTAGGTTATTCATTACCTTCACTATAGTTCATACATATTTGGGTCATGGACTATCACTCGTGAAATGATCAAACCATAGTTCTTCATCATCATAGTGGTTATGGGAAAATAGGTTAGTGGGTACATGGTGTCGATATACCCAAAAGAAACTTTTATAAATGAGTTTTTCCTACATATATAATAATTTAAAGAGATTCTAAGACTTACTTAGTTCTCCCCTATGTGTTTGTTTGAGTGTGAATCATGTCATGTATGATAAACAAGTACAATAATGACCAAGCTTGTAACTTAGAAAATATAGCTCTTGAGATGATCCTTCAATACATTAGACCTATATATGTGTTATCCTTATGATTTATATTGAAATATAAGGAAATAAACAAGATTTTCTTAATTTAATTCTCTTTGAATGATCTTTGATATGAATCTAGGTTGGTGCTAGGTGAGTTTAGAATGAGGAGTGATCATGAATATATATCATTCTTGTCAATATAATATCTCACATAATAACACTTAGGATAACCATTAGGATATGTCTCATTCACAAATTATATGAATTTAGGGCACTAGACACTTGTGTTTGGTAATGAGACATACATCGATGTAGGCACATAACTGGGACACTAGTGTTTTAGAAGCATAAAAGTATGTACAGGTCTATAACTTGTAAAAGTGGAAGATAAGTATAGTTTAATAATTTTGGGTAAGATATAAGGCTTGGATCATCCACATAAGACTATTTAGACTAAGAGATAGGCTAATGGGAATAAGAGAGTAGATTCAAGACTTGTGGAAGTGGGAAAGGTATATAATGAAGAGGAATATCCAAGGTTTGAGTTTTAGCAAGTGTACAAGACTAAGCTACTATATAATTTATAAATATCATCTACAAAATGCACTATATAAGAGATTGGAATATCATCTTTGACCCAAGTTTGTGTCAAGTATAAGATATGAAAGGTAAATATGGGGACCACGGGAGATATATAAAATGTAAAGTGATATAATTAATACATGCTAAAAGATTATCAACAAAAGGGAAACTTTTGTTTCACATAAACTAGGCATAAAAGGGATATAAAAATACATGAGAATTTATGTCAAATTTTGTAACATTTGAAAAAAAATATATTGGTAAAGCATAATAGGGGAGAGGAAAAAACCCAAGAGGGAAAGATAAAAAATGAAACAAACAAGTAGTCCAAAAAGGCAAAAATGGCTAAATAATCCCAAAAAGGTGAGATAATAATGTCATGAAAATTAAATAATATCCAAGACATGATAAAATATTAAGTATATATTAAGTCTATGAATAATCATAAATGTCTCAAAATCTCATTACATGTATCATCAACCACATAATAAATATCTTTTATATGTGGTATAGTTCATTAAATTTGATCTATTATAATCTCTTTCAATACATGAAATAGCCACCATTCAAATAACCTCGATATATAAATTAGGAATACTATCATCAGAATGGTGTTGTTCCTCTATCTATGAATAATTTAAAAGCAGAAGAAAACATTTTGGGATGACATTTTGTTTTACCTAGAGGGTAAGTAGTTCTTCCATCCTATGAACATGATATGATGGTAATGGAGGAGCCTGATTCCCCATTTATGGGGCTAATATGATCAAGTTAATGATCTTATTTCTATTTATATATGAATATATAAGAATATGACCAAACTAGAGGAAGTTGAATGAAGTAGGTACCCCATAATGAGGACATTTAGGTATTCATCCTTTCCATTTTATATCTTCACCTAAAACATGTCTTTTAAAGTGCCACTACGTCCAAGGAGAAATGTAGGTCAACCCAAGGTAATTATCTCTATCCCTATTATTTTTCCTTTTATTTCCATAGAAGACAAACATTTTTTTATCATTATTATAGTAGCATGTATGACCTTCTTCATTTATGACCTTGAACAATACTTGACCTCCATAAGAATAAACCTCTATCAACTAACCCTCCTACTAATTAAGGGTATAAATGTGAAATTAGACCTAGAAAATGAATGTTTTTTGTGTTATAAATGATATGTATGAACCCAATATATATATATATATATCAACTATCACTCTAATATGATGGTATTAATCCATATTGATATAGTATAATGATATCTATTGACATAATAGCCTATTATTAATCATGATACAATATATAAGACACTAAAATCTTATAAAAGTATCATTATTGATAATTTATTAAAAAGATAAACTTGTAAGGAAATACTATATCAATAGTGATGATATATTATGAAATACATGAAAGCTACACAACTAAATAAAAGGAAGAAAATGGAAAATGGAAAAGATAATCAAATGAGGTTAGTATTATAGTGATTTAGGTATTATTGAATATGATGTAAACATCTCTTGTAAATGACCATGATCTGAATCCATCTCTTTCCAAATGCACTACTTAGGACATGGTCTTAAAGAGATTGATGTGCCAACAAGTCTTTCAAGAGAGATCATTAGTAAAATATAAAGATGGAAATTGTATATGTATGTATATGCCTCACTTAAAGATCATCATGTAATAAAATACTGTAATGTAGGATTCTAAGTTGAGAAAGATACATGGAAACACTAAAGCATAAAATAAATGATGAAATAAATGTTGATAGTAAATTACATGAATAAAGACAAACATGTATCTTCACTTACCTTTTAGAATATAGATATGATACTACATGTGATGTATATGTAATGTGCCAATGTATAATTACAATGAGTGAAAATATAAAATAAGATAAAAATCCAATTTTTTAAAAAAATGTGTTAATATGGAAATTACTTCACCAGGATTTGAGTGTTTCTTTTAGTTAATCAAAAATAGATATATAAACAAAGATGAGTAATTTATGGAAACTAGAGGAAAATATTAGAAAATTTTGATTTTTTTATTATTAAATATAAATAGGTGAAATGGTAAATCATTCAGCCATTTAATATTCTGAGAACACTGAGAGATTTGGATGACCATTTCTAGCACTATTAGAGATAATGACTAGAGGAAAATGAGGCAGATGAAAATAAGGTCACAATGGAGGTACAAAAACATATATTAAGGTAGGTTATGTAATTAATGTTTAGATATTTAGATATAGTAAATTTAGGAAATTTATGTGCTAGGGAAATATGTGTACCATAAATTATCTCAACATACATTAAAATGTACATGAGATTTTTACTAGAAATGGATAGGTGATAGAATTGTGCATTTGATGTCTATGTTATTTTTAGGATCTAAGGAATAAATCACCACCTATGTTATAATTAGTTAACATTAATGTTTTTAGATTATGATAAAAGCAGGTTTTGAAGGGACCCCAAAACCCTTTAACAAAATCAAAAAAGATAAAACATTAGCCACCACCAAGAAAAGTAGTCTTGAAACCTACTAAAGAGCAGCATCAAAATAAGGTTTTATAGGGACCTGAAACCACAAACATAGTCCAATAAAAGTACCCAGGTTTTACAAGGACCTAGAACATCAAATCAAGTTTTAGACCAAGAACCAAGAAATAGGATCAAAAAAAAGAACTACTTATAACAACCAGCAATAAGGACCTGAACAGGAACAAAACCAGTAAAGAAGACCCTAGGCTTCTATTGCAATTCCATGATCATCTTAACAACCTCCTTCCCAATCATATTAGTATCCTTGATGGAGTTAGCAGCTAAAGTAGCAGCATCTTGCAAGGCTTTCTTCCTCGAACTCTGCCTTGTCCTCTTACTTGGACCCTCCAAGGATATTGTTTCTTCATTTGCTCTTTTACCAAGGCTAGCTGTAGCAGCACAGATGCTTGATGTTACCTGCTCCATCTTTGTTCTACTTTCCTTGATGAGCATTCTAAGATTATGCTCATAATCTTTAAGTTTTTTTGGGATATCTCTCATTTTCACCTCCAAGTGGTTGATTATGGTCCGATCAACATCTTGATTGTGTTCCATTGTTTCCACTTTCTTCTTCAGCCCCCTTATTTCATTATAGATCCAAGAATCAACTTGGAGAATAGAGTCAGCCTTGACCTTGGTAGAATGTAGGAAGGAAAGCTTGGTTTCCCTCTGTGGAGAGTCATAAATGTCTTCTACATTCTTGTGTGGAGGGGAATCAAACTTTTCAATTTGTTCCTCCCTATCCATCAGTTCTTCCTCTCTAGTCTCAACAAGGTCTTTATGCTTAACAGGGTCCTCCTCTTCTTGTCCCCTAGTTTCCATAGTAGGAGTAGAAGCCAAAACCATGTGATATTCCTCTCTCATAGAAACTAGATCATCAGCTAAGATATCTTTGTATTTAACACCTCCCCTGGACACAGTCTGATTACCCTCATTGTCAGAATTGCTCTATTTTGAGTTTCCCTCAGTTGTATCCTCTTCATTCCCTTTCTCAATTTTTCCTTTAGTTTCTAGATATCCGTCCAAATTGGAACTGAACTCCCCAACATCCATCCCTTCCTATTCCTTCAGGATATCCTTCTCAGAGCTTTCAGTACTCTCTGACTCAAAATCCTCTTCTATAATTTGTTTTTGAGAACTAGAGGGTTTTGGTTTTACCTTTTCTATCCCTTTAATATTCTCATCATTCTTACACTTTTTGGATTGAGAACCCTTATGTTTGTCAGAAGGAGTCAAAGCTATGGATTTATTTTTACAAAAACCCTCTATGAGAAGTATCAGACCTTCATGTAAAATGGGGTGAGACTCCTTCTTCCTATGGGCATACAAGCTTTGAAGCAATGAAAAACATAGATAGAAGGGGAAATAAATTCTATCCTTGTGCCTAAAGTGGTTGAGAAAAACAAATTGAAATTTGTGAACTCTTTTATTCCTACCATCAAGGATAAAGTACTCACAGATACAACATAGCACATCTCGCCAAATTCCTTTTATCTGTTCCACATCAAAGAAGTCTCCATGCTTTTCTAGTTGATTCTCCTCTGCACCATCTTTAAAAAAAATTTGTAGGTCACATTGGAGATACTAGTCTATTTTGAGAACTTAATACCACCCATGGGAAGCCCTGTGACCTCAGCAATGAAGTCCCCAATATGATTCATAGTAACTCCATGGAGAGTAACTCTATCATCAACCCAATTTTTAAAGAAGGTGGTAGTGACATGGGGTTTTAAGCCATGCAAATGCTCTAGATAACTGACCACCTTCCCTTTCTATAGAATCTTCCATACATCTTGTCTAGCCTTCCAGTCATAACATTTTTTGGGCTCTTGATTTTGTGGTTCACCCCTCATATTGCAAAGCAAATGAAAAACTAGAAGCACCCAAACACAGAAGGCAGAAAGTTTGAAATGGAACCAGTTATTTGTTACTTGAAATGGAGTTAACCTTTTTGATGACACATGCAGTGACCACATTACATTCTCATGAATGTACCTCCTTAGGGAAGGTAATCTGTCAGCCATAAGGCCACTCCACCAAATCATTAAATTGCTAATCCAAGAAAATCTTTCCCACTTTAGAATGAATGGCATCATAATTAATAAGTGCTTTGAGATCAATGTGATTATTTAATTCATCAAGCCACCTCACCTTATGCCCTGTTTGAACTGCATGATTGGCTCTCTAGTCGGTGACCCCATTGGCCTCTCGATATGTATGGGATATGGCCACTTTTTCAAATTTTTGAATTAAGGCTTTGATTTCCATAATCGTAGCCTTAATAGACCATGAGATTGAATTTTTATTATTTAGGGTGTTAATAATATTCAAAGATTCACCTTCTAACCATAATTTGGAATACCCCAAATCAACAACTAATTTAATAATGTAGAGGGCTGTAGTAGCTTCAGAAATATGGCTATTTGAATTTCTAATTGGGATAGCAATATCATCAATTGCATTTCCCACATGATCTCTCAAGACCCCTCCACATCCCACTCTTCCCAGATTTCCCTTAGCTGTTCCATCAAAGTTCCCTTTGATCCATCCATTAGGAGGAACATACTATTTTATGATCGATCTTGGATTATCAGTTTTCAAATTAGACCCTTCAAATCGTAAAGGGTTATCAAATTGGAAGGTTTTATCAGAATCCCTCTAGGATTTAAAGTTCTCCTTGATGGCTCTAATGATATTCTGACCAAGCACCCATCCTAGAAGTTCTTTACTCCTGAATATTCTATTGTTTCTTTCTTTCTAGATACCCCACCAGAGATGAGGGAGAGTTAGTTTCCAAAGAAAATGAGCATTAAGATCCTTAGAGGGGCAGCACCAGCTTTTAAAAGAGAGTTCCACTTTGTTTTGATGGACCCATGTTATACCCCAAAAACTAAGAATCTCATTCCAAACTTGTTGGGTGTAAGAGCAATTCAAAAACATATGGTCTCTATCTTCAAGTCCATTTTTGCATAAAATACACCTATTAACCACATTTATACCTCTTTTTTGCAAATTGTCAAGGGTCAGAATTTTATTTTGAAGTAGAGTCCAAAAGAAGATATTAATTTTGGGGATGAGCCCCTTAATCCAGGCATGAGACCAAAAAGGTTGATTACCCTTTTCCTTTGAAGCAAAGATAGTAGAGACTTTAAAATGGCCACTAGGGTCAGCATGCCAAATAATCTCATCCTCAAGATAAGGATAAAGAGAGACAACATTGAGAGATAATTGGATGTTACTGAAGCCTTGATCAACATCTATTAAATTCACCTAGGAATTATTATACCAATAATGACTAACTAATATGCCATATCTCTACTTACATCAGTCAACTAAATCCTTGTCATGAAAATCTCCAATAAAGGGATGATCCTTTAACCAGACATCATCCCAAAATTTCACCTTAAGCCCATTACCAATTTTCCAGGAACATCCTTTTCCTAGAGTTTTCTTGGTTCCCTAAATAGCCACCCATATAGAAGAAAGATGAATAACATTAGGAGAAGAGAAGAAATCCAGAAGGGATTTAGCATTGAAGAGGTACTTATGTTTCCATATGGTACTCCACTCTTTGTTGTCATGGTAAACTCTCCAACCTAGTTTGGCTAAAAGAGCTTTGTTCATACTTTTGATTCTCCTAATTCCCAATCCCCCTTCACTGAGAGGTTTGCAAACATGATCCCAAGAAATTAAAGGCATTCTCCTTTTTTCCTAAGTACTAGTCCATAGAAAATTTCTTTGAATTTTTTCAATAGACTCAACAAATTTAATAGGAATTTTAAAGAGACTTAAAGCATAAGTAGGTATGCTTTGAAGACAAGCTTTGAGAAGAGTTAACTTACCTAGCCTGGCTTAAAAGATTTCCTTTCCATCCTACAAGTTTCTTGCTAAATTTGTTAATAAGATCTTCCCAGAAGGCATCAGGGACCTTTAGGCCAAGAGGAAGACCCAAGTAAGAAGAGGGGAGAGATCCTATAGAACATCCAAGGAATTTTGCAATTTTATTTTGTCTCTGGCTAGGGGCATTGATAAAGAACACATCACTTTTATTCCAGCTAACCAATTGACCAGAGGTAGAAGAATATAGGTTAATAGCTTGCTTCAAATTTTTGGCTTCCTTGACTTTAGCCTTACCCATAAAGATGGTGTCATCAACAAATTGTCCATGAGAAAAAATTAGAGGATGAGAAGGACGTTGTAATCCCTTAAAGAAACCTCTATGGACCAAGTCCCCAATATATCTCCCAAAGCAATCAGCCATAATAACAAAAAGGATGGGGGATAAAGGATCACCTTGTCTCAATCCCCGAGAGGGATAAAAGAAATGAGATGAGCTTCCATTGACCAGAACAATAATAGAGGAGGTCGAAATCAATTGATGAATAAGACCAACAACCTTTTGGTCAAAGCCAAAGGCTAATAGAATGTTTGAGAGAAGTGACCAATCAACTCTGTCATAGGCCTTAGCAATGTTAACTTTCATAATGAACCCCTGATTGTTAGAACAAGACAAAAAGTGAATATTGTCATGAGTAGAGATAATAGAGTTAAAGATTTGTCTACCTAGGATGAAGACATTTTGTTGATCAGCAATAATCAAATTAATCACTTGGATAAGTCTGGAAGTAAGAACTTTGGAAATAATTTTATAAAAAGAATTACAAATGTTGATCGGTCTAAACTGATCAGGAGAATCAACACCAATTTTCTTAGGTATTAAGCACAAAAAGGTGGAATTGACTTCCTTAAGCATCTATTTAGCTCCATAGAATTCCTTCACCACATCACATACATCTTTACCAATAAATTTCCAAAGTTTTTGGAAGAAAAACATGGGGAATCCATCAGGACCAGGAGCTTTATCTCCTCCCAGAGAACAAACAGCTTTGAAAAATTCATCATCCTTAGGAATCAAGCTTAACATTTTATTTTGTTCCTTTGAAACTAGAGGAGGAATCACTCTAAGGATTTTAGCTTGACTATCCAAATTGATGTTAGGATCAGCATTCATTAGAGAAGAGAAAAAAGTCACCATTTCATCCATAATGGCCTTATCCTCTATAATCTTCAAGTTTCCCTTTTTTAGGTGTGATATGTGAATTTTGGCTCTATGCTTAAGAGTGGATAGATGGAAAATTTTTGTGTTTTTATCTCCTTAGCTCAACCATAACAACCTTGATCTTTGTCTCTAGTAGATTTCTTCTATAGTGATGATGTCATGATATTGAGCCAACTTTTCATTTTCTTCAATGAGGAGGTCAGGAGTATATCCTTACTTCTAAATTTTTTCCTGTGTTTTTAGAATATATTCCTTAATAGCATTTTTTTTCTCAAAGATATTCCCAAAGCTATTCTTATTCCATATTTTAACTTCCCTTTTAACATTTTTGAACTTAGAAGCAACTCTAAAGAGGGCCGTGCCTTTAATATCAATACTCCACCATTCTTCTAATTTACTTTCAAACTGTGGGTGTTGCATCCACATCTTCTCAAATCTAAAATGAAAATTCTTCTTAAGATTAATCTTTGTAGTAGTGAAAATGAGGGGAAAATGATCCGATCTTATTTTCTGGCAGGCTTCCAACTTGCAAATGAATTCTTTAGTCCAATCAAGATAAATAAGAGCACGATCAAGCCTAGCCTGAATACATTCATTACCAACTTTCTTTTTACTCCAAGTAAACTAAACTCCATGGAGGTCCATATCCATTAAACCCTCTTTATTTATAAACTCCAGTAAATCCAATCTCCCTTCCAGCTGGGTAGCAATACCTCCCATTTTCTCATGATCATAGAGAGGCACATTGAAGTCTCCCATTATAATCCATCATCCAGAATAGTCCTTACTTTTAAAATTTGAAATAGACTCCCAAACCTTTTTCCTTAGGTGCTTAATTTTGGGAGCATAAATATTCACAATATACCAACCCTCCTTTTGGTCAACACTAGTAATTTTGGCTATCATAAGATATTTACTAGTAATCATAATAGTTATAGAATAATTCTTCTTCTTCCATAACATCAGAGTTCCCCCTGATGAACCTTCTGAACTACTGGCATTTATAGAATAATTTTTAAAATCTTTAATCTGTTTCGCTTTCTATTTATTCATATTAGTTTCTTGTAGCAAGAGAAAATCAATATTTTGTTCTCTAACAAAATTCCTAACAATATCCACTTTATGAATACTATTCAGCCCCCTAATATTCCAAGTAATGATTTTCATATCTATTTTTTAGGGTTAAAATCTAGAATAGTTGCCTGCTTACCATCAGCAATATTCTGCATACTTTCTAACTCTCTGGTTTTCTTAGTGGATCTTCTTCTAGGTTTGTCTAGGGAACCAACATCCAGTTTCACCTTAGAATGTTGTTCAACTATTTTTCCATATTTATTTAGAGTAGAAGCGAGAGGTTTCACCTTAGTTTGCTGATCTATTTTGTTGCTTCTAGTTTCTACCCCCTTAGTATTGATCTTTTTATCAGCCCTTTTTCTTTGGTTTAGTTTGTGCTTTGAGTTCTCTCCATTATCTTTCACAACTTCTTGGGGAGGAAGCTCATCCAAAGGAAAGTCATTATCAGCCTAAGATAACACCTAGATCTCCCTGGATTGAGAAAAAAGATCTCCCTCCTCTGATTTATTTCCAGCTTCAGCCAAGAATTCACCTTCCTCTAGCATAATTTTTTCATCTACATCTCTCCATTGATCCTCTATCCTTTGAAAGATAATGATTTGTTTTGATAGATCTATCAGATCCTCTATTCTTTGTTCAAGTATTATGGTCTCTGATTGCAAACCATGTCCTTCTTTCTCAGAGTTTACTTTCTCAAAAGAAATCTCTTTATCCGCCTTAGCATGTAGAGTATTAGAATATTCAAAAGAAGGCTCTTTACCCACCTCAGCATGTGGAGCTTTAGAATCTTCATTATTCTTTTGTTCTTGGCGATGATCTTCTTTGGGTTTCCATACTTTATTTTGCTGGACCTTGGTCTTTTTCCCATCCAAAACACTACTAGGATGATTTTTACTTTTGGAGGGACAATTTTTAACCAGATGCCCCTATTTCTTACAAGCATAGAAAGAGTTAGGCAAATCTTCAAAAAAAAATTCTTGAGTTTTTTTATCGAGCTTGGATATTAGTTCCACCTTTTCTGGGAGATGATTCAGATCTACCACTTTAACATAAATTCTAGCACTTTGAAGTTTGGTTCTAGAGGTTGTAGCATTATCCAATGCCACAAGTTCACCAAAAGAACTGGCAATACCTTTAAAAATGTCCTCATGCCAAAATTCCAAAGGGAGACTAGGAAGTTTAGCCCAAATGGGAGTGGTTAAGAAAAAAGAATTTGAGAGATCCATGTTAGGCTCCCATTTTTTAATAGTGAAAGAGCATTTACCAAAATACCATGGTCTTCCACTAAGAACCGTATTCATGTCTTCCTTACAGTTGAAGATAAATGAGAAGAAACCATTCGACATTGGTGCAATATCTACATCTCCACGAATAACCCAATTCATTTAAACCATTTTTCTAAGATATTCTAGATCTGGTCTTGCTCTTAAAAATTTGCCCACTAGGGTGAAATCCATGGAAGACACAGAAAAATTGACTAAAGGATCTGGAATAAAAAATTGAAACTCACCTTTCTCCCAGCAAGACTTAGCAGTCACCGGTAGGAAAAGAGATTTTCCAATAGGTTTCTTGCCAAATAGAGATGACCAAATCCTTCATTCTGAGAACCCTACCTTCATCCCTTCTGAGGAATTTTCCTTGTTATAAATAACATTATCTTTCTCCTTTTTGAGATCCTGCCCCACCACATGATCCAATGGGGGGACATAGACCCCACAAAAAGGATCAGATACACACGAAGACTTTCCATTATCCACATCAACCAATGATTCTGACCCAACATTCTTTTCAACACCCCATACAGTTCCTCCAGGGTCTATATTTACATGGTCTAAGATAATTAACATGGTTGATACCATAGGAAATGTTGAATGTACTAAATACTCAAAAATTAGAAAATGTTATATATATCTAGCAAATGTAGTTGATTGAAGTACATAGATGATATGGTGTAGATCTTGTTTACATGCTTATAATTATTTTAAACTATATTTTATAGTGAATAGATATAAAATAAGTGTAAATTAATTATATATTTGATACAATATAAATCTAACAATTGGATGGTAGTTGCATGACCGATATAGTGAAAATGAAAATAGTTGATCTAGTAATGTTAAACTAGGATGGATGATAGAGTAGAAAAGATAGGCCATTTTTAATTATTTTGATGTTCTTAATTTTATTTTACATGTTTTATTGAATATTGAATAGGTATTATTGTTTGTAGTTTTTCAAAGGTGACCATGTATATGAAGAATAGTGGATGCAAGGTACTAGACTAATCTATTTTTTAGGTTATCAGATAAGGAGAAAGCTTAGTTTATTAACCTCAACTTTGGGGGATTATGGAGGTGTGTCACATTCCCATTAGTTTCAAGGTGATATTTATGTTATTATGCCACTAGGATATGATCATAAACACATTTATTTAGATGGTGGATGGTGATAAAATAGAGGTGGTCATCGCACTCTATAATGTCCATGTTATTATGGGAATTCTGATAGATGGCACATACAAGGTGTATGATGTGTCTAACACCTTTTAAAATTTATAAGATCAAACATGGTGTCATATGCAGTTTAAATTTTATGATTATCATAAGATTATAATTTAAAAAAATGGCATGTATCAATAATTCTAGATATAAATAAGGTCATTATTATATTAATTACCATGCACATGTTTTTTCATTATTTATATGATGATATTCATTTATAAATGATAGATTTTTTCTAGTTTATGTTATATTAGGGAAACATATATGACATATGAGTGAGTATGTGGGTGTAGTTAGTGCACAATTTTATTTACATATTATGTATGGGCCATTAGTCTATGGATCCCATTACTCTATTTTCTTGTTGGATATGTAAGTAGTTTCCTATGTTATAGTGATTGGGTTTATCACACTATATCAAGGATGTATTTCCTCATTTGAGGATATGAGCATAGGATCATAATGTGAATCTCATCATATATAGCCTTGGAGACCTAAAAACTAATTAAATATTATGGGTGAAATATCATGGGACTATGGAATCATGGGGTACATGGCCTTCCAAAGTGTAGGCACAAGGTTGAGTAGTTGTTACCAATCACTACATATTTTGGATAGATATTCACTCATGTGCCTAATTTCTAGGTTAATTTAGTCATCCATACCTAGTAGTGCCATTAGTTATCACACACCATTAGATAAGGCATGTTAGGGAGTTGAGAGGATTAAACAGATAGGGGATACCAATATATGCCTAGATTTGAGACATCATCACGCACCTCAAGATAGGAGGAAATGATAATGGAAAAAATTAGTAGAGTGGACAAATAGGGAGACTAATACAAATATTAATAAATCCATGATGAAGGATGCCCTAGAGAGACCTAATAGATGATTTTATTAGAAATAACAAAGGTCATCAGGAATTAGGCCTCAGTGGTGTGGTAACATAGGTGGGTGGAGGTTGATGGGAATTTATAGTGAGGAAATTCAATTTTTCATAGTGGTATATAAAATAGGGAGACAAAGTATGAGAGATACCCATAGCCAAGTATAAATATGTATTATTTTTTCTATCAATTTACTTTATCAAGGTGTGTGTGTGTGTGTGTGTGTGTTTGTCTATATATATATATATATATATAGATGCATGTTAGGGATTAGTGATAGATTGTTTATGGTTTTGATATATATCAAGATTTGACATGGATATGCTTTACTTTTGTAGATGTTACGATGGATGTTGAATTTTTAGGAACCATGATTGATTCCACTCACCATGACAATTTGGTTGTAGTTATACCATATACTTATATAAAATATATACTAGATCTTATAGTACCATCTATGAGGGAACTTATTATCTAGTTGAGGTTGGTTAGAGCTACTAAAAGGAGCTATAATTATGAGAGAAATTTATTGTTATAGTATTGGTTATGGTAGGAGGAGATGATGTGGTATATTATTAGTTGGATATGTCTTAAATTACCTTGGCCACTAAATCAATAACTCAAACAAATACCATTCTTGTGGGTGTTAAGAGAGAGTGGGGAATTAATTATGATCACATATGTGCTGAGAAAACAAGCTCATGTAAATGAATAAATAGGGGTTTTATAGTATAGGATTGTGAACATGGTCCCTCATACATCTAGGGATCAAGGTGGCCCATAACCATATATTTGGAAATTTATTATTGTATTTTTATATAAAAAATTTATTAGACACACACACACACACACACACACACACACACACACACACACACACACACACACACACACACACACACACACACACACACACACAAACACACACACACACACACACACACACACACACACACACACACACACACACACACACACACACACACACACACACACACACACACACACACACACACACACACACACACACACACACACACACATCATTGGATTTTACTCCTATTTTATACACAATTAGTAAATGGTGATATAACACTTTTATGATTATTGTATCAAATTATGATATAATGATGTTATGTATTTTTCATTAATGTATAGTAAATGTGAGTATATACATGATTAAAAAGAAAAAAAAAATTATAAAATGACATATTAAGTGATTATATATAAAAATGAACAAATAAAATATGTTTAGTAAATCATTTTAAAACATACCAAATGTAAGCAACATAAAAAATTCTAAAAAAAAACATAAGATATGTGCAAGGATTGTTAAGAAAGTTATAAATCACATAAAAGATTGATGAAAATATAAAACAACTAATAAGATTATATATATATATATATATATATATATATATATCCTATGTAATAATATTAAAATCTATTCAAATATTGATTTTTAAAGTGACTGAAACTACGTCCAAAATAATATAGGTGATAACACAAATGGAACAAAGAAAATAAAAATAATATAAAACACATCCAAAGTAAGCTAAGTGAAAAATTTAATAAAAAAGTAATTAATAATGAAAATTTAAAAACATAATATGTAATAAATATAAAAACCTAACTTAAAAAGGGATATGTGACACATGAAAGCGAAAAATCTAATAAACAAAAAAATGAAATCATTATTTGCACTAGAGTGTAAAAATTCATTCAAAATAAGATAAGTGAAAACTTAAATTTAAAAAATGGATATGGAATAATATAAAATTATTTTAGTAACATATAATGTAAGATAAATTAAAAACTAATTAAAAAAAAGCTATCTGACACATGAAATAAATTACAATAAATGAAAACTTGAAATCAATGTTTGCACTAGAGTGTAACAAAATATCCAAATTAAGATAAGTGAAAATTAAATTAAAAAGTGACATGAAATATTATGTAATAATTTTAAAATTTAATAAAAATAAAAAATGAACTCAAACAATGATATTTGACACATTAAAGCAAAGAGTATGATAAGTGAAAAATTCAAATCAATGTTTGTGTTAAAGTGAAAAAAATGTTTAAAGTAAGATAAGTGAAAACTTAAATTAAACTAAAATGACATGAAATATTGAAAAAATATTTTAAACACATCAAATGTAATATGAATTAAAACCTAACTCAAATAATGATATGTGACACATGGAATCAAAGATTTCAATAAATAAAAAATTGAAAATGGTATTTATGTTATAGTGTATTGTAAGAAGGCATGCCCATCTAGAGTCATAACTAAAATTACAAAGATGGTGTGGATGTGAGTGATTTTTGAATTTGTGTATAAGGTCTAGTTATTTTCTCCAAGGTCTTGACATGCAACTCATAAATTTAAACAATGAATGCTAAGAGTTAAATCTGAAGCAAAGAGAAAGAAAATGGGATGTATAGAAGAGGGACATGATTTGATGGTGGAAACATTCTTCATGGGGATATTAATAGCGATAATATGGATATTATAAGAAATTAATGTACCATAATTTTTATCTATAAATATTTATTGATAATAAGCTACTCTAATCATGTGGATATGACTAATATTTTTTGACATCAGGGATCTATAAAAACCCACCTAGTAACAATAGATATTGGGCCAAAAAATGAAGTATATAGATCATCCCATTGATGATAAATGAATAAAAATTAAATGTATGATATCCTCCCATGAGATGTTACCCATTCTTGAATACACCTTACATATGTTTTGGTTTGCTATGAATATATGTTACTTGCATGAAAAATTAGGTGGCACCAATGATATATATGAGACCACCTATCCTAGTCTACTAGAATACTACACCCCACTCAACCTTTGATCTATCATGAGTCCAAGTATGGATTTTGAGACTTGAATAGGATAAAGGGTGTGAAAAAAATTTATCAAATCTTTTAGTGTGACTTTTAATTTTTATATGTTCTTTTTTTTCCTTTTCATATTGCCCTTTTTTTGAAATGATGGATTTTGACTCTTTTATTTGTTTTATATTTTCCTCCTCTATATAAATTCAAACAAAAAATGGTATTAAATATGAATAACATAAGATATATTACACTTATATTTTAAAGAGGAGAACCTATATACTTAGATAATCATATAATTGCATCTCAGAAAAAAGTATAATCTTGAAATTAACCATAGTGAGATAAAAAGGTGGTGGAAAATAAAAAATATGGGTATGATAATAGAATGATTGGATTTCTTAGATCATAAAAAATTATAGAAGATGATATAATTATAGGTACATTTGAGACTACATCAAGAGAGAGGATAAAATGTTAATGAGAACATGTAGATAGAGTGTAATAGTTTTCCCATAAAATAATATAACTAACTCTAAGCATTTAAAAAATAAAATAAAATCTTAACCATTGCCTTATATTTCTAATAAATCACATAGATATTGTTTGGAGTGGTTATAAGAGAGGAAGGTTACAAGAGGATGGGATTTTTTAATGAGGGCCTAGTTGTATTCCTCAAGGTCTTACCATGCAATTAACAAACTATCAATCCAAAAGGTCTAAAAATAAATAGTTTAAAGTGATGAATGGTGCATATGATGTTAAAAATATTAAATTTACAAAGGATGAAATAATAATAAAATATACCAAGGAAAAAAAATGAAAACAATGGCCAAATAAATCCAAGAGGAAGTGACTATAAAATCTCAAAAGTAAGAAAAATAAAAGAAATGGCTAAATAAGAAGATATGATTTTAAAAATTATGCTAAGAAAGTAAAGTACATAAAATTAAATAACATGGTGAAAAAAATTAAATAGAGAAAAACATGTATGATAAAGATAATAATGTGAAATCAAAACATGTGACAAATGTGAAATGAATAATAAGATAGATTAGAGAATTTCTAAATAAAATTGTGAGTGACATAAATGTAAATTGGAATATTTCACTAGTGAAGGGGAAAAAAATCATATGGCTAAAGAGGTGCATCTAGTCATAGGTTGAGGGATCTCCTCCATCCTAGATATTCCATGTGAATTTTTCTAAGGAATTTGAGGCTCATGTCACAAAATATGGATAGAATGTCTTATGGAATAAAAAAATGAATTTATTCTAACTATAAAGATAATATAGAGCTTCATATTTATACATGAAAACATGATCATAAGAGTCCCTATGTAATAGGGAGGAGAATATCAATGTAAACAAATAATCTCCCAAACATTACATGGGAGTTACAATATACCAAGATTAAAATATTTTTAGAATTACTAACCCAAATTAACCTACCAAAGACTACCTATGGTGAGTAATAATAATTTACTCATGTATAAAATAATTATAATCTAATATGAGTAATAAAAGAATACTGATTTATTTATCTATGGTGAATTAATCACCTAATTATTCCCCCCTTAATTCAACATTGTCGCAAGTGAACAAGAGAGAAATTTTCTAAATGCTTCAATACTCACTTTGTTGCTTTCCAATGACTGACTGTAGGCTCTTGCATGAAACTTGAGATATAACTGATAACATAGCTAGTGTTTGGCCTAGTATATGTTAGGTAAATGATACTCCCCATTAATTGATGATATAGAGTTTCATTTACTTGTGGTGATGGATTTTCTTGAGACAACTAACATATTATCTCCATAGGTGTGGAAATTAGTTTGCTATCCATCATGTGAAATTTCTCAAGCATTATCTTAGAATATTTGATCTTAGATACAAAAATGTGATTTGATCTTTGCTAATATTCTAAACCAAAAAAATAATGTACAAGCCTGAGCTCTATCATGTTGAATGATTGATTTAGATATTTCTTTGTTGATTCAATAATTTTCATTAAACTGCCATTAACAACTATATCATCAACATATACAATGACAATCATTATCTCCTCCCTTATTTTTTGAGGTAGATATTGGGATCATATGGACTGATTTTGAATCCATATTTCAATATATGCCCATCCATATTGATATGCCATGCGCTAAGAGCATGTTTAAGACCATATAGTGATTTGACAAGTCTACAAAATTTATCTTCTTTTCATAATTTGACAAAGCCTTCTGGTTGAGTCCTGTAGACTTCTTCCTATAAGTATCCATTAAGGAAGGCACCTTCAAATACATTTTATGGACTTTTCTACCAAACTATGCATCTTGATAAAAAAAAATCATCTTGATAATTTTGATCTTTATTATGGGAGCAAATGTCTCTTCATAGTCAATGCCTTCTTTCTAAGCATATTCCTTTACAACTAGTATTGCCTTATACATGTCAATAATTCCATCTACTTTTTATCTCATCTAAGATATCCATTTTCATCTAATTGTAGTATTTATTGGTAGAAGATATAAAATTTACCATGTTTAATTCTTCATCAGTGAATTATATTCAACATCCATGGCATCTTTCCAAGGTTTCAACTGTAGGACTTCTTTAGTTATAAAAGTATTGATAGATTCAAAAACTATAATCATTAAGACCAAATTGACATCTCCTCAAGCCATAATTTAATTATTTGGTCCATTGGTGGATGTGTCTATAACACCATCTAATTTTACATCTTTGAGTGTATTTGTATGCCATTTAGGCATACATTGAGTAGTTCTTATGGGTGGTGGAGCTGCACCATCATTCCCATCATCATTACTATATACATGTTAGATATTACCATCTCTTATATTTTATATGGGACTAATTTATTTATCAGGTGATCCTATAGAAGGATCTTCTACTTCTTTGTTTTCAAAGACTCAACATCCTTGCTAGTGTAGATTTGTCTAGTTTTTGGATCCATAAATCTATAGGCGAGTTCTTCTTCATTTTAACAAATACCTTTTGTATTTAATATCAAAATTAGTTTGATTTAATTTGGGAATGTACATACTTTATTTTCATCCAAAAATAAAATTATGTGCTATAGATGGTTTTTTTCCTAACCATGCTTCATGTGGAGTTACTCTATCAAAAGTTACAATTGGTACTCTATTGAGTAGATATAAAACAAATTTGATAGCTTCTACCCAAAATTCCTTTATTAATCTTGAATCATGTATCATATATCATACCATTTCTATAATATTATGATTCCTCCATTCATTAACTACATTTTATTTTGGTGTTTGTAGGAGTGCCATTTGATGATGAATGTCATTTTCTTGAAAAAAATATTTAAACTCATTACTGGTGAATTCCCCCCATGATCTAAGTGGAGGGTCTTGATTTTTCAACCAGATTCTATTTTAATAGCCACTTTGAATTTATTGAAAGTTATAAAGGCTTGAATCTTTTTTTTCACATAGTAGACCCACATTTTTATGGAATAATTATCAATAAAAATTATGAAGTACTTAAATCTAACATGTCTAGGTGTCATTAGTTCACACATAATGGTGTGAACCAGATCAAATTTACCATTGGATCTATATGTAATTTTTTTAAATGGAAATTTATGTTAATTGCTTTCTAAGAAATCATGACATTTTTTGTAACCATTTGAAGAGGTATAAATCCTCTTACCATGTTGTAGTAGTGGAGTGTGTCAAGATATCAAAAAATGATGTGGCCAAATATTATATGCCATGATTGTTCCAAATCTATGTCCTTTACTATGAGTTCATGATTATTTTTCTACATGAAATTGAGCTAAAACATATGGTTCACATTAGATACTCATGCAATAATTTTTTAGTTTCTCAATTTATCTCTAATCAAACACATTTTCTATATAGTTTTATAGTCAAAATCAATCTTCAAATTGTGGTCTAAGAGTTGACTAATTGATAAATAAATTTTTGGTTAAACTAGGTACATAGAGAATATCTATGATTCTATAAGTTTGTGTGCCTAGGGGTAAGGTAATGTTTCTAATCATTTTCACACTATATGAGGTATCATCACCCAAATAAACATAATTTTTATTGGGTTTGTCCTTCAAAGTGAAAAAACAATCTTTTCTACCTATCATGTGTCAGGTTTCACCTAAGTCAACATATTATAGACATCCAATTCCTAACATTATTTATGTTAAAACTGTCAATCTTACGTGAATTGCACTCAAATGCACATTTAGGCCAAAATCACTAAAAACACTCTAAATGGTTTGAGCTTGTCATTTACAAGTTCTGATTTAGGCTAAAGTATGCCTAAATGGGGAAATGCATTTTATGTGATCCCTATCTTTGTTCAATTCATTTCAAGTCAAAATGATGATTTCACTTTTTTGTGCTCTAGATCGCTCTTTTCTTTTGATTCTTTAGTACACATCAAATAACTTTTTTATTTTGTGTTGGAAACATCCTAAATGATAATATGGTTCTAATGCATCTAACATCACCTTCCAATTCTTCTTGAGTCAAATTATGACCTAGTAATGTGACTTTCTGACCATTTTGATTAATTGAGGACCAATTTCCAAAGAATTGCAAAAGTATTGATTAATCTTGTTTAAGTTTAATTAATTCAAATAAATATCTTAAGCGGATTGTACATGGAGGTTATTCAATATTTATTTTTGGAATTTGATTCCTATTAACTGCATCACCTAATGACATCATTTTTGGGGAAGGCATCCCTAGACCATAAATGCATAAAATATTTGAATTATGGCTTGCCATGCCTCATTAATGCCCCTTCTTCCCAAATCATGATGAGGATATTTATGGACTTAGTTATAAATATTAAATCTTGAGATGGATGATCATGGTTGATCTTGAGCAATCTCAAAAATTTATAAATAGAAGGCCTCACACTATCATTTTAAAGCTTAAATTATGTAAACTTATAATGCTAATATCTCTCCACAATTCATTTATGTTTTTAATATTTTGTTATTTTCATTTGTATTATATTAATTGATATGCATATTAGATAGTTTATATCATGAGCCTAAGTTTTTCATATATTTATTGAGGTAATGGAGGAGCAAAGAAGCCATTGTTGACAAAGACTATAACTCTTGATCAAGGGGAGAATAGACTTAGAGATAACTTTAAGTAATGAAGTCATTTCAGAATGTAATAGTAGATTGATTTATTTAATTTGTATCTTAGTATAATTAGCAACCCCCACATGAATATATTGGGTTGATATGCTTAGTTCTTTATGCATTTCTCTATATTTTATTGAGTAATGCTTAACTAGTCTAATATCATAATCCACTCAACATTTTGGCATGCCATGTAGGACCACACCCATAAAATTTGATCAAATAACTCCTATAATAAATATACTAACCATTTTCTTACAAAACCTTAGAATGTGGGAGCAAAGAGTGAAAAAATTGCTTTAAAACACATTTTCTAAAAGTCATTATATTATCATTGCAGAGTTGCAATATTGTCCTCTGGACCAAAATCTCATAACTGACATAGTCATGGTCTTGTCTTTTACTAATGATATCGCATCCTAACTTTGTTTTTTTGGACTAGGATTTTATTTATCTATAAGTTAAGTTGAGATATTACAATACTGCTACTCCATAGTAATGATATTATGATACCATAATTTCATAAGTGGTGATATTATAATACCATAACTCAATACTTATGATTTTCAAATACCACAACTCAATATTCATGATATTTCTAGTTTGAGTCATGGGATTGTGGTTAACCCATTCATGGTTAAGTGACAATACCACAACTCTTGTAGTTAAAAATTGCACTGTAACTTGTGGTATTATACATCTCAGTAGTGATATTATCAATTTCTATTGGTTAACCCATAATTTATGGTACTATGTTAACCAATAATAGTTATATAGAGTTATGGTATGAGACTGTGGAGTCGTGGGATTGCACTGTGTGAACATGAGAGTTTAATTTTCAATGTTAATTATTTCATTTTAAAAAGTGCTTCATAGCTAAACTACATGTTGACCATTTTATTACAAGGCCAACTTGGAAATTGATCCATTTGTGCTTGATTAAGTCTTTTTAACCTCTTTTTGGGTACTTAAAAATAATTATGAACATTTCCATTTAGTGTGGAAGGAAAAATTGATTGTTTATATTGAATGTTTTTTTAGTTGTTCTTTAATTTTTTTTTGTAACTTAAGGCTAAGGGGCCAAAGAACACCACCAAACATTTCAAATTAGTGTTTTAAAACTAAACTTACTTCAACTTTTTGTTTTAACTAAGTCATTTATCATTATTTTCTTATTTTAAATTTGTTTGAGCAAAATGGAAGTTATGCATGTATGCTCTCCCCTCATCCCATATAGGAAACTTGTGAGATCAAAAGTGCTATCTTCATTGAAAATTGCCTTAGTACAAAGTCATAAAAGATATTTTGTGAAGGCTTTCCCAAACACCCACATATCTTGGGTGATCTAGAAATAACCATAAATAAATCTCTTTTACTTAGTTTTTATTTCATTACATCTTGGATTATGAGGGGGACTTCATTACCTCCCATAAGTTCTATATGGAATATTTTACCTAGGGATTCATCTCCCAACATCATCTTCAACACCTTTCCATGGGGGATGGTGGTATATAAATTTGGATCCCCTCACTGGGATGATGGTTTGAGTAGTTTAACAATCTCCATTAGTAGAGGCTAAGCCTAGGATGTATGATCATGTTGTACATCACACTACACTAAGAAAATGATGGATGTAGTGGTTGTAAAAAGGGAAAGACATTTTTACAACAACACATATTACATAGACCTAATTTATGTGTTTCTTCTTTTGTATGTTGATGTGAAAGTTAGATGCATTTGATCCATCTAGAAACATGTAAAATTTGATAGTTTACTTAACCCCACTTTACCACACCTTGTCATTTTAGGGCTTAAGACAATTAATTAGTTTATTTGCTTTATCTTAGGTTACTTGGTCTTGTTTTGGATCAAAACTTGCTTAATAACCAAGTGTCATAACCAAAAAGCAATGTCTGATTTTTCTTGAACAAGGAGGTATTACGTTGTCCAAGTGAAAATCATCTTTTTCCTTGTTCAAATTATCATCTAAATCATTGTGTCATATAATCTATTTTTGTGGAGTTATGATGCCCATTTGAGTCTAGATCATTTTCCAAATTTTATTAAGTCCCTCATTGATAATTTAAATTTGGAATTGGAATTTTTTAAGTTTTAAAGGTTGATGTGTTAAATTAGGTTTTCCATTTGCACTTGACTTGTTTTTTACTTGGGTTTAATTGCCTATTTGAATTGAGGGTTGTTTGGTGGACTCAAGTCATCTTGCATATCACTCATGCTTTGAGTCATATATCACATTTTATACTAACATTCCTATTGACATGTGGTAGTGTTGTGCCACCCATTTGGTTTTAGTTTTATACTTATCAATTCTTACATGTTTTCACATCATGAGTGTCTTGGTTTGCATTGTTTCCTTCCTAATCTAAAGGGATTTATTCTAGTTTTCTAATAGAAACTCATCATATTTGAAATAGATTTTAAAGTTTTGATGTATCTCAAAAGTGTACATTTTAGTGTACTAGTGACACTCTAGGCTTTAAAAGTTATCATACCATTTCCAATTTATACAATTTCAACCCTACCCAAGGTTGAATATTATAGTGAACACCTTCTTCTAATTTTGTGTGGTTCTAATTGACCCTCCTTTTATAGTCTCTTTGGTACCTTATTCATTTTATTAGAAGAAATATAAAAATACATACCTTATTTAACACATTTTTAAAACATTGATCTAAATCTAATACAAACATATAGAGAAATCATTTCTAGACATGAATCAAAGGCTCACTCCTACTGGGGTCCCTTACAGCCCTAACTGTAAGGATGAACACTTTTATGAGGGACAAGACAATTCTATTGTCTTTTAGGACATTCTTACAACTATAGGATCTGAAGGGGATTATACTAAATATCAAAATAACCAAGACAAATCACTCCTTAGGTTCATAAAATATGGTGCCAGACTACCCTTGGATTTTCCTATGGAGAAATTACACACCTTAGTTAGAGAAGGAGAAGAATAATAGAAAGAGTAATATTTTTCACAATCAAACATACCTTTTTCCTCTAAAAAATGTAAATAAATACTTATAGATTCAAAACTAATCGATAAAGATATTGTTAACAAGATTAAGAAAATAAGTCAATGGTATGTTGATCAACTTATCATAGACATAACTATCTTATTGCTACTACAATCCATACTGATTCCTCTAAAGAATAAGGAAATGTGATTGAATCTACATAAAAAAAACATTTATTGAGAACCTAATAATTGATCAAGGTGTCTCAAGTGAACATAGTAAAACATAAGAAGTCGTGTAAAATGTTTCTAGAGGCATGGAATGCACATTATTCTATCACCAAGATCTTCTTGTCACTTTACAGACACAGAAACCCAAACATTCAATTCTAATTGAGGAAAACCCTCAAGACAATTTGGATAGTTAATCTCCACCAATGAAAAAATTGGTGAATATACCAAGGAATCCCCAAAATCAACAAAGCACATATAGTTCAAAATAATAGATTCTAGGAATTCTAGGAGCAAATCAAAACCAAGTCATGAAATGTAGGGTGTACATCCCTCACAAATCTATTCAACAAAAAGGGAATATTCCACCCCAATAATAAAAATAATAGGGTCACATTCCACCCCAGTAATAGTAGTAACAACGGCACATTTCACCCCAATAGAACTATGTTCCACTCATGAATGCACCAAACATGCAAGAGTGGAACTCCATGAAGGAGATTGTGTCACGTTTGGAGACTACAAACAAATCAAAAAGTACAAATTTGATGAGATATGTCCATATCCATTTCATTTTAAAATTTTCCAAGTTCCCTTTTTGTATCATTTTGAGGCACCCAAATTTTATAAATACAAAGGAAAAGGTGATCCATATAAACATATTCAGGCATTTTTTATATTATGCCAAGAGGTTGCTTTCAATAACATGTTCCTACTGTGATTGCTTCTATGAAGTTTAGTGGGACAAGATTTAGACTGGATACTTAAGTTATGTAAGGGATAAATTATTAATTGGAATGAGTTATCTAAAAATTTAGTGAACCATTTGTCATAAAACATAGAGCATGAATTGACTATTATTGACTTATGGAAATCCAAACAATGAGATGTAGAAAGATTCACTACATATTTATAGATATGGAGAGCATTATCAATGGCTTTCAACATACATTTCTAGATAAATGGTTGACAGATATATTTTCACATAACTTACATCCTAAGGTTGTGCACAACTATGTCTATCTTATTCTAAATCATTTTAAGAGATCATAGACAAGGGTGTAGATATTGAGAAGGCTCTTATTGCCAAGGGCCTTTTTAATATCTTTGTTCAAGGTCAAACATAAAATCATACCCCATCTTCATGTCAAACAATTGTATAACATAAGCTTAAAGGTTTTAATAAGAATAAGAACATGGTTGGAAATGTGGTGATTGAAACAAGGCATGTACAAATGGTGTAAGCTATGCTAGCCCCAAATGTATAATTAGCACCCCTAACACACCACCAAATTTATAGATATATCCTCCAAAAAGAGAAAATCATGGCAATTTCAGGGTCTTTAGTAAATTGGGAGAATCAAACAAAAGAGTGTTCGAAAAGCTCATAACAACTAACCTAATTGTCTGTCTAGTACCAAGATCATTTCCTCAAGATCAACCAAAACTATATTGGTACAAAGATAATGAATGGTACAACTTTCATTATGTTTTTTTCATGATGCTTATCATTACATCTAATTGTAGCATATTATTGAAGATCTCATTAAGAGTGGCGAAGTTGAGATTAAAGTAGCCCCTAATCTGGACATAAATTAGGATATGGGAATATATAAGGACCCCTTTAAATGATATAATCAACTTCCACCAAGAAATAATTAAAACCAAGGATAGAGGTAGAATCAAAACCAAAATTAGGGTCAAAATCATAATGATCATGAACATAATCATGATCATAATACCCATATTAATAATGTGGGTTACAACAATATGCCTTACAACTATAATAATATCATGGGATGCATTTCTATAATCCATATTTCCATGGTTACTATCAAACCATGTGAACTATCTTATGTTCCTCATAGTATGAGACCCATCATTATAGGGTCAACACCCTCTCTCTCTAGTAATATCATGTTGAGTTCATATAATTCTATTGAAACTCTATTTGCACAAGTTATTATTTCTATATAACACCCTTCTTCTGACAATAATGGATACTTACCAACTCAGAATTGCATCAATGTAACTAGACACCCATAACTCACCCTTTAAGGCCCTTTTCCTTCATATTTTGATTATATTGGTTCCCCAACACCTATAGGTTGTATAGTTACAACTAGATGTTCTTGAGTTACTCTTTAGGGCCCTTTTCCTACTTCCATAAAACCTAATGTGAACATTGTGCCAATGGATCCAAAGCTAAATACTATCCTAGCCAAAGCTAAGACGTCTCATCCTAATGTTGAAAAGCCTTATAGTCTATCAGAACAATTGAACAAAACCCATACATAGATTTCCATTTTGGATCTATTGTGGACATCTAAAGTCTATAGAACTATATTGAACAATCTTTTACAAAAATCCAATGTTCCCAATGATATAAACCCTAAAAAATTTTAGAACCTTGTGGGATATTTATCTTCATTTTTTCAAAGTGACATTTGATAAAAAAGACATGTCTACACTTGGAACCAACCATAATAACCAACTATACATTAAAGTAATCATTGAAAACCATAAAATCAAGCGGGTTTTTATAGACAATGGTTTAGGGTTGAACATCATATATCTTAAGTTGGTACAAATATTTGGATACACTATGAAAGACATTTATCTAGATATAATCACTATCAAGGCTTATGAAAACACCAAAAGGGAGTTTACTGGTACTATTTGGTTGTCAATCATTGTTGGGTCTATTTCACATTATACATTGCTTCATATTGTGGACATTGAATTGCCTTATTACATAATTCTTAGCTATCCTTAGATCCATGAAGTCCAGGCCATTCCTTCCACCCTACATCAGTGCCTTAAGTTTCCCCATGATGGGATTGAGGTTACTATTCTCATCAATCAATAGTCTTATTAATATTGAAAACATCTTGAGGCCCAATTTTACAATTACAACTATTGTCTAGGTTCTAAATTTTATATGAAGAAGAACAAGAATATAGTTTCACATCCACCTCCATCTAATTATAAAAACCCTAGTGATCTTGCTTCCACTTTGGTCAATCTATTTCTCATATCTCTTACAAAATAGGTTGTTATTAAATACAAGGTCATTTCCATGTACAACTTTTAAGACACCTTCCATGTTACAAAGTTGCCTAAAACTCCAAAAACATTTAGTAAGACTAAACCCTCAAAGAATCCTAAAAAACCCATAATTATTTGGCAATAAAAGAAGAAACCAAAAAAACCACTTATTATTTTTTTACCCGCTATCATGCCAAAGAAAGATCAAGAGGCTTTTACTGAAGGAGACTAGTTATATTCTGAAGGTCTTGATAATTAATTTCAGATCCCAAAGTATCCAATCCTTAATTGAATTATGGATCATCTTGATTATACAAGAAAATGCCTTGGCCCATAAGTGTAAGGAATATTATATCCCTTATCAATTGAAGTACTTAATTTGAATCATGGTCTCAAATTTATACTGCCTGAGGGTGACCTCATAGCTTTTGATAGCGATTCTTCTAAATTGACTAGTGATAAGACTCTTGGAAGTGATATAACATCCCATTATATCCTTTTTTATGAGATTGTTTACATAGACCTATTTGATTCAAATTCTATTTTAACCTTAACCATTATAGATTCCTATCCTAAAGTAAGAACCCATTATATTGGTGCTTCCCATCTTAAAGCAAAACATAATATTTTTACCATTGGAGCTTCCTATCCTGAAGTAAACCCTCATTATTCCCTATGCCTTTGCCATCTCAAACTCTTTGATGTGTTTTATAACGAATAATCACTTATATAATATATGGGCCTAATATATGGATTGCCCATTGGTGATCACAAACAAGGCTTTGATTTTTTACTAGATCCTTTTACCTACTTTGGAGAGTAGGAAAACTTTCTTGGTCACAATAAAGATCAAACCTCAAGATATTTGGGTGAAAAACTCTTTGAGGTGCTCTTCAATCAGGGAAAAAGTAAGGAAAAAGACAAGCCTCTGAGTGAAAACCTATTTTAGGCACTCTCAGACAAGAAATTTTGCTCATCCCCTTAGGACATAGAAGGTCCATATAGCCCAATTTTTATAGCTAGTACAAACATCTCTTCAAAATAATATAAAATGTTTGAGCATCTTGATTTTGAGTTTTTAGAAGTTTTTTCTACTTGGCCTTTACCTCAGATGGTGGATTTTTATTCATCACACTATCCATAGATTTGGGAGTTATAGTAAGAATATGTGGTAAAAGAAGATGATCACAATCATACCTTGCCTAAAATTCTAGAAGATTAATCCACACTCCTTATGGAAAACATGATATAAGTGAACCTAAGAGCCTATGAGGACCCCAAAATTTTTTATCTTGGAGCTTCCCTTATTGAAACAAAATTTAAACAAATTATATCCCTCTAAAGGGATTATATTGACAACTTTGCATGGGTATACTTTCACATGCCTAGCTTAGACCCAAATTTGGTTTTGAATTACCTTATTATCAATCTTAATATTAAACCTATTAGTCAAATATTGAGGAAGATACATCCATGCATCATCCTATTCTTTAAATCTAAATTGGAAAAACTACTAAGAGTAAGTTTTATTAAGATGCTAGATTACTCTAAATGGATCTCAAACATAGTCCCAATGAATACAAACACCCTGGGTATATATCTTTGTAATGATTTTATAGATATCAACAAAGTGTGCCCCAAAGATGATTTTCCTCTACCCAACATCAACATGATTATCAACTCAACTACTGGGTATGACATGATATTCTTAATGGATGTATTTTTTTGGATACAACCAAATCAAAATATCCCAAGAAGATCAACACAAGATTGCATTCACAACTCTATGGGGAACATAGTGTTACCTAGTCATTCTATTTAGATTGAATAATGTTGGAGCCAAATATTCATGTGCCGTGACTCATATTCCATGACATGCTGCACAATATTGTTGAGGAGTATGTTGATGATATACTATAAAAATAAATAATAATATCTAGACATCATATTGTTCTATGAAGAATCTTTGAGAGGCTTCGTGAATATAAAGTCCACCTAAATCCTAAGAAATGTGTCTTTAGAGTCACATCAAGAAAATTTATAGGTTTAATTGTATCATAAAGAGGGATTGAATTTAACCCTACCAATTTCAGGGCCATTATGGAGATAACTCCATAAAATAATCTTAATTATCTATGAAATCTTCAAGGAAAGATCTAATCTATATGCAGGTTCATTTCTTAATTAGCAGATAAGTGCCACCCATTTACCCACCTTTTAAAGAAAGGGGTAACTTATCAATGGGATGAATATTTTTAGATGGAATTTATAAAACTTAAGACATATTTGGCCAATCCGCTCATCTTGATATCTCTAACACTTGGAAGACCACTACTTATTTACATATTAGTGACAAAGCATGCACTAGGGGCACTTTTGGCCCAACATGATGATCTAGGTAAAGAAAATATAGTATATTATCTAAGCTATACTCTACTGTCTTATGAACATAATTATACACCTATTAAGAATGAATGTTTAGTTATGGTGTTTTTTACCCAAAAATTATAACATTATATGCTAAATAATAAAACTATTATCATCACCAAGGTGGACCCTCTCAAATTCCTATTGTCCAAAACATCTCTTTAAGGATGCATGGATAAATGGGTTATGTTCCTAAGTGAATTTTACATTGAGCATTAGAATTAAAAAGCAATCAAGGGGCAGGTTATTACTAATAAACTTTTAGATTCCCCTATGATAGATACTCAACCTCTGACATTCAACATTCTAGGTGATTCTATTATGGCAATATAATAAGCATCATAGGAACTTGAATAATGAAAGTTATATTTTGATGGTTCCTTTACATCCTATGGATCAGGATCTAACATATTGTTTATTATACCCTATAGGGATCTGATTACCAAATCATTCCATATACAATTTCATTATATAAATAATATGGTTGAATATGAGGCATTGATTGTAGGGTTTTTCCTCACTGTAAAGTGGAATATTTAGATCTTAAAGGTTTATGGTGATTCCTAATTAATCATCAATCAGACCACCCATTAGTATCAAATTAGAGACAAAAATATTTTCCTTATAAGCAATATTTGATAATCTCAAAGGGCATTTTAAATATATATAATTTGAACAAGTTCTAAGGGCCAACAACATATTTGTTGATGTAATGGCAATGATTGGATCCATGATATAAATTAATGATAGAGATAAAGAGTATCAATTCTTTATTGAATATGTTTTTCATCCTACATATGTTATACCAGATTCAAAAAGGGTATGTGATATTGTCGGTCCTAATCCCCCATCTAAATTACCCTAGTTCCAAGCCATTTATAACTACTTTCATGATCACGTTTTCCTAGATTATCTATCTAATAATAAAAAAAACTATTCCATCACCATTTATCACTTTATACCCTCCTTAGAGACATGCTTTATTATAAAGGTTATGATGGAACACTTCTTCATTATTTATATTCAAGAGAATCCAAGCAAGTGTTGAGGGAGGTTCATGAAGGAATGTGTGGGGCCCATAACAATGGTGTAGTCCTAGGAAAGAAGCTCCTTAGAATAGGCTATTATTGGCTTGAAATAGATATTAATGTTTGTAATTATGAAAATAAGTGTGTTTCTTGTTAGAAACATGTAAATTTGATACACATACCTTCTTTACCAATACAATGGATCATAACACCATGGGTGTTCTCAACATGGGGCCTTGATTTCATCAAGAAAATAAACCCAACCTTTTTAAATGGATATAAGCATATCCTGACTACTACCAAGTATTTTAATATGTGGATTGAGGCCATTCCTCTCACTTATGTCGCTAAAAAGAAGATTTATAAATTCATCCATTACCATATCATCTATCAATATGGCATCCCCACACACATTATATATGATAATGACATATCCTTTGTAAACAAATATGTAAATGCTCTTTGTACAAAATTTAACATCAAGCATAAGAAATGAACTCCATATAACATATAAGTTAATGGACAAGATGAGGCATCAAGAAAAACCATTATAGCCATTTTAAAGAATATTTTCAATGATGATGGCTGTAATTGGTACTTGAAAAAATTTCATGCCCTTTGGGATTATAGAACCAATCATCAAACCCCAACAATAGCCACTCCATACTCACTTGTCTATAACACATAAGTTATTATCCCAAAGTAGATCAAGTTACCATCCTTGTGAGTATCACTAGAGAATATTGAAAGGTGATGAGTATTACAAATTCTCAAGGTTGTAATAACTAGAACTTCTTGATGGCAAGCATCTAGCTACCTTAGAAAAATTACAAGCATATCAAAATAGATTGTGAAGAAGCTGAAATAAGTGCATTCTCCCTTGAGATTTTGACATTGGTGATTTGTTCCTCAAATAGAACCAAAAGAACACAAATGTTAAATATAAGAAAAAAAGGTAAGTTTTAACCTAATTAGTTGGGACCATTAATTATCAAAGAAAATTATGGATTAGGGGCATACCAACTGACTAAACCAAATGGTGAGAAACTTAAAAGAGCTCATGAACATTGTATACCTTATGAGGTTCTACACCTAAACCTATTTGAACCATTATATAAAAGACCCCTTACTGAAGGAATGAGCAAGAGATACACAGGATCCACAGGATCAATCCAGGAGAGAGAACCCACAACAAATAACCTGCAAATATTTCCAGAGAATAAATAAATTTGTCAGACCTAAAAAATAGGTGATAATCCACAAATTTCTCTGTATATTCTCAATAATCTCTCCTTCATTTCTCATATAATGCAAAGTATTTATAATACAAATAGTTTGTTTCATGTTAACAAACTATTTGTAATGATTACAAAATAGAGAAAACAAACTATTTGTTTTCTCATACTACGAACAAATATATTGTTGAGAAATTCTCAACAATAAAATAAATTAACCGAGGTAAATAAATTTTACCCTCGGTAATAAATAAATTACCCTATTAACCCTAGGTAAGCTTAAATATGCATTATTCCAACACCCTCCCTTAATCGAAACATAGGGAGAATGATAAACAAGGATGGGTCCCAGCTACTAGGCCTGATAAGGTACCCATGTACAAACCAATCAAAATATATGAAAAATAAAGGAAGGAAGGACTTCATGGGAAATCCCCCCCAAGGACAACTTCCTTCACCCCAAGCATCACTCGCAACTGAAGATAACGAGGAGAAGCCAAAGGTTTAGTGAAGATGTCTGCAATCTGCTCAGCTGTAGGCACAAACTCCAAAGAAAGAACTCCATCCTAAATAAGATGTCGAATGAAGTGCATTTGAATCTCAATGTGTTTTGTCTACTGATGCTCAATAGGATTGCGTGAAATATAAATCGCACTTTGGTTATCACACCAAAGAGTAATAGGACCCTGCTGTGTGAAGCCAAACTCTCCAAGCAACTATCGAAGCCAAATTATCTCCTGACTAGCTTTGAAAGCACCTCAATACTCAGCCTCAGTAGAGGATAATGCAATAGCAGTCTGATTTTTTCATGCCCAAGCAACTGGACCTGAACCAAGTGTGAAAGCAAATCCAAAAGTGGACTTACGAGTGTCAACATCACCAGCCCAATCAGAGTCAGTGTATCCAACAAGCTGTGTAGAACTCTGTGGTGTGTAATGTATACCAAAGTGAGTGGTGCCCCGAATGTAGTGCAAAATACACTTGGCTGCTTGCCAATGACTCTCATGAGGCTCATGTGAGAACTGAGAGACAAGGTTCATAGTAAATGTGATGTCGGGACGGGTATGAGTCAGGTATAAAAGACTACCTACAAGTTGCCGATACAAAGTGGAATCAACAAGAGGAGTCATACAAGTGGCAGTCAACACAATACCTGACTGATATGGAGTTGGTGTGGACTTACAATCAGTCATGCCAAATCGATGAAGAAGATCTGTCGCATACTTCTGCTGTCCAATAGAAATGCCCTCAGAAGACTGAAAAACTTGAAGACCAAGAAAATAATGTAGAAGTCCCAGATCTATCATATCAAACCTATCATATCAAACAGGATTAGAAGAGATTTGAGGTATAAGCAATACATTGTTAAAACATCCATCCTGTTTATCAACAGTACCTGATCCCAAAACTTCAATCTGTGAGGAGTTACCCATAACAATATGTGATGTACTGCAATTTTTAAGAGAAGACAATAGATATTTAGAATGTGTGAGATGGTGAGAAGCACCTGAGTCAAAAATCCACTGATCCTGACATGAAGATATAGCCCTGGCTGAAAGTGCTTTCCCTTTTCCTATAGAAGTAGAAGGAGATGGAGATGGAATAGAAATTTTGTGTTGTCTGACCGCTGCCTCTAATGCTTCCATCTTCTTAAAACATCTACTTTCATCATGATTAGGACCACCACAAAAATTACATGGACCAAATGTTTTCTTCTTTTGCTTAAAGGACTTTTTGGTCTTAGTAGATTTAGAATGATGAGGTGATTGGGTGGTGGACTCTGGAGGGTTATTTGAAGGTGCTTGCTTTTTAGAATTAGGTGAAGGTTTTCCTTTAGAAGAATTAGCAACTAGAGCATGACTAGGACCAGGTAGAGCATCTAAGGCCATTAATTTTGTTTGCTCTCTAGTCAATCTCTCACAAAAAACTTCAAAGGAAGGCCATTTGAATTCATCACCTAATGTATCCATCATAGTATAAAAAGCAGAGGAAAAAACACTATATGGTCCTTTCAACTTTGAAAAAATCATGAAAATGCACTCCTGATCACTTTTATCCTTGTCACCAGCTTTCAACTGTGACCTTATAAATTTGAATTTTGCCAAGAATTCATCTATTGAAAGGAAATCTGATGGAGAGAGAGTACTCAATTCTGCATCTAATTGCAAAATTTTAAACTCATTAACTTTGCCAAATAGGTTTTTAAATTTATCCCATACCTCTTTTGGCATAGTAGCATCTGCAATGTGAAATTGAAGATTATTTGAGACATTGAGGCAGATCAATCCAAGAGCCTCATCCTGCTTACAACCATATGCATATTTGTCTTTTTCAGTGGTGAATGCTGCAGGTGTCGTTTCAGAAAAAATTCTCCATAAGCCCTTTGATTGAAGGAGTTGTTGCATTTTCAGCTTCCAAACATGGTAATTTTTAGAATTTAGAGGTTCAAACAATCGAGATTTCATTCCCGAGGAAGGTGATGAAGTTGACAAGAACAATCTAGACATTTGTTTTTCCTCAAAAAAAAACACCCCTCCCGTTACAATTTAACATCTCCCGACGAAAAAAAATTTAGCCTTGACTTATAAAAAATTAAAAAATTGCTTTATGCAAAAAAAATGTAGGGGGATTTGACCCCAAGACCTCCTCCCTACAAATTTTTAACAAAATATCTCTAGCCGCTTTAACAAAGTCAAATTTGAACTTTCAAAGCTAGAGACTTGCATTTAAACCACTAAAAATAAAATAATTAATTAAAAAAGGGCCAAAAATGACTCTCAAATGTGATATGTCAGCTGAATAATCTTTTTCTTTATCAAAAATAAACTCTTTTTCCAGCAAGGCGTGGTGGTCAGGGAAATATTTGAGAAAAATTGTAAACACAGTTCAGGAAAAAAACACCTTTCAGCAATGCAGAATGGCTCCACTGGATCTGCCAAAAGGACTATAAGGCCTGCTCCAAATCCGTCCTTATCAGCATGAAATGAAATATTTTGATGTCTTCTATCACATGGAATTTACAAATTTGGATTTTATGCAGCATAAGGCATTCAAAAAAGATAAATCCTTACGGCTATACAGCAGGCAAAAAATAGTTTTTAAATTCCTGTTGTTGGCTTCCAAAACATTGTACGACCTGATCCAAATTCGTCAAAATTTATATGGATAGAAATATATAAGATTCATCTTTAATTAACAGGTCTCATATTTTAAAAAAGTCAACCGTACGATCTGCCACATCAGAAAAATGAACAGGTACTGCAGTCTGCCAATAGTCTGCCAACAGGAACCAGTCAGCAGAATTTGGAAGGAAAGAGCTGTACGTCCAAAATTAAATGCAAAAATTAAAATTGGAATGGATTCCTGACTTTATTTCCTACGTTCTCATTAAAAAAAATCTGATTTTGGAAATCTGTACGGCCATTTAATGAGCAAAAAGTACATAATTTTCCAAAAAAAAACTAGTAAATAAGAACCAGAGTTTGAGAGAATTAAAAATATCTGTAACACATCAATAAAATAATATTTTTGAATGTGTTAAAAGATGAAAATTTTCAGGGAAGAGGATCTTCAACTGGAAATCCAAGCTCTGATACCATGAAGGAATGAGCAGGAGATACACAGGATCCACAGGATCAATCCAGGAGAGAGAACCCACAACAAATAACCTGCAAATATTTCCAGAGAATAAATAAATTTGTCACACCTAAAAAATAGGTGATAATACACAAATTTCTCTATATATTCTCAATAATCTCTTGTTAATTTCTCATATAATGCAAAGTATTTATAATACAAATAGTTTGTTTCATGTTAACAAACTATTTGTAATGATTACAAAATAGAGAAAACAAACTATTTGTTTTCTCATACTACGAACAAATATATTGTTGAGAAATTCTCAACAATAAAATAAATTAACCGAGGTAAATAAATTTTACCCTCGGTAATAAATAACTTACCCTATTAACCCTAGGTAAGCTTAAATATGCATTATTCCAACACTTACTTGGGGGCAAATTTTGTTGAATTAATTTCCTCCAACCATTTTATATTACTCTAGACTGCTCTCACATGAACCTATTACTTTCATGACTCTATATAGTGAAATATTTTAGACTATTGGTACTCTAAAAACATTTTATCATAACTTGTGTCATTCTCTTTAAGAATAATATTCTTTAGACCATTCTCTTTGAGGACCCTATTCTTTGTTATGTCTTGGGATATTTGTAACTCGAACACTTTTGTCCATCAACCATTTATGATCCTGATTATGTCTCATCAACATTATGAACACCTTTGATGCCAATTCTACAAAGAAGTTTAACTATGACAATATTTTGTAGCTTCTTTTATATAAAAGTGAATAAGAACACCTTTACATCTTAGGATATTTTTCTATTGCATGGTTATTCAGATTGATTTCATGCTACACACTGTTATATATTACATTGGCTACTTTTTGGTGAACATTATTGTCTTTTCAAGATCCTTGTTTTCTCCAATTTGTGAGCATGTGCCATTGTAGTTAGCTTTAGCTATTATTAGATCTCTTAGATAGTTCCTTAGTCCATTTTTTATATTCATGAGTACCATTACAATTGTATTTAGTTATTATTGAATCTCTTAGATAGTTCCCTAGTCCATTATTTATATTCATGATTGTCATTCATGATTGTCATTGCAGCCAATTTAGTTATTTATTGGAGATTTTACTCTTAGATGAGAGTATCCTTTACTAGGTGTTTCCATTTTTGTACATATTTTATCTCAAAAACACTAAAAATAACATAAAATGATCCTAAAAGAACAAAAACATTATCTTACACTTTTGTACATTTTGATCCTCATGCTCTATCCATTTTGTAAGCATTTTATCCTACTGACTTTTTGTTGTGCAAGTCATCTTGTCCCACACCCTTGTCATTTTTAAAGATCATTCTCATTTGTCTCACCAACTTGTTATTTTGAAATACCAATCCCATTTTTCAAATATTCCCTTTTATTCTACAACATTGATCATATATTTATGGTCATCATCATGTATTATATCCCACTTCCTATGAGAACTACATTTGGCCTAAAGTTCATGTTGGAACATGCATCCATAGAACTATTTAGGTAGTGTCCACTTATATTGTACATTTGGATTCATCTTGGCAAACTCATTCCTTTTCTTCTCTTCCCCCACTTCTTTTGTCATTTTTCCTCTTTAGTTAGGGAATAACTTTTATGTCCTTGTTCTTTTTTACATTGTGGTGGAATGTAATGCCTCTCCCACATGTGAATGAATAATTGTCTTTAAACTGCACTTACTTGGTTTTATTTGAGTTTTATTGGTGTTTTCTTGTTTTTTATTGGTGTTTTGTTGTGATTTTACACCTCTCCATTTATTTCTTCTTATTTTTTCCTTTTATTGCTTCTTATCTCACCTTGGTCTTATGTTTTCTTGAATGTTTTTGATCATCTCTTTTGTCTTTATTTTATTATTGTTGGCATTGTTTGGTCTTTTGTTTTCATATTTGGTCTTGTTTCTTTGTTTTCTTGACTTTTTTTTAATAATTTTATTCCTAATTAAGTCTTGATTGTTCATATCTTGATTTAAGTTAGGTTATTTATGTTTATCTTTTTCTTTTTCTTTGATTTTTGTTTAAATGTAAATAGTTGTAACTTTAGTTTTGGTCATTATTTACCATTTTACTTAGTTATAGGTATTCACATTTAAACTAGTTTCATGCAATTGAAATGAAATATAATTATGAGTTATGCATACTTGTGATTCCTAATTTATTTTGCAATAGTAAGCATTTTCTGCTCTAGACTCAAGTCTTAATGTCAACATAACTTCGATGAACTGATCTCAAGAATGCTATGCATAAAATAAGCTTAATAGGTTTGGCACCTAACTCAATGCTTAGACATGCACCTATTCAGATACATCATGATTCTAATCAAATCTTTGGTTAGTTTTTCATCATCCTTAATTTTATTCTCTCTTGCTTCTAGGTGAACTACAATGGCATGAAGTTCATGTTGGAACATGCATCCATAGAACTATGTAGGCAACGTCCACTTGTCTTATACATCTGGAGTCATCTTGACCATCTTCATTATTATTTTCATTGCTTTCATCAATTTTTGCATTCTTATATGCTTGGATTTTTGTGGCTTTTTCTAATCCATTCCACCATCACATATATGTTTATGCCCACTCATTTTAATCTATGAAGTAGGTTATATCCTTGAGCTAATTATTTTCCCATGCTAGGGCATAATATTTGAAACAAGTCACAAATCTAAATCAGCCCTATGGGGCCAAGACCATTATTTTTTCTTTATCAATGATCAAAATTATCCCTATTCAGGCATAACAATCTTATCACAATCAAAATTACTCTACTGGGGCACTTCTTATTATCATATCTATGGAGACCATATTATTTTATTCTTCTTCTAATTACAAGCTTTACACAATACTGACCATGATGGAATTATTTTAGTGTATAACTTGTCTCGAGATTGATCAATGCCATAAGCATGTAGCTTACACTCTCAAATTAGGTGTGGTCAAAGTGTGTCACTTATATGTTTGTATTGAATCCTTACCATTCCCCCCATATTTGGGGCCCATTATACCTCTCATTATATTTGGATCATTGATGGTAACCATATGTGTAAGCATTATCTCATCTGGATTTGATCTACTACATGGGTTAATCTCTCACTTTCCCTCTCTTTTCAAGAGTCAATCCTTCTCTTTCATTCTAGTATGTCCTCTTGAGGGGTAATCATAGGTCATTTACAATTTATTCTTGGAAACTCTTTTCTTTGAAAATACATTACTTCACCTGAATGTCTCACTACACCTTCTCAAATAGGGGCAAAATGTAAACATCCAATTCTTAACACTATTTGTGTTGAAATTGTCAATCTTACTCAAATTAGACTCAAGTGCACATTTAGGCCAAAATCACTAAAAACACCCTAAATGGTTTGAATTTGTCATTTACAAGTGTCAATTTAGGCTAAAGTATCCCTAAATGGGGCAATGCATTTTATGTGATTCCTAACTTTGATCAATTCTTTTTGAGTCAAAATATTGATTTTGTCTTTCTATGCTCTAGATCACTCTTTTCTTGTAATTCATTAATACACATCATGTACTTTTGTTACATTGGTTAATAACATCCCAAATGGTAATATGACTCTAATGCATCTAACATCACCTTATAATTCTTCTCGAGTCAAATTATGACCTAATAATATGAAATTTTGACCATTTTGATTAAGGGCCAATTACCAAAGAATTGCACAAATATTGATTAATCTTGTGTAGACACCAAAATTGAGTCACACACATGTGTAAATCACTATGTCAAAACCCCCCTTGAGCCCTTTTTCAATAATAATGATTAGCCTCCCTAACCCATTCTTTTACCCTTCACACATTTATTTAATTTAAAATATTTAATTAAGTTAATTAAAAATCCCTTTTGCCACCTTACTTGGCCACCTCATCCTAAGACTAATTCTCACCTGATGAGTCACCTCAAGACTTAGTCCCCTTATCCTAAATACCCAAGACTTATTCTCACCCTAAAAATAAATTCCTAACCAACTACATCCTTCTCAACCTCCTAGTTCTACCATTTTGTAACAAATACCACACTTAGCAAGAGAAACAATAAAAAATAAGGTAAAGATAGTACTTTTACATATTCTAATGATGTTGACATTGGTCAACCCATGGCTGACATCGATGGGATCACTAACATCAATTATATAATCCAAACTCCAAACTAATGTTCAGGTCAATATAAATTAAAAAACTCATTCTTATTTGAATACAAGCTTTTGACATTCAAAATTTGACATCTTGGCTTACTCTTATCTTTAATAAGTCAATCTAGATCAAGAACCATGCTCTTGAGAACTAACAGTACCCACTTGTTTTCTCTATTCAAGGAATCAGTTCAGACTACCTAATAGGATCCATCCATTTGACACTTATCATTTAGCCACCACTATAACTAAGTGCATCACTTATTATAAAATTATATAAGTAGTTTCTTTGCAATCACTTTACATCTACTATTTATTACTTTACACATTCCTAACCGAACACTATGATGAAGTTATAACTCTTCCCCACTTCTTTCCCCTTATTCCAACACACTAAAACTCTAACCAGATCCATCCAAACACTACTCTCTCTCTCTCTCTCTCTCTCACACACACACACACACACACACACACAAATCTCCCCCAATCTTCTAGACTTGATCAAAACCATTTCCTAGACCTATAAAATCCTTCTATAAAATCTTAGGCAATTATTTCCCCTATCAACATTAGCAACCTAACTGATATCAATCAAATTTCCTCATTGACCTTGAAAGCCTAACTGATATTGGTTACTTTCTCACTGACCTCAATAGCCTAACACACATTGGAAACTATGGATTTCCTAACCCTTATAAGACTTACCCAAATAAATTCCAAAATACAAACTGAATATACCACTTGCACTATGTTACTTTCTACTACACTTAGGTTGCGAATAATGGTAGCATTATATCTCTTTTACTCTCTCTTGTAGTTATTTATTACTATTTTGTCTCTCAACAGTTGATTATCATATCTAAGGAAGTTTGACATTTCTTAAAACAAGCACATAGCTTGGCAACCCACTCATATATCTACTAACATACACTTTATGGTAGTGATTTATTACTTATAGGTAGTCCTCCCTAGCCAAACAGGAGTGCTCACAACATATGGATACAATGTGAAAACTAATCCAAGTTCATTCTAATAGCTTATCCCTATCTTTCTTCTCTATTTTTCTTTAGACTTGAAATAGACAAATTTTAGTAAAACATTTTTGGCATGCTCAATGGGACCCTGGAGTTTCCTTGGGTTCATTGCTTGTTTTAAGAATTCATATAGGTGCATTATAATGAAAATTTCATTTATTTAATTATCTCCTTTTCTCTATCAAAATGAAAAATTCAACATTTTATTTTCTATTTAAGGGCAATAAATTGAAATTTCTTCTTCCTTGCCACTCTTCTTTTCTCTTTACCTTTAAAAATAATTTATTGTTTTTCTTACAAGTTGAAAGAATCTCCTCTTTATTTCTTTATTTTAATCACATTAGGATAGTTAATTTTATTCTATACTCCTATTTCATCTTTGTTTTCATTTGAATCTAAAAATTTCAAATTTGGGTTTAAAAGTTACTAGATTTCATTATTTGCTTGCTACATATTAGCTCACCTAGTTAATTACAAGCATTATGAATGAATTATAGTACACCTATGTTACACAAACAGATCACACTCAAAGAAACAAAAATATAAACTCACCTAAGAGAAGGCCCATTAGGATTTCATCACTTGGTGTATCACCTTACCCTACCCAACTATCCTACTTGGATTTCACCACCAAGGGGAGAACCCACTCCATTCTCTGGTGGAGTATAAACTCTAGGCAGAAGGTATATTTTGGTTAAGTAGCTTGGCTTAGATTTAGGTCAATGAAGTATGGGGAGTAATCTCCTATAACAAGCCATGTACTTGGTATAGCATATATTTCCTCTTGATCACTAAAACTAACTTGAAACTAACTCTAGATTGCTTTCTATTACCTTCATTAACCAAATTCTCTTCTCACTATCTGATTAAGGCATAAGCCAACATGAGACTAAAATTAATCTCTAAGAGTTAATAATTAGTGATTGTATGTTCTTTTTCTTATTATTTATTACCTTTTGTATTTTGGAGTTGGTAAGGACATTTTTTCCATTGATTCATAAAATCAACACTATTTGTAATAATTATTTTGTATAACCTATTATATTAGGTTTTTTGAGTCTTCTTCCTTCTTACATAGACCTCTTCCATCATATATTTTACCTAGATTCTACCTATAGATTAATAAAATGTTGGATTTTCCATCTCCCAAGATATCACAATGACTGATATCAGTTAAGTACATTGACATTGGTACAATTTACCTACCGACATCGATTAATCCCACCGACATTGGCAAACATTTACTACCAACATCGGTCAAGTGATTGACATTGGTGACTATGTAATTTTGATTTACTTAGAATATCAAGCTAAAATAACCCACTCACCTAAATCTAAACCTAGTTTTTCCTTATTTTGTCACTAATATAAAGTATTAAGACTATTCTTACTTCTTATTTCATGGTATTAACATGAGCCCAAGCCAAAATTCTTGTCGATTATGCAAGCTGGTAACCACTTCCACCTTCACCTGTTATTGTTGATTTTATCATGGAGCATACTTAAGATATAGAGCATACTCCAAGCCCTAACCAAATTCTTATTATGCTTAAAGGAGATCAAGATTTTGCTAAATTTCTTGATCATAATGTGGTAGCCCTTTAGCATTACCTTGCCATGAGCCAAACCCACAATTCTTTAGGTCACCCAATCTATGGTATACCAACCTGTCTAATGGAGATAAATTTAGTTTTAGCTATCTCTACTATATTTCCCATGGTTACTCAAACCACCACCTCGACAAGTAACCCAACCATAACCAATGTCCAAAGTTTAGCATTGTTAATTGTCCAATCCCACCTAAACCCTGGCATGAATTCCCTACTTTCACAACCACAAGTAGTTTAGTTAAGTCACACCCCATTTTAGAATTTGGTGGTACCTATTCCATCTACTCTCACACTTATAATTACCTTAGTTATGAATCACCCTTCATCTAGTCTAACCATGCCAATAACCCAACCTATAATAATAACATCCAACCAAATCATTGTCTCTAACCCAACGAGACAAGTCCCTTTTCTTTCGACCCCTAGGTTATGGCTCATTATCATTACATTATACCAACACAACCTCATAAACCTATGTCATACATTCCCTCTACTTCTCATTAGGTTCTGTATAACTTAGGGGGTATCTCTGAAACTAATCCCCCTCCAGATCTCATTAAGATCCTGATGGACAAGATGTCTAATCTAGAGACATCCATTTTATGTTCAAAGAATGTGTTATCTTATGATCAGATATGCAATGAACCCATCCATCCTTATGTGCCTATTCACCCTTATCCAAGATAATGGGAACTCTCCAAATTTACTCATTTATATAGTAAAAAGGATCCATAATAGCATTTGCAAGCATTTAGACATGCTTTTTATTTAATAGGACACCATGATGCATTATTACTTTGCACTTTCCCTATCTCTTTTGAATGATGCCTTGGATTGGTATAAATGTATACTTCATCAATCCCTTTTCTCATTTACCCAAATCATACAAATATTCCTAGATCATTTCTCTATTAACATTTTTAAAAGGGTTTCTATTACAGACCTTTATTCTATTAGACAATTTGATGATGAGTCTATCACAAATTTTGTCACTCATTGGAGAGGCTTGATCAATCAACTCTCCTTATCCTTATCCCAACCTAAGCTTATTGATCTCTTCTCAAGGGCATGTGCTAAACACATTTTTTACAAACTCTGAGTTCAAACTTTCTTTACATTTGATGAGGCCTTCACAATGGTGTGAAAAATCAAGATTCAAGCTATAGATGAAGGCATAGTCAAGTTGTGTAGTAAGAATGTGAATTCCGAATTGAATGACTCTTACTCTTCTAAAAATTATCCTTTGAACTAAAAATATAAAGGTTACATCGACATAGTGGTCATTAAATTAAATTCATCCACAACCAAAAACCAACCTAATTCTTTGACTTCCCAAAATCTGACCAAGCAAATCTAACAATAGTATGAAAAAAGACAATACACTCCCATTAGGGAGTCATATACATCCATTTTCGAAAAAATATTGAAACAAAGTGTCATAAACCTTCCTCAAATCAACCCTCCTATATAGTTTAACCCCTCCCACCCTATTCCAACTTGGTGTAAGGAAGATGAGTTTTGTGGCTACCATCGAGTTAAAGGCCATAATTATAATAATTGTAAGACATTCAAGAACATTTTTCAAGACATGATTGATAGGGTGATCTCATCTTAGATAATCCTATTACACCCACTAATGAAAATATGGATGTATTCAAATAACGTTTTCCTAACCATTCACCCAATCAAAATATTATTCAGACCATAACTAACACATGTGATCATAATATCCATACAGTTAATATGGTCTTTCCTTTACCTCTAGTTTGACCTCTCCCACAATAAGAGGCACCCATTTTATCGACTCCTCCCCCATATTCAATAGAATCTTTTTCCCATTCTTCCTCCCTAGGTAGAATAGCCTATTTCACCCATTCCACTCTCATATAAGGAAGATCCTCCTTTACCACTTATTTTGACACCAATGGAGCCAGTATTACCAGTTTCTTTTGCACTAATATTACCTAACCTCTTACCACTTGAAGACCATGCCCTACCCATTCTACAACCACATGTTGAGGGGAACATCATTCCTATGTTATACCAACTTAATCAAACCTCTTCACTTGCCTCTCCTCCATTGATAGTGAGTAATACCCCATCCATTCCACCTTTGAAACCTTAAAGAGTCAGTTTTATCCACTCTTACATTAGACAAGATACTTATTGTGCCTACTCCAATTCCACCACTCTTACCACTTATTTTACCTATGGAGGATCATACTTTACCTATTACTCACCCACATGTTGAAGGAGTAATTATACCTATGCTCTACCCCCTTGAGGAACCCTCTTCACCTACCTCTCCTCCACCCATGGAAGACCATGCCTCTTCTCCTATCTCTATCAAAGATGACCCTATTTCATCTCTTTTTGATCTTTGGCATAAATTAGCAAAGACCAATAATTTCCCTCTTTCTCAAAAACCTCAACCTTCTAAACATGTAATCATAAGGCCTACGTCAACTTCATCTAAACCCTTCTCATGGTTGGTGAAAAGTCTACAATTTCTTAACTCCATGAGAATAGATCATGTAACATTTTGGGACCAACTTAAAATTTATTATCCAACATAATGAGTTTTTAAATTTAATGCCAACCCTCTCACTATCCTTTACCCCAAGCGCTTTGACAAATCTAGAGCTTCTTCACCAAAATCACTAAAAGTTCATCCTTCTATGCCAGAACCCTCACCCTTACATGCGTCTGCCATATTAAAGTAGATCAAGCCTTTAGGCATATGCCCCATCTCTAATATAATTCATCCATAGGTTAAAGTAGTCCTAACTCTCCAACCACAAGTTAGAGTTTTGTAGCCTAAACTATAGAAAAATTTTAAGCTTCCTAGATCTCACCGATCCTTCCCTTTTCAAGCCTCAATTTTACCATCAATTTTAAGACCACACCTCTCTACTTGAGTTAGAGTATCACCCATCCAAGCAAAACAAAATACTAAGTCTCCTCCACTACTACTTTTTCCACCTAGTATGCCTTTCACATCTGACACCACGATACCTAACACTTAGAAAGTGTCAGCAAAACATGTAACTCCACTACCACCAAATAAGGAACCATAGAAAATCACCCCTATGACTCCTAAACAAAATAAGGTGTCCACTCCTATTACCACAACAAGTGAGAGCCCACTCACAGGCTCTTAGATATTTTTCCTACATCAGTTGTTACAATCTTCCATAATAACTCTCCCTCCCATTAAGCCTTATAGTCCTCTTGGAATGAAGTCATCTTGGTTTAATGATACACAAGTGTGTCTATATCATAATTCACCCAGACATGATACTAAGAGTTGTAAAGCCCTCATAATGGTCATTTAGCAACACTTTGATGTTGACACACTCTTTTTGGATAATCCCATTAACCTTCCTATTATTCCACCTCTAGCATCCATAATGCCTCCTATTATTCCACCTAAATTTAAACCCAAATATGTTTTTGTACCCTCTTTGCCACCTCCTTCACCTATATTTTAGATCAACGTAGTTAATGTGGCCATGCAGTTGCAAAACCAAAAGGATAAAGGTAAGGAAAAATTTGTTGTTCCTTGGGCTCGTTCCTTTTACAAAGACATTCCTCCTTTAAAACCCAATATTTCCATCTTGGGGGTCCCAAAACTAACATCTTTAGATGTTATTCAAAGATTGATGGTGAAATAAATTCACTAAAATCATGTTAAAATGTCCTTGTATGAGTTAATCCAAAACACACCCCAACAGTGTCAAGCTTTGATTAGTGCCTTAAAATCCATTAAGGTACAACCTGATGATCCCTAACCTCTTATAGCTTTGGTCAAATCTCTTAATTCCATCTCCCTCATTTCCTTCAGTAATTTGGAAATCCTACCTCAACACCTTAGAGATCAAGATTCTACCTTTTTTATTACCACATATATTAATCAAACTCATGTCAAGATAGTCATGATAGATGGGGGAGCTAGTAATAATATTATTTCCATTGAATCCTACAAAAAACTATCTCTTCTTGAGAATTGCATGTCTCAAACTGATGTGGTAATCTACTCCTTTAATGATACCATATCTACTATGGTGGGCACTATTATTTTACATATTTGTGTAGGTCCCTGAACAATTCTTGAACACTTCTATTCTATAAAATGAGAGTTATAATATAACATACTACTTGGATGACCTTGGATATGTGTTATGGCATGTGTACCCTCAACTTTACACTGATGTGTCAAGTTTGAGCATGATGGGCAAGTGCATATTATACACATTGACCCACCTCTGTTTAAAACATGAAACATGAATTATAGTCCCAATGATTTTGTCATTCCATTAAATACATCATCTTCTCTACATGATAGTTTTGAAGCTTCCACAAGTTCCACTACCTCAGTTACATAGATATCGATAACACAAATCTATGACAAGGATCCCATGGAGGAAAATTTTAAATGTTTCTCACTCAAATAATATCATTTATTGATGCTCAACATGTTCTATACTCCAAAAGAGTATGGAAAGCTTCATATGCACCCAAATTATAATCCCCACATTGGGATGGTCATACCTTATGGCCCCCCTAACCTTTGAACTAATTTCACATATGGGGGAATTGATCAAGGTCCCACTATCGGTAATCCATCCTCTTTGCCATAACCATTTACATGTGACTTCTCTTTCCTGAGCAGGCCTAGATTCACTCACACTTATCTCTATAGGTGTGCCTAGAAAGGATTTAGTTTGGGTCATTATGAGCAAGGGGTCCATATGCCTGTTGAATATCCCACTAGCCAAACCATTAAAAATGTCAAAAAGAGGCATGGAGTGGGTTATGATGAACCAACTAAACTCACCAAAACTTCCTATGTACCAGTTATTGAAGAGCCAGTCTCTCCTTCTGCACCTTATTCTCCAACATCACCTATTGAATTAGAGGTATCTATACCTCCTTTTTTTTCAATAAATGCCATCCATTTTGGCCCTCTCACTTATCACCAAGGTAAGGAAATAAGGTCCCTTCCTCTTGTTCATCTTAAAATAATTGATGAAGACTCTCCCACTATTAACACATCTAATGTCAAGATGATGACACTATTCTCACATACATGGGTGCAAATGATTCCTATATCCAATGATCCTTCCCATCTAAAACAAAAGCTATGTTAAATTAATCAACCATTGACATCAATTTTTCCTCTCATGATAACCCCTACATCTTCAAGATTGGCCAATCTTTAGATTCTTCTGAGTAAGGTGATTATGCCATATTTCATAGAAAAACCTTGACTCAGTCTTGTAATGACATGTTTGGTATTAAACCCTCTATTATCACCCATAACATTGTCATCAATTGAGATGATAGACCTATTAAGCAAAATCTTCACAAGATGCATCCTCATATTGCTCTCCTTATCAAATAAGAACTCTAATACCTCCTATCTATTAACTTTATCCAACCCATCGACTACCCATAATGGATTTCCAATATTGTTCTTGTCACAACAATGACTAGGGGAATCTATATTTTCATCGACTATCATAACTTAAACCTCGCTTATCTAAAAGATGAGTTCCCATTGCCAAGTATTGATTAACTTGTTGATCTAATAGTCAGCCATAAGATACTATCACTTATGGACATGTTCTCTAGATATAATCAAATCCTATCTACTCCTAAGGATCAACATAAGACAAACTTCATTACCCCATGGGGTACTTTATATTATTGGGTCATGCGTTTTGGTTTGAATAACATTGGTGCCACCTACCAACATGTTATGACCTACATCTTCCATGATCTCCTACACAAAACTATGGAATATTATGTGGATGACTTACTTGGAAAATCTAAACTTCACCAAGATCATTTGATGATTATAAAAATTATATTTACTCATCTCCTCTAATATAACATTTGACTAAACCTGAAGAAATATGTCTTTGGTGTTCTTTACAGTAAGATTTTAGGCTTTATCATTTCTCTCTGTGGTATTGAAGTTGACCCTGCTAAGGTTAGAGCAATACTAGTGATGCCTCCACCTACTAATATCAAACAAGTATGCAGCCTATAAGGAATACTTCAATTAATCCACCCTTTCATCTCCCAATTGTTAGATCATTGTGAGCCCTTTCACCGTCTCCTCAAAAAGGATGTCTCCTTCCATTAGAATATAGATTGTTAGGAATATTTTGATGCACTCAAATAATATCTCCTTTCCCCACCAGTTCTTATTCTACTTAAATAAAATCAGCCTTTATACCTATACATCTCCTCAATAGGACATTCTCTGTGTGTTATGATTATACATCGAGATGATCACCATTGAGAATAGGTGGTTTACTACATAAGCTACACAATTATTGATTATGAGACTCGATATACCCATACTAAAAAACTTTGACTCATGTTGATCTTTTTAGCCTCTAAGCTCTGCCATTATCTTCTAAATCACAAAACCTACATGGTCACCCATATTGATGCCCTCAAATACATGCATTATAAGCCATATCAAAACCAATGTGTAGCTCGATGGCTCATGATACTTGCTAAATTTAACTTAGATTTTATTCAACAAAAGTGTATTAAGGGGAAAACAATTGTTGACCAGTTAGCTACCACCCCTTTACCTAACAACCAACCTTCAAACCTTAAATTTCCTAATGAATCCATCACAACACTCTCCACTAATGACATCTTTTACCAAATGATTATGTTCTTTGATAGATCTAAATGTCAATATGGTGGGGGTGTGGGGGTCATTTTTATTCCTCTAGATGGTGAGCCTATGCCTTTGTCATTTAAACTAGATTTTTCATGTACTAAAAACATGGCTGAATATGAGGCTTTGATCTTAGGGCTTTAAACAAATTTCTTCTTGGGTATCAAATACATAACCATTTTTGGTGATTTTTAGCTAGTGGTTAACTAGGTTAATGGTTCCTACCTATGTAAAAATGAAATTCTACAGTGGTATAAACATCATGTAGACACGTTATTGGGATCATTTGACTCTTATCTCTTATAAATTGTTACTTAATCTATAAACAATTTTGCTGACACAATGGCTTAACTTGCTTCACACATACCCTCTTCATCCTCTTCCTAAAAAAATTATGTCACCATGCATTACTTAACATTACCCTCCTATGTATCAACCAACATCCTCTTTATTATAAATGTAACATCCAACCCACATGACTTATGGTACAAGAAACTCATAGATTATCTTTCCTTTTCTATTACCCCTTCCAATATCTCCAATAATGGGAGACATGACATTATAAAATGTGATTCTCATTACAATATACTAGGGGGAATTTTCAACAAGTGAGATTTTGATGGTATCCTCCTTAGATTCCTCACTAGTATTAAAACTACCTCCACTATTAAGGATGTCCATGATGGGACTTGTGGTGGACATTTCAATGGTCATGTAGTTACTAAGTGTATCCTTTAACCTTGGTTATTATTGGCCAACACTCCATCAAGAATGTGATAATTATGTTTAGCATTGTATCAAATGTCAACATGCTAACCTCCTTCATGTTCTAATTCATGCATTACAAGTCACCAAAGACTTCTAGCCCTTCTCCCAATGGGGCTTGGATCTAATTAGGGAGATTAAACCTCATTCATCCCTCTGTCATCATTCTATCATTACTTCAACTAAAAACTTCACCAAGTGCATCGAGGCCATTCCTCCTATCTCCACTAAGGCTGACAAAATTATTGACTTTATTAAACATCACATCATCTATAATTTTGGTGTCCCTCATAAAATTATAATAGACAACATCAAAATCTTTCAAAAACAAGACTATTTAAAGTCTTTTTTGATACATTTGGAATCAAATTAATCTTCTCATCATCATAATATCCATAATAAAATGGATAGATAGAATCTTCTAACAAAATATTGACCAAAATTATCCTGAATTTATTCAAAGATATGGGAAAGGATTTGTACACACACATTCCCTTTGCTTTATGGGCTTACCATACTAGCATTTGAACCCCTACAGGTGCTACACCTTTTTACTTGGTATATGGGATGGATGTTGCTTTGCCTCTTGAGGTTTAGATTCCTTCTCTTCACATTTCTCTAAAAGACATTCTTACTAATGATGAATTTCACTAAGAACATTTGGCTCAACTTGAGTTACTTGATGAGCACCGTCTCATAGCGTTTAACCACCTTTAAATCTATTAAGAGTGTATCAAATGTGCTTACAATAAATCCTCAAAGAGTAAGATTTAAATATTGGAGATCTCATCTTAAAATAAAATCAACATGTGATGAACATGGAGAAAATCAAATGAGGTAAGTTTTCCCCCTAATCGGCTTAGAACCTACATCGTAACTCACAAGCATAGCTCAAGAACTTATCACTTATCTTCTCTTGAAGGAAGTCTAGAACCTAATCCTTTAAATTCCTTACACCTAAAACCATTATTTTATTAAATAAGTGTCACTTCACCTCATGTTTCACTTGAGATCATCCCTTGAGCACCCCTATTACATTCATATCCCTTCCTCTTAACCCTTACTCCTACACACTTAGTTAACTTACGAAGTGCTATGGGTTTGCCCTCAAAGTGGAAAACTCCTAAGCCTCTATATATTTTTCCATGAATAAAAGCAAAAAAAAAAAGGTGGGATATGTAGACATGTTATAATCTCTTAGGTCATGATTTTCAACATAGACTAATCCCTTGAAGGATAGCTACGTAACTTCTCTTTACTACTATAAATAGATTTCTCCCTTGAAGGAAAACTATTTAAACTCAAAAACAAATGCTTAGACCAATCCCTTGAAGGATGGCTAGGCCAAGCTTTGTTCTAAAAGGGAAATATAAATAAAAAGCTTCTCATATTGATCAGCTTTATATGACCTCAACACATACAAATTCCCATTGTAGGCTTCCCACATTGATCAAATTACACAAAAAAAAAGAAGCTTTAAGTCATGGACTTGCCTGTAGTAGATCTCAATTCACCCACAGTAGGGGCATATCATCCCCACTTCGAAGGTTATGCTACCCAATCATTTTCACTCATTTTACCCTTTATTGCTCATACTCTTTCAAGGGACTTTGAACTTGCTTAACACAAGGAGAACACAATGTTTCTCTAACAAAAAAAATGGTCCAATGATGAAAAGCATGAAAGAAGATGATATTCCTGAGCCTATTTATGTTATGATTATGGTCTTCGTCAATACATGAGAATTCTACCTCTTTATTTTTCCATCCAAACCACATGTCGATCTCCCTACTCAGATGAAAATTTCATACAAACACTATCAAGCCTATTCCATTTATTTTAATCATACACCATCACAAATATGGAAAAATGTAGAAATAAACTAGCATAACCAACCTATCCATTTTAGGAATAAACCATCACAAATATGGAAAAATGATAAGATGAAGCTCACAAACCAACTATGCATATAACATCCAACATATGGGAAATGCTAGAATAACTCAAACATTAAAATCAAATTAACATAACATTAAATAATCATCTACATCAGCATGATCATCAAAATCACAATAAAATATATATATATATATATATATATATATATATATATATATATATATTGTGATTTTGATGATCATGCTGATGTATATTTATTGTGATTTTGATGATCATGCTGATGTAGATGATTATTTAATGTTATGTTAATTTGATTTTAATGTTTGAGTTAATGAGACGTATATTTATGCTCAACATACATATACATTAATACATCATCAAAATATCATCTTTCTCTCAAAATATACATCTCTCCTCTTTATATCATAGGCCAATGTGCATATAACATATATCTTAGTAAAAAAATCTAGTACTCAGAATCCTCGAGGCTCTCCATGTGGTCATAAAGAAGTATTTTTATCACCACTCTCTACCCATCTACATATATGTGAGCTAGAAGTTGTGGCATGTGTCACTACTCTCTCCTACTCTCTAAACTTGGAAAACCTATAAATCTATGGGAAATCCTTGATGTCCCTCTCAAAATAAACAATATCATCAAGGGTAGTAGTATACCTTGCTAGAGATATGGTCTATAGTGGTCCCATTGCACCTACTAAAGGCCTAACCTATACCAGTCCTTATGGTGAAGGAGGAGGAGTAGCCTAGCCTTCTAATCTCAAATGATCCCTCTCTAATATTAGTGTAGTAACCATCTCAAATATATATGAGATGTATATTTATGCTCAACATACATATAAATCTCTCTCTCTCTCTCTCACACACACAGATATATATATATATATATATATACATATATATGTATATATATATATATATATATATATATATGAGATGTATATTTATGCTCAACATACATATACATCAATACATCATCACAATATCATATTTCTCTCAAAATATACATCTCTCCTCTTTGGCTCATAGGCTAGTGTGCATATAACATATATCACAATAACAAAATCTGGTACTCAGAATCCTCGAGGCTCTCCATGTGGTCATAAATAAGTATTTTTATCACCTCTCTACCCATCTACATCTATTTGAGCTAGAAGTTGTGGCATGTGTCACTAATCTCTCCTAATCTCTAAACTTGGAAAACCTATAAATCTATGGGAAATCCTTGATGGCCCTTTCATAATAAACAATATCATCAAGGGTAGTAGTATACCTTACTAGAGATATAGTCTGTAGTGTCCCATTACACCTACTAAAGGCCTAACCTATACTAGTCCTTGTGGTGAAGGAGTTGGAGTAGCCTAGCCTTCTACTCTCAAATGATCCCTTGCTACTATTAGTGTAGTAACCATCTCATATATATATATATATATATATATATATATATATATATATATATATATATATATATATATATATATGAGATGTATATTTATGCTCAACATACATATACATCAATACATCATCACAATATCATCTTTCTCTCAAAATATACATCTCTCCTCTTTGGCTCATAAGCCAGTGTGCATATAACATATATCACAATAACAAAATCTGGTACTCAGAATCCTCGAGGCTCTCCATGTGGTCATAAAGAAGTATTTTTATTACCTCTCTACCCACCTACATCTATGTGAGCTAGAAGTTGTGGCATGTGTCACTAGTCTCTCCTAATATCTAAACTTGGAAAACCTATAAATCTATGGGAAATCCTTTATGGCCCTCTGATAATAAACAATATCATCAAGGGTAGTAGTATACCTTACTAGAGATATAGTCTGTAGTGGTCCCATTACACCTAGTAAAGACCTAACCTATACTAGTCCTTGTGGTGAAGGAGGAGGAGTAGCTTATCCATCTACTCTCGAATGATCCCTCACTACTATTAGTGTAGTAACCATCTCATATATATATATATATATATATATATATATTATATATATATATATATGAGATGTATATTCATGCTCAACATATATATAAATCTCTCTCTCTCTCTCTCTCTCTCTCTCTCTCTCTCTCTCTCTCTCTCTCTCTCTCTCTCTCTCTCTCTCTCTCTCTCTCTCCTCTCTCTCTCTCTCTCTCTCTCTCTCACTCACTCACACACACACACACACACACACACACACACACACACACACACACACACACACACACACACACACACACACACACACATATATATGAGATGTATATTTATGCTCAACATACATATACATCAATACATCATCACAATATCATCTTTCTCTCAAAATATACATCTCTCCTCTTTGGCTCATAGGCCAGTGTGCATATAACATATATCACAATAACAAAATCTGGTACTCAGAATCCTCAAGGCTCTCCATGTGGTCATAAAGAAGTATTTTTATCACCACTCTCTACCCATATACATCTATGTGAGCTAGAAGTTGTGGCATGTGTCACTACTCTCTCCTACTCTCTAAACTTGGAAAACCTATAAATCTATGGGAAATCCTTGATGGCCCTCTCATAATAAACAATATCATCAAGGGTAATAGTATACCTTGCTAGAGATATAGTCTGTAGTGGTCCCATTACACCTACTAAAGGCCTAAGCTATACTAGTCCTTGTGGTGAAGGAGTTGGATTAGCCTAGCCTTCTACTCTCAAATGATCCCTCACTATTGTTAGTGTAGTAACCTAACCCTGTAATGCCCTAACATAGCTCTGAAATGTCACCACCTATCCTTGTAAAACTAATACCTATACTTGAGATATATCTCAAGCCTACACTACTACATCTCAAGCATGTACTATTGCATCCTATCCTTGTATCACTACATCCCATACATATATAATTTCATCTCTCTCATCATCCCTTACAAATTTAGTGGTGGCCTCATAACCTCTACCATAGAATGCAAACCTACCCACCAAGCCATATATGGTATTGTGCACCTTAGACCTACTACACATGGCCCTAATGATAGCTCCTCAAAATTTGGTCCATTTATCTCTTAAGGAAAGGGTAAGGGTGCCTATATATCATCCCTCCTATATCAAGGGAAGGTAGGTAGTACATCATGTAACAGGTTTAAACTACCTCCTACATCATACCATGGGTACCATCTCCATCTCACTTGACTCATCTCCCTCTAACCCATAATGAGCTCTATAATCCAACAAGCTACTCTACCTATCCTTTAAATGAAGGGTATATCAAGTAGGGTCTCAACACAATATCTATAGGGATTAATACCTCTATCATACACTTATAATAATGAACATCATAAACTATGCCATCTACTTGGGTGTAGGCCATACCATCTCTCCACCATCTAAAACCAACCCTATAGCTAGCTATAATCATGGTAGGTATCCCCAATGGTTATGTCACCATGATATGCTCATATTCCCAATAGTGGATTAAGTGCCCAAAACACAAACTATATCACCATCATAGTCTCAACCCCCATAGTTCTCTATATAACTATCCTAGAAAACACTCATCCCCATGAAAATATGGTCTGATGCTCAACCATCTATGCTAGAACACCTATTAATGTAATAGTAAATATACCACCATTTTCATTTAGTAGTGAATACATTGTAATCCCTATCATCATCAAGATGCTCAGTCAATGCTACTCCTCATCAATAATGTATAGTGGCTTGTAGGCAAAGCTCATTGAGTGATAGGTGGCCTCGCTAACATGCTCTCCAAATAAAACTACCATGTGAATATCATTCTCCTCTCTTAAACATGAGAAAATCTCCTCACCCTAGAGTGGCAACTATAAAATCTTGTGTACATCCTCCTGGGTCACTATCAATTCTGAATGGCAAATGGAAAGTGTTAGTGGTGTGATCCCACCTCTCAATCAATGCTATCATCAAAATCACATCTCATACAACTCTACAATATCATTTCACTCCCCCTAAACTTATGGCTAGCATGTGTTCCCACTCATTTGGGATGACATCTTACCTTATCTGCATTAGTAGCATTGATAGGCAATCCCATATCATCAACTCCAACCTCACCTACATCCATACACACACAACTTAAGTTACATACTTCATAACATAACCTACAATATCATTTTCCCTTCTCTTTTGGAGATCTACATTGGTTTGAGGCCCTTTACCAAGCTATGTAGGTAGAATTAAGTTGACACAAGGTCTTTTGAGGTTAGCTCAACCATATACCCACCTAACTACCTAACGTACTCTCCCCTCTCTACCCTAGGCTTCACTACCTCTCTCTTCACCTTAAGCCCAACTACCTATCATAAATCTAGGTCTTATGGCTTATATCCTTAACCTTTTGACCTCTATGATCTATCTTTAAGCCCTAGGTCTCCTAACCTATCTCAAACTACCTTTTTCCCATTTCTTCTAACACACTTTTCACAATATCTTAGATCTTTTTCCCTAGGCTCTGGGAGAACTACATTGGATTGAGGCCCTCAACTAGGTTATGTAGGCAACACTTAGTTGACATGGGGTCTTCTGAGGCTAGCTCAACCATTAGGCTACTTGACTACTTTAATTATAGATCCACAATTGACCTTTTCTCCTATTTTTGGGTTCTTCATAGTCATCAACATCAATTTTTTATGCTAACATTAGTGCTTGGTATCGATCAACATCTATATAAAACTTATTGACATTAGTACTATGTTGGTTGATGTTGATAGACCCCACCAATGTCAACAACTAGTTCAACCCTAGGGTTGAATGACCTATCTTCTAACATTAGATTTTTCCCTAAAATCCTATCCCAAATCCCTTCCAAATTAACCTAAACCTACCCTACCCCATTTCCTATCCCCCTTAACACATTTATTTTACCCAACCTTTAAATATAGCCTACAAGAATCAAATTAACCAACTCACATTCAAAACTAAATCATAGGGGATCTTACCTCATCTCTACATCTCCTCTAGGCTAGCACAACTATATTTTGTGGTAGTGTAACTCCTAATGGGTCCCCCTCTTAGCTCTTCCATCTCAGTCTCACCTAGAGCTCTTTTTCCTCTCTAATCAAATGTTGTAAATAAGTCATGGGTGGGCCACCAAACCCCTTTTTATCAAGTTTGGTTGCCCACTAATATCGGTATACTTGACCTAATCCATTGGCATCGACACCTTTTCCCATTGATATTAATAACCTTGACTTAGGCCATCAATGTCATCACTATTTACTACTAACATTGATAACATGACCAATGTCAACACCATTGAATTAGAGTTTCCAACAACACCCACAATCCGTTAGACTCTACCCATAATATGGGGTAATTTAGAGATCACATATATCTCCCCAACCATGGCAACTACCCTTGGAGATCACTTAAATCTTCACCCACAATGACTTTGACTAGAGATCATGAATATCCCCTAACCCATTGACCCTTTTACACCAACCTTGCATCTTTTTTCTAAACTTCTTATGTTATTCTGCTATAGTTGGCTATTATATACATACATGTATATTAGGGTATTTAGATGGTGACCAAGCTCATCCTATCACTTGTAACCTTTTTGTGTTTCTTAGGGGCACTTCCTACCTTAGATACCCTAAAACACATGGACCAATTAGAGCTACAACTTTGACTATTTTGACCTTATCAGCTATCACTTACAAGCTGTGCTTTAGTTTTTTCTATATAAGTCCTCCTCAACCTTACCTATTATTGATTTTTTTGACTATAAGATCATAGTAGTATATGCAAAAATAAATGATACCACATTCTCTTCTCCACTCACACAATTCACTTCTTATCAAATTGGTACCTGATTCTAGTTTATCCTCTATTGATTCATGTTTTGAGGGGGATACCTCATCCAATACCTAGAGCATATAACTTCTATTTTTGTCTTAAAACTTGTCAATTGAAAATCACAAGACAAAAAGTGGCAAATTTAGACACCAAAATTGAGTCACACATGTGTGTAACTCCGTATATTGAAACCCCCTTGAGCCTTTTTCCACTAATAATGATTAGCTTCCCTAACCCATGATTTTACCCCTCACACATTTAATTAATTTAAAATATGTAATTTAAGAAAATTAAAAAACCCTTTTTCCACCTTACCTAGACACCTCATCCTAAGACTAATGCTCACCTAATGAGTTACCTCAATACTGAGTCCCCTTATCTTAACTACCCAAGACTTTTTCTCACCCCAAAAAATAAATTCCTAACTAATTACATCCTTTTTATCCTCCTATTTCTATCATTTTATAAAGGATACCACACTTGGCATGAGAAATAATAAAAACTAGGATAAAGATAGTAATTTTACCTATTCTAATGCCATTGACATCAGTCAACCCATGACTGATGTTGGTAGGATCACCAACGTTTGATTATATAAGACAAATTCCAAATTGATGTTCAGGTCAACAAAAAAACAAGGAAAACTCATTTTTTATTTGCATACAAGATTTTGGCATTCAATTTTTGACATCTTGGGCTTACTTTTATCTTGCATAAGTAAGTCCAGATACAGAAAACTAAGCTCTTGAGAACTAGTAGCACTTGCTTATTTTTCTCTATTCAAGGCATAAGTTCAAATTGCTTGATAGGAGCCATCCATCTAGCACTTATCATTTAGCCACCCACACCAACTAAGTACATAAATTATTATTTAAGTTTTTTAAGTAGTTACTTTGTAATCACTTTACATCTACTATTTATTTCTTTACACATTCTTGACCAAACCCTGTGAAGGGGTTAGAAAGCTTCCCCTTATTCTAACACACCAAACCTCTGACTAGATCCATCCAAAACACTTCTCTCTCTCTCTCTCTCTCTCTCTCTCTCTCTCTCTCTCTCTCTCTCTCTCTCTCTCTCTCTCTCTCTCTCTCTCTCTCTCTCCTCTCTCTCTCTCTTCTCTCTCTCTCTCTCTCTCTCTCTCTCTCTCTCTCTCTATAAACTCTCCCCCAACCTTCTAGACCCTGACCAAAACCATTTCCATAGACCTAGAAAATCCTTCTAAAAACTCTTAGGCAGTTATTTCTTCCCCCTATCGATATTGGTAGCCTAACTAATATCAATCACATTTCCTCATCTACCTCAACAATCTAGTTGATATCAGATACTTCCTCATTGAACTCGATAGCCTAACCAATGTTCATAACTGTGGATTTTCTAACCTTTATAAGACCTACCCAAATAACTTCCAAAATACAAACTATATATACAATTTGCACTCTGTTACTTTTTGATACACTTAGGTTAAAAATAATGGTAACATTATCTAGCATTTACTCTCTCTTTCCCTCTCTCTCTTGGTTATTTATTACTCTTTTGTCTCTTAAATGTGGACTATCATCTCTAAGGAATTTTGTCACTTCCTAGAACAAGTGTGTAGCTTGGCATCCCACTCATATATCTACTAAAAAAAATTTGTGGTAGTTCCTTTTTACCTGCAAGTAGTCCTCCCCAGCCAAAGTGGAATGCTCACAATGTCTAGATATGATGCACAAACCAATCCAAGTTCATTCTAATCACTATATCCCTGTCCTTCTTCTTTGTTTTTCTTTAGACTCTAAAAATAGGTGAATTTTATAAAAAACATCTTGTTTAAGACTAATTAATACAAATCAAGAACGTAAGTGGATTTTACATGGAGGTTATTGAATATTTATTTTTGTAAATGGATTCCTATTATCTACATCACCTATTGACATCATTTTTTGAGAAGGCATCCCTAGGCCATAAATGCATAAAATATCTAAATTATAGTCTCCCATGCCTCTTTAAATGCCTCCTATGTCTCATTAATTCCCCTTATTCCCAAATCATCATGATGATATTTATGGAATTTAATTAAAAATATTAGATTAATTCATGGCCACACATCTCAATCTTGAGATGGATGGTCATGGTTGATTTGACCAATCTCAAAAGTCTATAAATAAAAGGTCTCACACTACTATTTGTAATCTTAAATTGTGTAAACTTATAATGCTAAAATATCTCAACAATTAATTTTTTTCTTTGATTATTGTGTTATTTGGCATTTGGATTAGATTCATTTATAGGCATATTATATTGTTTATATCATGAGCCTAGGTTTTTGCATAGAGTTCTTGAGGTAATGGAGGACCAAAGAAGCCATTGTTAACAAATACTAGAGCTCTAAATCAAGGATGAGAACATGATTGGATCAACCTTTGATTAATGGAGTCATTTTCAAAGGTAATAGTATATTTATTTTCTTTCATTTGTATCTTGTTATCATTAGTAATGCCTACACGAATAGATTGGCTTTAAATGTTTAGTTCTTTATGCATTTCTCTTTATTTTATTGACTAATACTTGACTAATCCAATCTCATAATCCACTCTACAACATAACATATTGTACTATTATTATGTGTATTCATCATGTATATCTACATAGTATAGGAAGTATTTCTTCATTATCATGTTCTTCATTTTCAACAATATTGCCTTTATTGCTTTCATTTCTTGTACTAGGTCCCCTTTTTCTATTCTTATGGGTTTATTGAATGATCTAGGGGATTATTTTTGGTTATTAAACTTATAAACACTATAAGATCCTTTCTTTAAGGTATTATACCAAAAGTATATGAGTTCATGTCCCTGATGACCATAAATGAGACATTGTTTCTATGATTTTCCTCCTTGTGAATTATGTCTTGGATTATGTTTTGATGAATATTTGATTATTTTATTGCCTTTTCTTATGAGAAGATAACACATGTTCTTCTTGGTTGTCATGAGTATTGAAATACTCTTCTTGTTGCAAAAATATTTACCAATTTTTAAAATACTTGGTTTTTATTTTGTGACAGTCAAAGTGGTCAAAAAAATCTTGTAAGAGGGTATGCAATGCTCTTAATATAATATGTACAAGAGATTTCATCTAAAAATTGTCTCACTTGAGGATTAAAGTGATCTCCTCAGTGTTACAACACATTAAAAAGGCCTCCATTATTTTTCTTGATCTCGATTTGAGAGAGTAGAGTTAGCCTTATAGATGTAGATAAAATGCTATTATTTTTGGCCTCATATATAGTTTGGATCATGTCCAAATCTTCCTTAACTATTTTGGATTCAAATATGTGTGGTTATACTTCATCTGATACTTTGAACATGATTATCAACTTAGATTTTTGTTTAGATTTCTCAAACTTACATTTCTTTATCAATGTCTATTGCATGTTGGGTATGTGAGCCATCTACTAAAGACAAAATTTCTTAAAATACCAGTTGAGTTTAGAGAATTATCTTCCAAGTAGAATAATTATCACCTTTGATGAGCTGTAAATCTAGAAAAAAGAATTTTGAGGCCTATGCAATCATTATCAAGATTGTAGGTGATGAATTGGTTCCTTATCACTACAAGTATACATGTTTTCCTTTCTATATACTATTAGAATGATATATTAGACATTTCTTTATATGATCCCTTCCTTTTTACCCATTGATATAGAGAATAAGCTTGCCCTTTATATATACCCAATGGTATGAAAAATAGACATGAATTTATGGGAAAGAGTCTAATACTTGGTACCTAGATAATAATTAAAAGGGGTTTGTCCAATCACTAACACCTACTTAGATGGAATTACTTATACATGTTCATAACTTTCTTATATACTTGGAAATTCCCACCTATCAAGATTTATGCCTTTTATTTGTAACAAATAAGTAAATGAAGGCAAGGCTATGAGTGTATGTGCCTTATTTCTCCATAATGATTTAAAGGGCTGATGCTAGGATATTGTTGTTGAAACTATTTTTAGGTGTTGTATGCAGTAACTCAAGCATGATGGAATTACCCATAAACATGAGTCAAAATCAAAACTATGACTAAACACTAATAATGAGTTTTTAAAAAACTTATGATTTTGTGAAATGCAATGAAAAATATAATTGCTAACAAGATAATCTGAAAATAAAATTTACAATACGTGCATAAATAGATATTTAATCTTTTTCTCAAAACGTGAAATTTTGTGTTTGTGCATTTTTTGATACTTTTGGTGAAAAAAAATCACTTGTTTTTAATTTTACCTTTTCCCTTTTTTTAATAAAAACTTTTACAATTTTTTTTCTCAAATATGAGATTCCACGATAGCTTAGTTAGATGTAACTAAGTTTATCAATCTTGTCAAAGTTTGAGGGGATTCTAAAATTTCTACCAATAATTACCTTTGGGCGATTTGAACCTCCCACCTCCACTCTATTAAAACATATACCCACCAACTTGCCTATGTATCATGACAAGGTTTAATAAGACAAAAATTATATTTGTATGCTAAAAAATTCCAATTTTGAAGCAAAAATCACTACCCTCAAGAATACCATATATTTTCTAAAGAGTGGTATTACATGGAATTTGTAGCAAAGGATTAATTTTGAAGGTAGTTTTAAAGGGTGGTTTTGGAAAAATTTGTAGCAAATAATATATTTTAGATGGCATTTTTGGAGTTCTAAAGGGTGATCTTGAGTAAAGAGAGATTTATTGGAGCCTTAGGATAGTTTTAAATCTCATTAAATGGTTTTTTTTTTAAAATTTATGAATTAAAAATAGCAAATAAAAAACACCAACTTTTGTTTGAATAGTTGGTTTAAAAATCCAATACCAAAACAAAAAGACAAAATTCTTTTATACAGTCTATTTCTTCCAATGCAGTAGCATAAGAATAAATTTCATAATATATATGACTTTCAAATAGATACTCCTAAGTTGTTGAGTCATTGGAAAGTACCTTTTTTTAATGCTTCTTTTTACCATGCTTCATGCCCAACTTACCAAAATGAATATTACAGCCTCTGTGAAAATTATAGTGTTTCACATACCATAGATGACAAATGATAATTAATTCAAAGAAACATTTATTGAAATATTTGATGCTTCTATTTTTTCTCACTTTTATATATCTATTGGCTACTTCTTGTTTGTTTTTGTCTTCTGGTGGCTTTGGTGTGGGAGTGAATTTGCTTCTCCTCACATGCTCATAGGCTCAGAGATTTTAGAAGCTATGATACCAAATCTTGTGAAATAAAAAAAATGAATTATATTATAACTGTAAAAATGGTTATAGAGCTTCATATTTATACATGAAAACATGCTCACAATAGTCCCTATGTAATATGGAGGATAACATCAATGCAAACAAACAATCTCCCAAATATTATATGAGAGTTACAATATGGTAAGATTAAAAATGTTTTTAGATTTACTAACCCAAATAAAACTACCTAAGATTACCTATGGAAATTAATTATAATTTACTCACATATTAACTAATTAAAATACACTATGATTAATAAAATATATATCATTTATTTAACTATGGTTAATTAATGACCCCAATAAAATGTTGTTGGAGGGATCTATATCTATATGTAAAATGGGTAGAATATCTATGTTAACTTAAATATAACTCTTCAATATTTTGGATATAGGTTAGTGTCAACTTTAAAGGTGGCATGGTTAGATGGAGAGGAAATTTAAAGGCCTCAGTATGAATTATATTGAGATATTATCGAAGCTATCAATAGTTAATGGAATTATAAGTACTCATCATATGAAAAAAATATAAGTTACTAGGAGTATATAAACTTTTTGTTCCTTTATCTAAGGTATGAAATATGAATTATGACATTCATTTCTCTAATTATATCCTGTATGCTCTACAATCCTAGTCTAAATGTTTATACGTCATGTGAAATGAACAATAAGACATTGTTATATATTTTTTTGTCATATTTAGTGTTGGTTAGATAAGTAAGGTTAACATATCAATAGGAATAAAATTTTAGGGATTAAAAAATTTATAAAAATGTTATGGTATAGTGATAGAATGATCATCAAACATACTCCACAGAGGCTCAAAATAATTATGTGCATCTACTATAATTGAACTAGAAATTAGATCCATGTTACACATATCAAAGAAACTAAAAAAGGATCAAATTTATGAGGTATCCCATTGAAATAACCTTGATAAACATACTCTTATTGTACATCAAAATAAAAATATAAGGGGTCATGCCCATCAATACAAAAATTATTAACCATATTGATGATAGAGATAAATGGTGAGTTTTCATAAGCTTTTTCAATGGAATATTAATAAAATAATAAATAGACTTCCTTTTCTAGGGATGATAAAAAAAATAAGGGTTATCTAATGTGTAATAATCATCATACTCAAGAGTAGTGATATCCATGTGGAGGGATTCAACCAAATTTTCACTAGAATTTTATCTATCAATTACAATTTTCTTATGTATAACCACAAAAGTGGGTTTCTCATTAATTATCATTTTTTTAGAATGGGGTTAAAGACTAGATACAAAATAAGCTATTATGATAGGAGGTAGATCCAATGTATTTAATTTTAATTTAATATTATAAAGCTGATAAACTCTTAATCAAGGAGGTTTGGTGGAATGTTTCCCATGAGCATTCGGTGATCATTATAAACTCTAAAAGAGTTGAAAATATAGTTAAAGCTTTGATATCTCTAAATGGAATACAAATAAAATTCTCAATGGTAGGTATTTTATAGACACCATATTCTTATAATTTTCCATTTAAATTTTTTTCATACATTGGCATATAGAGTAAGTTATAGCCCTTATGTGATGATTTTAAGGGAGACCAAGAAAAATGTTATAGTAAAGCAAAACAATTAGTATCATTAATTTTAACCTAATTATAGTAGGAGGTATTGTGATATGAATATAAACTAATCCTAAAGGAATAATTTATCTTTGGTAATATCCTTGGCACATGCTACAAGTGGTTTAAGGTTTCGAGTAAAATACCCAAAGGATTTAATGAAGTCCAAATAAATTCGTAAAACCTTCACCAATTAAGACTCATTTGACTCATAAATAACCAATTATAAACACTCATGAAGAAATAAGGGTCATCCAAAAAAACATGTATCTCATCTAATATCATAGATGCAATGGGAAACTTGAGAGACATGGCCATATCGATTATTTGATTGACATGGATATACATATCTTCATATTATTTCATTATAATTTCTTTGGACCATGGAAAGATAAATTTTTTCCCCAAAGGTGGTGGTTGACTGATGTTCATGTCAAATATAAGTTGTCTAAGGATATTTTTATGTCTCGAGGAAGTCTACATAACTCAAGAAAATGAATTTTATAAGGGAATCTATAAATTGCTTCTATGGGATCCCACTCATCAATGCTAATGTTAGATAGACATAATTATGATTAGGAAAAAAAATTATATAAATTATTAGATCTAACTATAGAGGAATACATACCTTGTTTTTTTTATTTTTAGATGATGTTGATGGACTTGGAACTATTAGATTAGTATAATAAGGTTAAGTCAATTATATTAGGTTGGATGATATAGTTTGGGACAATGAAGGCTATATATGGCCTATTAATATAGTATAAATATAAATAGAATATATTAGGTTTGATAATATAATAGGGATATAAATATATTTTATAAGGCTTATTGATTTGGTAGGGATGTTAATTAGTATTGAATAATGTAGTGAGCATGGTGATATAGTTGACTCAATTAGAAGCTATATTATGCCTAATGATATAGTTGCAAACATATTAATTTGTATTATTTTGGCTAATATAGTTGTATTATTTGTGTTTATAGTAGTTAATATTTTTATATATGTGATATTTGATAATTCATCTAGAGGATAACCTAAAAAATTATGAAATCTAAAGGAGGTATGTGTGACCTAAGATATTGTAAAATTATGAATTACACAACATAATTCATTTTGTTCATGTTACCTAGGTTCTCATCATCATTTTAAGAGTTTGTATTAACCATGGTTTATAAAACATTAACATTTTTTATTTAAATGATTGTGAAGGTTGATTTTGAGAATGGTTGGGAAGAGTTTTTTCTAAATTTCAAGGTGATAATTAGCCTAATTTAGTACATCATTCTTGAATTTACCTTAACGGATATTAGTAGATTTTGCATAGAATTGGTGATATTCTATTATCATGCCATCAAGATTAAATTTACAACCAAGGAGAAAATCATTTGATAGAAACTTAAATTTTTTACAATTGTCATGAGAGTGACCTTAGCTAGTATTATACAAAAAAACCTTGTTTGGATCACTCCTTTCGATTCTAGGTTGGGTTTCATCAAAGTTTCAAGGTGATGTTATAGGAAGGTATTTCATAAAATCTTAAAGATTAATAGGATTATAATAACCAAGGTATTATTTATGTGAAGGAGGATGAGAATGCTATAAGTAACTTCCATCTATGGGTTTCACAAGGGTCAATTACACCATCTTCACTAGAGTTCTTATTTTTATTATTTATTATGAGACTTTGAGTTCCTTGTTTAGGTGGAGAAGGCTTGAATTTACTTAATGTGTTGTAACATATTTTTGATTATTCTAAGACATCATCTAATGACTTAAGAGTGAAGAACCTAGTAATGCATTACAACCTAGTATTCAAAGAAATGGTTAATAGGTGGAAGAGGTTATATTAAATAATATTACACTAAAATTTATTGGATAAGTATTTACAATGTTTTATAAATTATTGTACAATCTATTATTCTACATTTTTTCAATTGAAGAAGTTTGATAAGTTATTTTTTAGGTATTTCACTTGATTTCAATTCGCATAACAATGTGTTAACTAGTTCTTCTAAGCTAGTTATAGTGCTAAAATTGAGTTTATTTTACCATTGTAAAGCATCACCCTCTAGGTTTTGGGCTAATATGTTAGTATTGGAAAATTTATATAATTTAATCAAATCCTCATAAATTATTCTAAAAGCCTTTAGATGAAAATTACGATTGGTGGATCCATTATAAGAGATAATAGGATTAATCCCACCAATGTTATTGTTGGAAATATAATATAATGCACTAAAGGTTCATTTAGAATATATATAATGAATTTATTTTAGAGAGGAGGTTACAGATGAAGTTGTAAATATGATCTCTTAGGGCATTAGGGGGACATTTTTATTTGGCACTCCCCACTAAAATTATTGAGGTTTTGAATGTATTTTCATAAGTTAGTTTTACAATCATAGATTTTTTGTGGTGTTGGAATATTGTATGTTATCCATTTTTTTATGAGATATAACATTATTAATGTTAGATTAGGTTCATTTTAGATATAATTATAAGCTTTAGTGGTATATTGAGAATCACTAAGTGCAACATTGATGTTGGGGGTGAAATGGGCACTTTGAGTAGGACCACCAAAGATAAGACCCACCATGATAGTTGGTAAAATATGTATGATATATGTATAAGGGAGAGGGGAATTCTAGAAAAAAATTCTCCCAATACCCATAGATAAACTATGCATAGGATAAGGAATAATATTTTTAAAACATTACATCATGATGTTATAATAAAACTATGATATCATTTACCCTATACTTGAGATGATCTTAAGAGAATGAGATAATACAGTGGGAAAAAACTAACCTATGATGTTTGGAGGAATACCTAATGTTTTTATTTTCATGTTAATTTCATTAGGCTCAACATTATTTGAATCAAAGAGGTTTAGTGGGATGTTTCCCTCAAGTTTGAGGCAACCAATATAACCTCTCAAATATTTGATGAGATATTTGAAGATTTGATTATATTATAATAAATCACTTAAAAAATTATTAAGGGTAGGTATTTTATAGAATCCATGTTATTTTAATTTATAAAAACTACATGGGTTTGTGTCACCTTGCACATTGTAGTTATCACCCATATATAGTGTTGACTATCACTCCCTCTAGGTCTAATGTCAACATTAAGAGGGTCCTAATTTTTAACTCACAAAATTTCATTCTTAGGAGATTATTTTTCATACTTATCCAATTTTGGGGTAACATGGGATTAACCCAAGGCTGTTGGTGACTTGTAGATGGGATAAACCTCTAGTTTATGGGGATAGCTCCCCTAGTGCATCAATCATGGCTCAAATCCTAAAAATACTAAATTTTTGGGTGAAAAGGGAGAGAGAAACATGAAAGTAAATTCATGAAATTGAAACATATATTATTGTAGGTGATTCACCAATATGATGTTTCCACTCTATTTGACCTCTTAAAAACACTAATAAACTAGACAAGTAATTGAACCACTATCTCCAAGAGATTTTAGGCATTAGATTTTCACATATAGGTTGTGATATATGATTATAAAATGAGGGTAATAAAAGAAAGGTATGATTTAAGACACTTTCCAATCAAACTTCACTTCAAGCTCACCCATTAACACCTTCACACACTATGTGACCTGCATATAATAATCTACTAGCATCTAGGTAAGGTAAAGCCCTGTAAAGGGAGAAAACCTACCACTTATGCATATCAAAAAATCATATAACACACTAGAGACTAACATGAAGAAGTTTAAAGATTCCTTTTATTAGTTTAAGAGGTGACAAAGTACAAATTTGGTTAAAATTTTTTCATACCCAATCGAGGGATCATTACAATGGCCTTATAGATTTATTTTATAGGAGAAGAGAAGGTGAGATAAGGGTATCATGGAGTGTAAGTGTAGATAATAGGTCATGATTAACCTCATTCAATCCAACAAATAGTTACAATTTGAATGAATATTACTTACAACTCCTTCAACTCTCTCATGTATTTCTTTTGGGTACTAGATGTCCTTTAATGAGCCTTTTGGGTATTGAGATGCAATGGTAGAGTCTAAATCATTCTTGGTTAAACTAATATGTATCATGATCATGATAACCTTGTAAACTCCCTCTGATTTTGGAAGTTAAAAAGGTGCATCATGCTCCATTTAGCCTTCATGGATCATTAATTAGCCTTCTTCCCTTTTGACATGTTGACTAAGCTTAATAAATTGCCCCAATCCTCCATAATGGCCATGATAAGTTTTCTTGATCACCTCCTTGATTTAATTACAAAGTTTTAATGACCATTTATTGAATCTATTATCAACCCTTCTACACCAAAAAGCATCTTCTCTTGTTATTAAAATAGGCCTACTAGACAACTAAGACTAATCACTTGGTGTTTGTTATTTAGATGATCATAAGACTTGAATAAAACCTTAAAAATAGGTGAATTAGTATGTTTTATGTTTGAAATAGAATACTATAATATGACATGTGACATCCAAATAATACACACCATGCAACTTTACCTATCTAGGTGACTAAGTCACCTCCCACTAACACATCTAGACTTCCTATTTGGTATATACCTATAAGAACATTTAAAAGAAGATTTATAGTGATTTATGGATTAAGAATATATAATAAACTTCATACTATCCCATTAAATTATTTACATCTATTCACCAAGTTCTAAACCTTGAAATCATCCTTAAACCTTGACAAATAGTGTTTTTGATGGGTCCATACAACTATTTGTATAGAACAGAGCCATGAAAAAGACCTCCTTAGAGTGAATCATGTGTTTCAAGTTCATTTAGGACCAATTGAATTAATTTGAGTGAAAATTCTTTAGGTTTTCCTTCATCAAGTCTCTATTAGGGTTTAAGGGCTCCTCTAGTTTTAACAATGATGAATAGATTTAAGAGGCCTAACCCAAAAACCAATGCCAAGGAAATTTATTATAAAATCCCCTCTAATAAATTTAAATTAAATTAAATCCCATGTAAATAATATTTATAGTACCAAGCAGAACTATATCTCCTTTGATCTTCAAAATCATTTAAAATAGTGTTTTTGGCATGGTTAATCTATTAACAATAATTCATAGAGTTAGGGGGTAAATGGGAGAAAAAATGTCAAGAGTAGGAATTTTACAAGCCTCTCCATATTTTGAAAACTCCTTGGGATCCCATGTAGACCCTCATTGATGTTATGAGAGTGATAAAGTAGCTTCTTAGGTTCCTCAAGGTTGTGTATGTATTTAGAGAAGGATTTTGTGTAATTATGTCACCCAATGTCCTTTTTTTACATTAAAAATGTGTTGGGAACCTTTTTGGATAAGTATGTATCTATGTTAACTTAGTAAACACTTTTATGTGAGGAAATTATTGAAGATGATTTATATTTTTATATCCTTTATGCAAGTTAGCAAGTAGCTAAAAAATTATATGATATTTTGGGCATCTTAAAAGAGTGGAAGCACATGGTGATCATAACATGAAGGTAAAAAAGTAATGGATCCAATTAAATGATTAATAAAATCTCTATCTTAGCAACTAGCATGCACAACTACACCTTGATTGAAGGTTCCCCTATAGCTTATAAAAGTAAGCTCAGACCAGTATGCAATGATGTGACTTTGAGATAGTGAAGCTATGTAGGATTGGTCCAAACATAGAGAAGCAACTACCATAAAAATTAGAACTAGCATGGATGCCATTGAAGTTCTCCATTGTAGTGCCTAAGCTCACCTATGAGCCTCTAGGTTGGTAGTAGCTTTAGGCAAACATTTATTCTCTCATTTTTTATGTACTCCATTTATTTGAACTATATTGAAGGAAGAATGCAATTGCATCCATTAGAGTTTTATCTAGTTATGTATATGTTTAATGTGATTCCTATAGTTTTATAAACTTAATATAAATGTTAAAAATGTTGGTTTCAAGATTTTGGTTCATGACATTCATGGTGTTTCTATAATTATGATGACATCAACATATTATGTTAAAACAAATTAAGTGTAATAAATATCCCATGCCAAGCCATGATACTTATTCTTAAAGTGATAAACCAATATCAACCCTTCATTTAAGATGTTTCATTGAACCCTTCAAGTTCTTGTAGGATGTTAAACACAATAAAACATAGGCTTGCACCCTTGAGATTACAATGTAACTGGATATAGACTTCTACCCATATGACTAGAAGTAGCTACCTAAATAGGATTTTTGCATATAAACCTTAAACCTAACCTAGAAATGGCTTGCACTGATGAACTTACAAATGTCATTGCTACAAATGACCAAGCCCCTTAAAGAATGAGTTTTTCCATTTCATGACTAACCTAGTATGGGCCCTGATTATTTATCTATTGTGCTTTGGTTGAATACATAAAGATAGCTCCTTATGTGAATTGATGTTTCTGTATTTGAGTGACAAATGTTTAGTTATATAGACTTATTTCATATTTTTTCATTATTATAATAAGTATATAATTAACTTGGACAACCAAATAAGTTCTTGATAAAGCAAATGACTTAACCAACTAATTGACCCTTTCTTAAAACATTATGGTTTCATTATTGGGACCCATGTTGAATTTTATTATTGTAATGGTACAACAAAACAATCATCTAACCCTCCCTTGAGAACATCGAGTGATATATATATAATATGTGGAAGATATATTTATGTTGAAGCATCGATCTTTTAAAGAAAAACCTATACGATGATTTGTATGAGGTCTTATTTTATGAAATACATGATCATGTGTATCGATATTTGGCTACCTATGTGACCCACAAAATATGAAGCTATAGACAATGCCTTGAGTGGATGAAGGAGCACATAGAAAATCTTGAGAATATTGATGTCATTTAGACTAGATATATAGATAAATTATGATAAGGAGTATTGAATAATTACATGTTTAAGTTTGTATTATCAACATACTCTTTCCCTGAAGAAGTAGAGTATTAATTCTTTCACAAGTCCAGAGGCATGTTATTGAAATAATTTAGCACAGAGCTTAAGAAGATGATGGTGGAACATGGCTTTGAAATTTTAAGAATGGAAAGATAAAGTCCTTTCACATATAATTAGTGTAACAAGGAAGAAGGGGATGTGTAGGTAAAGTGCAATGGAAGGGGATGACCAGATTGATACCTAAGAGCTTAGAAGACAAATTTATAATAAGATAAGGCATAGACTAATGGAAGATCTAGAACCTAAAAGTGCCAAGAGAACCTATATCCAATGGGGAGGGCATGGGGAAGGATCACTTGAATTTTAGTAACATAAGGAGAGGAATCTTGAAGCCATATATCTAGATCAATTATGGATAGGTGAATAATGCATTGGGTCCCTATAGAATTTGAACATTGAGGATGCACCAAAAGTGCCTACCCCATTTGAACCTATAGTGTTAGCTCATGTTATGGATCTCCCATGATAAAAAAGAAGAGTGATAATTGACCCTATTTCCCACATTAACTTTGACCATTTTGTAGATATGGAGTATAATTTTATGATTAAGCAAGTTGTCCCCTATAAGGATATAAGTGAAGATACCTCTAAACCTTTGGGTGATATCTTGATAAAATATATGTAAGACCAAGAATTCTAGTTCAGTAAATGTCAGTTGCATAGACTAGGAAACATCCAATAAGAAGGGGCCCAACACTTCAAGTGAGTAGCATTACACCATCGATTTTAATAGTACCAACAAAAATAATGAGGTCAACACCCAACCCAATAACTAGAGGAACTAGGGGACCATCACTAGGATAAGTACCAAGAGGGAAAATGCCTCAGATGTTAGTTCCCCTCCCATAACAAATATATTATGAGATGGTAATGTACTTGCCAAAATATCATGGCATAGATAATGTCGTAAAGCATGTGTTAAAATGTGAGCTTTAATGGTGTGCTTAGGGTATAATGTAATTGAAGCATAAGGTAATGTAGTTAGCAATAACTATGATTGATCATGATCATACTTGGTATAGGATGTTTGATCCTAATAAGGATATGATTGATTACGACACCTTAAAGAACGTGTTTTTGAAGAAATTCAACATAGCTAAGTTTGAATAGCAAAGCATCACAATGCTCAAGGAAATTATTTAAGGGATATCAAAGAGCATGCACCTATATGATGTTAGGTTTAAAAATATTCTTTCCAAACTTCCTTATGACATTCACCCCTCCTAACATGTGTAATGGTTCATTGGAGGATTTCTAGTACCATTTAGAAGAGTGATCTCTATGAAGACATTCACAAATTCTTAAGAAGTTATTAAAGATATGGTTAGAGGAAATGTAGTCAAAAGTGATAACACTAGGATCATCCCATTCATGGAATCATAAATTGCATCCATGGCTATCCAACTCCAAAAACTAATCACTAGTTCATTGTAATATGATAAAATTAGATTATGGTGCACTGATTACATGATGAAAGGATATAATAGGAATAACTAACCTTAAAAGAATGTGTGCATAATACTTAAAATATATGAGTTTTATCATAAGTAACATGATATTTATAACTACCCTTTATTACAAAATGCCAGTCAAGTCAACATAACCATATATTATCATTTGTGTGATCCCTATAATCGTACCACAACTGATTATCATATAATTGATGATATGCACAAAAATATGGAGATAGGTGCACAACAAGCAATTGTAGTAGCTAGAGGGTAGGTAATCCAATGAAATGATGGTTATGGTCAGTAGAATGTAGGATATGGCTAGCACAATATAGACTATGGGATGCAAAAATGTGCCATAGGATGAGGTGAATGATATGATGGAGGAAGATTCCCACCACAATCATGTTACAAGTGTGGATCAACCTAGTACTATCAGTGTGACTACCTTACACATTTAATGTGTGGGTATTATCAGGAAACATAAAAGGTTGAATAATGCCCTGACTTGTATAAAAAGTTGACCCAAGGCTAGCCTAATAGAGGCAAAGGTGTAGGAATGATCTGGTATAAGCTAGAAGTGGATAAATAGATTCTAAAGGTGTAACTAGCCTACACAAATCCAATTAAAGTATAGGCAACTACTTGTAGTGGGTTCACCACTTAGTTGCTAGTTATACCAGTACTATAATTATTCCTAGAATATGGGGAATTGAGTCATAATGAGCATATCATGTGGTTAGAAACTAAAGATACACCTTACCTTGACCCTGTGTGCCATAAGGATGTCTTGAATTAAGCCATGAGAATCATTCAAAACTTATAAGGAGAATTCCAATTGGTATGATATCTAGAAGTGCAAACTACTTCCTCCCATAAGAAACAAGATAATCAAGAGGCTAAGGTATAAGATATAAAATAGATCATGTGCCTCCTATAGATAGAAAAGATGCTACTCTTATTTAAGAATTTTCTTTTAGATCATGCAAGGTAGAAGCTAGTCAAAATTGATGTGTCATGCATTGAAAGAGCATGAGAGGTTAGGAATACATAGAACATGGAGTAAGATCAAGAGTTCTTGGTGAATGCCACCATTAATGGATGGTTTGTATGCTAAGTTCTCATGGACACATGTACCAAATTCAATATCTTGATAAGGAACTCATGGGAGAAGATGGGTAAGCTATCCTTGAGGCCTTCCCCTCATGTGCTTTTTATGGCCAAAAAATTGAGGACACAACCAATAAAAATTCTATAAGGCACCATTATTGATATTATGGGCATCGAATTCCATGATAAATTTAAATCAATAAACATGGCTAAGCAAGATAATTATCTAACTCTCCTAGACAAGCCATGGTGCTACATGAATAATGCTGACATGTGCTTAAAAAAAATTTATATAAATTTTGAAAATGGCAAGGAGAGGGTCATGATCCCCATAAAAAATGACCAAGGACCCATGCATAAATTGTTGATCTTGAAGATGAGATCAACCATATATACAACATCATATTATAAGGCACTAAAACTATCAACCATAATGACCAAGGAGTGCTTTCTTGGGATGATGGATAGTCAGCCTCAAACACTACTGACATAGATTGTGACCAATGGGTTGAAGAATATTATGGAACCATTGGTTGGAGGGGCCATATAGTGAGCACCAAGGCACCAGAACTTATGAGGACTGCTTGGGTCTAGATTGATTACACTTTTCAATGACGGGTCCCTTTCAATAGGAATAAGGGAAATATAGTGTTTCACTTGAGCAAAGGTAAACCTAAAGGAAGTAGATAGGATGGGTGCACTCATGTATTATTTGAGAAGCACTTCCACTCATTGGTGGATAGTGTAGAGGTCTAGCTTGCCAACTTTGAAAGATGTAAAAACAACCATCTACATTATATTTATAAAAATTAATGAGAATCTAGACATTTTTTCATACTTTGGTAATTCAGACCCAATAGCACACATATGCTTGTGCATAGAAACATGGATTGACTATGGCATAAATGCCCCAAGGAACATGTAGGTACACACCTTTTATAAAACTTCAAATATGTGAGTGAAATATTTTTTTGTGTTTAATGAAATGTGCCATGAGACAACTAGTTTAGATGTCTTTAAGGATAAGTTTGTGTGCACCTTCTCTTTTTCCTCACATTACCTACAATTGATCGAGCCATTGCAATTCATTCGAAGGGTAGTGTTTGAGGACACTACAATCTTAGAGGAGCACCTACAAGATATTTTTAGGGAGAAAATATTATCACTCCAAACTTTATTCAAGGAGTATACACTCAATAGTGACTCAAGCTATGAAGATATAGATGTTTGGAAAGTGAAAAATTGGATATCATTGAAAGGAAAGAGGAAGATCGTGCACCAAGTGGATGATAGTTCCCTTGAAGAGGAAGACCCTACTCATATCCAAATTAAAATAAATAAGGGGAGTAGGAAAGTTTAGGACACACATTAGGAAATAAATTATCCCTAACACACACTACTCAAGGCCACCTAGGTTGATATTAGTGTAGGAGAAGAAACAAATGTGGCTACTCTAGGTGCATATTGGTCTAATGTAGAACTGGATCAAATTATGAATCTCTTGAAGGATTTTTAATATTTATTTCTACACAATTATGGGGAAATGAAGGGCACCCATTAATCCCTTTGAAAAATGAGCATAAAGTTGGTGGATGGTGTATGACCTATCAAGAAGTGTGCCTATAGAATCAACCCAAATCTCCATGTGAAGGTCAAAATGGAGATTAATAGTATGTTAGCTGCAAGAGTGATCTACCTAGTGCAAGAATTAGAATGGGTGAGTCTAATGGTGATTAACATTAAAAATGACGGTCATATCCACATTTGTGTAGATTACCAATTTTTAAATTTTGATTGTGTTACTGATCCCTTCCCAACTCCATTCACTAATGAAGTCTTGGATGGTATCACAGGCTACAAAATCTATACATTGACTAATGGTTTTTATGGATACCATCAAGTCCAAATTGAAGAGGGGGATATGCCTAAGAAAACCTTTAAAATATAATGGGGTTGTTACACATATAAAATTATATCATTTTGACTCAAGAATACACCAGCCATATTATCTAGAGTGGTCATCACCACATTCAAGGATTGTATTCATAAGTTCCTCCAAGTGTACCTTGATGATTACACTATATATGGGATAGTAAGAGACTGTTATGAAAAATTTCACCTCATTTTTGAGAGATATTGATAGCTACAAATATCCTTAAACCTTAAAAGGTGCATCCTCATAACACCATTTAAAACCTTGCTCAATCACATCATCTGCAAAGATGGCCTACTTGTTGACCCTATGAAGATTTTTATTATTTTGTAGTTATAGACCCCTTGCACATAAAAAGACATTTTCAATTTTTTTTCCATAACCTTTCCATTAAGTCCTAATGCATGAGGATGACTTTGAAACTTTGAATCTCAAGTTGGCTAGCATGCCTATCCTTTAGTTTCCTGACTAGATGACTCTATTCTAAATCCATGTTCATGCATTTGGATCTACAGTTGGTGTTATTATGGTGCAACCTGACAAAGGTAATATGGATCATCCTATATCCTTTTTAAGTAAAAAATTGATCCCCATAGATGAAAATTACACAACTATAAAGCATGAGGCACTATCAATGGCCTATGCCCTCTATAAATTTAGAAAATACTTGTTGGTGACCACACTCATCCTTTTCATTGATCATGAGGAACTTAAGTAAATTTTTAATAATCCCGTTCTCCATGGGTACATTTATATATGGATAGTTCTATATTAGGAATTCTAGTTCTCAATTGTGGTAAAACCTAGGAAGTGAAATCCTATGACTAGACCATTTATCCTAAATCAACTCTAGATATGTGGAATCAGCCATTGAAGATGACATGCCATATGCATAAATATATAGATTCTAGCACATTATTAAAGACTTGGTAGAGATAGTTGCATTTCTAACATCTGGGTTTGTGCCCCAGACCATGACCACTAAAGAAAAGAAGTAGCTCATCATTTATGTCACCCCCTTTTAGATCATTAGTGGGGAAATGTATAAATTAAGTTGACATGAATTCCTAAACTAAAGTGTTTTGGAACATGAAAGGGAATAAATTTTATGTGGGTCAAATGAGGGGATTGAGGGAGGCCATTGCATGAGAAATGCAATGGCATGCAAAGTGTTATACTTAGGCTTGTGGTGACTAAGCCTATTCCAAGATTTAAAGGATTGCACTAAGGCATGTGAAATATACCAATGAATAGGGAAGCCAAACCATTGATATGAGATTCCTCTCATTCCCATTCTTGCCTAGGTGCCATTTGAAAAATGGGCCATTAATTTTGTTGGGCTGATCACTCCTACAATGAGGTGCACAAGTGTAAGGTATATTTTGGTGGCCATCAATTATTTCACAAAGTTGGATAAGGTAAGGCCTATTAAAATTTTTCATAGATACCAATATCACAAGGTTATTATGGGAGAACATTATAAGTCACTACAGGTGCCTGCTTAGTTTAACTAGTGATAGAGGGACACACTTCCTCAATGAAACTTTGAAAATCCTACTAGCTGAGTATATTGTGTTACCACATAAAACCAACCCATATAATCCCCAAAAAAATAGCATATCTGAGGCATTCAATAAAATATTGGGGATGTGCCTCATTAAAATATGTAATGTTGGTTGACAAATTTGGGATGATCAGGTATCAATGGTATTATGGGCATACTACACAAGCTATAAGTGTTTGAGCAAAGCTACAATGTTACAACTAGTGTTTGGAACTAAGGGAATTATATCAATGGAGTTCTTGGTACCATCATTATAAATTATACAAATTGGTCACCTAGATGACTAGGCTTCATTGAGTGCAAGACTAAAGGACTTAGAGTAGTTGGATGAGGTGCATGCCCAAGCAAGATGGAGCTAGTAAATCAAGAAGGAATAATAGAAGTTGTGGTATGATAATCATATTAAGTGAAAGGTACTAATTAAATGAGAATTATTCTTACTCTATGACTCCAAGTACTTCAAGTACTTAGGTAAATTAAAAATAAGGTGGATGGGCCCATATGTCATACATAATATATTGGAAACTAACACATGCAAATTATGCACATTATCAAGTGAGATACTCGTAGGCATTTCAATGGAAATAGAGTGAAGAGATATAGGTAATAAAATGGCACTTATGCTATTATAGACACCAAATTCTCAGTCATAAGTTAGTTTGTTTTGTTGACGTAAATGATGTTTGGCACAAGCCAAACATTTCTTTGTATTTTGTGATTATTGTTCTTATAGAGTGAATAAGTGGTGAGTTTAGGCCCATAAGAGAAATATTTTGGCACTTTTTATGCATAAATCCAATTAGATGAGCCAAGCATAGATGTTTTCCAAAGCACTTGAGGCCAAACACCTAAATTACTAGGCATATATAATTCACTAGATTTTGAACATATGGACACCAAGGGATTAAAAGAGGCACAAAGGGTGTTCATGAACATAAGGTGAAAGAGAGGTGCATAAGATGAAAAGTGTGCAAGATGCAAAAATAATATGAACACTATGATCATGCATAAGAGATCAAGAATACACTGAAGCACTGGAGGGCCAGTGTAAATGATCTGTATGGGGTAGGATAGACCAAGGTAAAGAGATGAAAGTGCATAGAAATTAACCAAGATAGGAAAGTGCAATAGGAAAAGAATATGAAACTATGGAAGTTTAATTTCAAGCATGTGAGGCATTTCACGTAGGTTACCATAAAGAAGGTGAAGTTCAAACCAAGTGAACAAAGTATAGTCAGAATATCATCAAGACACGTTAGTATCCACCCAAAGTGAGGTGGGTAGTGACTATTTGAACTACACATCACTTTACAAAAAATACCATTAGATGATTTATTGAGGTGATGATGGAGGTACAAAATATCTACATTGAGTGTGTAGGTGACAAAGGGTTTTTGTGGATTTCATAATATTTAGAAAATTTTAAGTAATCAAGGAGCTTCCAAACCATTAATCACCTACAATAAAGAAGGTAGATGAATTAAAGGTATAAAATAGCAAAGGTCCAACTAGTTTAGGTTACAAAACTTAAGATAATTTACACCAAAAAACATAGACTATTAAACTAGAGCTAAAGCAAACAAATGTTATGAGAGTGAACCCTTAAGCACCCATGGATGCCAAAATTGAACAATTAAATAAAAAGAGGAATTACATTCATTTTGAGACTAGCATAGAGAAGTGTGGGGCATAAATTATCCAAGAACTAGGTAGTATAAAATTAGAGTGATGTTAAGGCTACAATTAACAACAAGTGAAGCTTTAGAAATGAAGTCATAGTCATAAATCCTATGTCTATAAAGAGCACCAATAGAAATTATAGGATTTGAAAAAGTAAATAGACCATGCTTCAACACCAGTATATTTAGAATGGGGAAGAAGTTCATGATTTTTAGCCTATCATAGGTGCAAAAGGATGTTAAGAGGGTATAAATTATATAAGAAGAAGCTATAGAAAAGAAGAAAGTGTAGCTGATAAAGGTAGTTAGCATCATCAAGGTTGATCTGAGGAACTTAAAAAAATGTCCTACCAGGAGATGTAGTTTCCTAAGGAGGTCTTAGTAGGAGAGAGTTGGGAATCCTTTAGATACACCTACCAGCTCAAATAATACAACCACCATACCTCAATTAATGTAAAATATTAGGTGGTTGATACAAGGGCTGAGATTGAAGTAGGCATGAATTTATTTGATGTATCCATTTGAGACAAAATTACAACCACTGACACAACTCAACTTTATGAGTTGTCATGTTTTGGGAAGATGAAGGAACTCATATAGTTCCTCCTCTTATGTGTCCACAGAGATCACATCTATTTTATAAGTAGGCACATGTGGTTATCAGCTAACCTCATTGGCAAAATCATTAGGATCCTAGAATCTAGTGTAGATATCCACCAAATGATGGTGAATGATGCCAAAGTTGAAAGGGTTAGGAAACTCCTAGGGTAATATAAGGGAGGTTTCACATTCCTAATCAAAAACATCAAGGACCCCAAAATGAGGGAATATATGTGCCTCATAGTTTAAAATTTTTGATCTAATAATCGATGGATAGATGTCACCAAGGCCTACTTGTGCATTTCCTATTACATGGTGTAGGGGGTTAAATTTAATATAGAAAATTTCATTGCAAAGGAGATGGTGAAGAATTCATTTGAGTGTCAGATAATGCAAGATATTTTATGATTGGGGTCTATGTTAATTATAATTGTGATGGAGGAGATCAGCATGCTTGATGGTGATGAGGATAACATTTGGGTCTTCTTGGATCACAAGGACTCCCCAATGCTAAAGTACCAAAAGTTCAAATTCCCCTTACCTTATCACATAAGCACAAGACCAAAGTAATTGGGTGGTATGCCTAATATATTGAAGCATTCTGAGAGAAATTGTGCATTCCATAGGTTCCCCACAAAATATGTTTAGAATAATAAATTTCACCATTTTGAAGAACTTCTATTTTATGTGTTTAGAACTCACAGATGAAAATTGATCTAGCTAGCAAAAGCTCCCATATGAATTTTTATCCAAATACTTTAGGGACATACTTAGAATAATTCCTAAATGCTTAGTAACTAGACATCTTTGTGAAAATTTTGGATTTGGAATGAATTAGGTTATGGAACATATTATAGACTTAGGTTGCACCCTAGCTAAAAGTAGAAATGTTCAAGTCATACTCTCAAACTTGGTCCAATATGGAAATGACCCTAAGTTGTGGGTTACCTATGTTTGGGTTAGACCTATAGGGATTTTAATGAGGCTAGCTCCTTAGATAAGATGATTTAGATCTCACTTTATAAAACTTAAGAAAGCTGGGATGAAAATAATAAAGAAGTTACATAAAATGAGATCTAATATAACATGTGGTGATGGACCTAAATTATGTTTGATACACCCTACTTGACTCTTATAACACTAATGAAACAAGTTAAAGACCAGATCTAGGATCCAAAATACCTATTATACATCAATGTTTCATGAATAGGTTCGTTAAATGATCTAAAGCTGAGGTAAATGATGGAGAGGTCTAATGAAAGATACTAACTAGTCACAGTATCCACATACAAGCTTTAATCAAAATTTGTAGAATAATAAACATGACCTACATAACAAGATGAAGTAGTAACTAAGTGAGATCATGAATTGACAAGGGAGAGAATTCTAACACATATGTAAATATGACATGTAAACACTATACCAGATCAATGAAACCTAAAAATAGTCTTGTATTCATATCAAGAGGTTACAAGATCCATCTTGGTAGAGTTTAGTCATGCCTAAGAGAGGGAGTAGATAAAATATTGAAAAGATCCATTTTTGGCTCAAAAGCCTCTATATATAGCAAAAAGGAAAAATAGAGAGATGTGGAAAATGCATTGAAGTGTGGATAAAAGATCATTATTATCAAGAAGTGAGGTGGCAGTTTGTTAATTACCTTTTGTATGTTTGTCTTAATCAACAAACAAACATACTTTTGTCCCACTAGCTCCTAAGATCTTCTCATTAGCTGAGAGTGTCTTACTAGAGACAACATTTTGCTCCATGATGACTAAGTTTTTTTATGTGGAATAAATACCCTTAACTACTTCTCTCACTACTATTTCAACACTTTAGGACCCTAAGTCCTCTTGACATGCTCATGAGGATCAAAACCTCAAATCTTAAAACTGACAGGGTCATGCCATAAATGGTGTTTTCTACCTAGTTTATCAATGATGGAACCAAATCAACAAATGAGACCTTTTGAAATTATCACATACCTATTCCATTTTCATAGGTCTACTATAGGTGAAAAACCAATCTAAGGCCATTGGTTTTCCTATAGTTTTCCATACACTGCTTGATGCCTGGTCCCATATAGCCCTTTCTAGACTCCCATTAGGTTCAAAGAGACCCAATTTATCTTTGAAGGAACCAATAGTTCACCATAACTAAGTATTTTATAAATGGTGAACATAGTCACAAAAATGAACTATACAATCCATAAAAATTTTGAACTAAAGGTCCATATTTAGCTCCAATGGTGGTCCTTTATATTCTTTATATCTGACTACATCATATTAACTACTCCATGGCATTTAAAAAAATTTAAATGGCATCAAGATGACCCTAAAAATCCATATTTTATTTCATTTAAAATGGATTCTTGACCTCCATCAAAAACCCTAGGTTTACTTTTGTTCTAATTGGCTGCCAAAATCCAACTTGTCTCATTGACATGTTAACTCATCTCACTCCATTGATTTCAATGTGTACAAATGCCTAAAAGTCTTCAATCCTCTACCACTTAAATGAATTGTGACACTTGTCATTATTGTATTTAATCTTGATATTTAATGACCCCTTTAACCTCTACTTGCCATTTGATCTGAATGTATGATTGAATGCATGCCATCAAATATGTCTAGGACCCATTATTTAAAACCCAACAACTATTTTATGATCTCTAAATTTGACAATATATAAGACATCATTTGATGATCATCAGACCATATTTTACATCCACCAACCATAAAATTTAAGATTGTATCTATTTTTATAGATATTTATTTTTACATTATCACAAATGTCTAATCTTACAGGTCCATTTTTCAAGGATTATAACTTAAAGTTTAAAAGTCATGGAGGCACCAAATTTTTAGGAGATGTCCTTGAGACTAAAAGGGATGAACTCATTTGATCCACTACTCCTAATATATTTATAAGTGTGTATACAAAATTATCAAATTAACTAGTCCATTCATTCCCATATGACGTCTTGAGGATGGTCTAGTTCATTTGGTTAAGTATGGGAAACTTAGCAAAATTTGACTAAAGAGCCAACTTTGAACATGCATAACTTCTCTCGTACCTCCATAGATGATTTGAAACATAGCATGCATCAACTAGGGACTAAGATGAAAAAAACCCATATGACCATTTTATAATTCAACTACCTGATGTATCATATATCACCTTATCAATATGCTCACTTGGCTCTATTTGATCTTCTTCAAAAATGGCTAAGTATGGAAACTTAGCAGATTTTGACTGAGAGTCTACCTTTGGATTTTCATATATTTTGATGTGCTTTGGTAAATGACCTAAAATTTGACACATATATTATTGGGACTAATGTGAATAAACCCATATGATTGATTCTCCCTGACTCATCCACATGTGGAAATTATGACATCAACAAAGTACCTACTCAATATTTCTGCCACTAGACCCAAGATGTCTAGATGAACACAATGAAGTAATAGATGAATTTTATATACTGACATACTTATTAGAACCACTATTAACATCTTCTATGGTCTCCAAAACACTTTATACCTATCCCAAATCTTTTTTATTCACTTATTTATCAAACCATGTAAGAGCTTCATATGTGGGCCAAGACCAACCAATAGTACCAATATGTGTGCCCATGAGGGAAAATGACCAAGTATAAGGAAGATGTCATAGATCATACTAAAATTCATCCCATATAAAATTAATTAATACTCAATCACATCCATATGCTATAATATGAAATGAAGCTGAGAAAGAAGGGTACGAACACTAAGAAGGATGATGATATCCCTCTCTAGATTGACAATGAAGGGAAGCTGACATTGGTACCACAAAAGAGGTCTCCCAAAAATAAAAATGGGGAGACACTTGAGGATATGTTGGAGTGTATCAGATTGAATATCACCTCTAGTTATGAGGCCACTCCCTCTTCACCAAAGAATAAGCATGTAGCCTTCACACTAAGGATTACTTCACCCAAGTCAAGGGAGAAGACAAATAATTCAAAGGGGCCATTTATAATGCCCAAAATAAATTTGGTAGAGATGGAGGCACAAGAGGTGCATGAGAAATTGGAAATATAAGAGGCACATGAAGAGATGGAGGAGGTAGAAGGAGGAATGAAACTTTACATCATCTAGGAAGAAGTAGAAGAAGAGCCTAGTGCCAAATAAGTCTAGGAGGCCCTCCAAGGTAGCACTACCACCATGATTATAAAGATATAAAATTTACCTAGAACCCCATTAAAATATCCCTCCACATAGCATTATAAATTGAGGAGGAAAAGATAAGCCAATGGAAGAAAATGTGCCTCAACAAAGAACATATAGAGATAGTGCTAGAGGTAGAGAAAAAAAGAGTGGACATAAGGGAATCTGACATGACCTAAGAATAGATTGACAAGGTTAAGGCCAAGGAAATAAGGATTGAGGAAGATAAAAACATATAAATAATAAAAAGGGAGAAGGTAAATAATAATAAGGTCTAGGAAGAAAGGAAAAAGATAGAAAAAGAAGAGAAGAAGATTGTTGCAAGTGTAGAACCAAGGAGAAAGCAACAAAGACACCTAGCATCCCCACTAACATAGTATAAGAAGTTGCACCATAGGTGCACCCAGGTATTTAGGGTACATATAAAGATAAGGAAGATGATAATGGCACATTTAAAGAGAAAATGGAGAGAAATAAATAAATCTAAAAAAAATAGGAGGGTAAAGTTGGCATCAAGGTACAAAAAGAAATGGACCAAGGGGATAAGTTTGAGGAATAATCCCTATTAGAATAATAGGAAGGAACCTTAGAGGGAAGAAATAAAGAAAGTGATAGTTTTGATGAAGAAGGAGAATATATTGAGTTGGCCATCACTAAGAAAGAAGGCACCAAGCCAAGCCTGAGAGAAAAAGCATAGAAGGGGTAGACCGATGAACACTATTATATGTTTGAATACATGCCCCTAAAGCTACCAAAATAAGGACATACCAACAACTATCATTTGACTTTTATATTTATATGGATGATCCTCATTTTGATGTGTCATCAAAGGCCTTAATAATCATAGAGAAATTGGAATAAGGGTAGGATTTCCTTCTCATAAACCCCTGTGTAATGAACCCAGTCAGGTCAACCAATGCACTCATCTATATGGCATCCAAATTAGTGCATAATAAAATCATAAATGATGTTAAGGAATAAAAATGGAAGATCACACTAGAATCAAGAGAGAAAATAAAGGCCATGAAGTTTAAAATGTAACAACTAGATGAGTGCATAGAGGAAGCCAAGCCATCCCTTTTGGATTGCATTGACACTTCAAATCTTTGAAAGGTTGACAATGCTTGTATAATCATGGAGTAGATGCTCCCAAGGTTGAAAGTAGAACTAATTTAGGAAGAAGAGAAATAATACCCTTGCACTATCCTATAAAAAGAGCTAGAATACAAACTAAAAGGGGTGTAAGACCTCTTTTTACAACTAGAAGAAGGTATAGAGGTAGTCGATGCCATTTTCATGAAGTTCTCCAACTAAACATTGATCATCAATGTGTACCTCAAACAAGCAAAAGGGGAAAGGGAATAACTGATGGTAAAGTCATAAACTATTATATGGATAGAAAACACAAAAATCATGGAAAAGGTTAGTACCTTGAGCACCAATATCAAGAACTAAGATAAAAATTTAGAAAAACTCTTATGCACCTTGTAAACAAAGGCCAACAATCAAGGAGCAATATTAGATGGAAGAGTGATGAGGGAAAAGGAAAGGATGGAGACATTCATAAAAGAGTTATATAAAATTTATTCGATCACACTTAATGCCACCTCAATATAGATTTATAACACCATTTAATAAATTAACTCACCATTAAGGGCTTTAAGAACTTTAGCACTAAATTAAAGGAAAACACATTAGAGTTCTGGATGCCAAGAGCATTAAAAGATTAGTTCAAGGGAAGACTAAGATTTTCGTATGGGAAAAATGTTTGGCCCATTTTTGGTTAATTATGGTTTTTTTCTAACTTATCATACACTTCATCATGAGGTAATCATTCAGGAAGATTGTAGTTTTGATATCTTTCATGCTATCTATATGAATCAATGCAGACCTTATGCTAGCTAGTAGGCAGTTTACAAATTCTATGATATTTTGGGCATCTTCAAAGAATGAAATAATGTGGTGATCATATTTTTAAGGTTATAAATTAATTAATCCAATATAATTATTGAGAAAATATCTAAATAAAAAACTAGTGTGTGTATATCCAGCCTAGCATAAGGTTCTCCTGTAAGTTATAAAAACAATCTCGAACCAGTACGCAACAACATGAATTTGAGATAGAAAATCGATGTAAGATAGGTTCCAAACATATAAAAGAAACCACCATCAAAACTATGACTAGCATTGATGCCCTTGAGGCTCTCTATAATCCTCTAGGCTGGTAGTATCTTTAGGCGAGCATTTAATCTATCCCATTTGTTATGCACTCTATTTATTTGAACTTTTTTTAAGGAAGAATGGCATTGCATCCATTGGAGTTTAATATAGTTATGTCTATGTTTAATGTATTTAGATTTTATATTTAAATGCATAATGATCATAATAACTAAAGTGTTATAAACTTAATCTGAATGTTAGGAATTATGTTTGCAAGCTTTCAGTTCATAATGTTCATGGTGTCTCTGTAAATATGATGACATCAAAATATTATGTGGAAATGATATAAATGTAAGAAATATCTTGTGCCAATCCATGATAATTGTTCTTAAATTTATAAACCAACATGAACCCTTGATTTAAGATATTCCATTGAACCCTCCAAATGCCTGAAGGATGCTAAGCATGATAAAACATAGGCATTCACCCTTAAGACTACAAAGCAACCTGATATAGACTTGTGCCCATATGACTAGAAGTAGCTACCTAAATATGATTTACACCTATAAACCTCTATCCTAACATAGAAATGGATTGCATTGATGAACTTTCAAATGTCATTGTTTCAAATGACCAAGCCCTTTAAATAATGAGTTGTGCTATTACATGACTAGCCCAATCTAGGCCCTAGTTATTTATCTATTGCACTTTGGGTGAGAACATAAGGCTTGTGACTTATGTGAATTGATTTTGGTGTATTAAATTAACAATTTTTAGCACCATGGGTTTATTTTATGTTTGTGCCTTTCTATAACAAGTTTAGAACTGACCTGGATAGTTAGATAAACTCATGACAAACCAAATGACTTAACCAATTGACCAACCCATTTCTATAATAAAATGATTCCATAAGGTGTTAAATACCTATTACCATGCCTATAGAGGATTATTTTATAAATTTTCATCCTTAAATACCTTGATACTTGGTCTAATCCATGCCTATGGTTTATGAGTAACTAGGCTTGTGTATCCATAATGTTTGGTTTAGCATTTTCCTTGCTCAAATTGAGACTCTTATCATCCTAAAAACCTTTTTATGTCTTCCTTACTCCTTCTTAGGTGTTTTCAACTCTCAAAAACTTTAAAACATGCATCAATCCCTAATTTCTATGCATAAGCCTATTTATGCCTAATAGGCATGTTAAGCCATTAGTCTCTTTCTATCTTAAAGGACTAAACCATATTAATGGGAAAAATTGAGATCATTTAGAAAACAAGATAGATACCCTATTCCCACTCTTTTATTTCATCTTTATATAGATTTCAATACTTCTCCCTTTGAATGCCTACTTATTTAGGCCTAATAGGTCTAGTTAGCTTGTCAAGGCTCTTCCTTACTTTAAGGGATCAAAGCATTCAATGTGAGCTGAGAGATTTTAGAAAAAAAATTAAAGTCTTGTTTTCAGTCATCCATCTTACTCCTATGTAGGGTTTAAACTTACTCTAACTCTAATAGCATATCTAGCTGTAGGTAATAAACTAGGTCTACTTGAGACTATGAATATATACTTCCTCCCCTTGATATAAATTTAAGGTCTCCTTGAATAGTATAAAATGATGTATATGAACTCCATCCTTTCATAAAACCTTTGAATCTCCTATTTACTATAAATCCAATCACATTGTCCTCTATGACTATCTATAGAACATAGTCCTAATTTACTTCCTATGTAAGAGTTGGAATTTTATTTAATGAAGATCTCATTCCCACTCAAATTTTTATAACATGTTTCCATGTTTCCCTAGTTCCTCCTAAACCTTTTCTCACACCATAATAGGTCTCTTTTATGTAACTTGATCTCCATCTATAGTTAGGTCTATAGGTAATTGATACTAAGATTTTTGTGACTATGTGAGCCCATTTGAGAGGTGATTTGTTTTTTCCTTTTTTACTTAAAACACCAACATGTTGATGAACCTATAATTATCTTCCTACCCTTATAAACATTCTTAGCCTCAAAATAGGGATTCTTTTTCAACTTTCATTCCAGCTAGAATTAGGCTTGTAGGTATTCAAATTTTAGGCTTTTAACTATGACTATGAGGGAGATGAGAGTTGGGGCTTTCTTTCTCAAAATTATTTGAGTTTCCTTCCTCATGTTACATAATGATAAATTCACTCTTATATATCCCCTTAACTTCATTAATCCATTAGAGTTTCTTAAACATGATAACATAGTCTTGTATGTGTCATAGGAACCTTGTCTGAGCTTGTCTCTTTAGGGCTAAGTTGAAGGTGTTAATTATTATTTGAACTTGTTATTACATATCCCATGATTCTCCATAGGTATTTGTTTTAGTGAATTTTAGATTATTATTTTAAAATGGAAGAAGAAACTAAATATGGGTATGGTTGAAAAACCTATTTGATTATACACATGTTGAATCAAATGGTTGTGGGAATCTCTTTAAAATTGGGAGGATGAACTAAAAATAAGATAAAAATGAATAAAATGGTTAGATAGATAGATAAATAAATGGATTTCCTAGTGTTAAATAGATCCTATAAGTAAGCTCTTCCTCGAGGGCTATCAATCCACACATTTAAACAATTAAGTTTATAAACATAATAGAAAGTACTTGCATAAATAATCTAAAGGTACTAAAATTCAACACAAGAAATGATTGTTAAAGAAATAGACTAGAAATGACCAATGTAGAAATTAAAAAGTCAACACTAGTGTTAAATGGCTTAGGTCTATTTTATAATATTAGGTAGGGGTCTATGAATAGGTAGGGACATAGAAAATCAGGTTTGTTTAGGGGTAAGAGGGTGAAAATAAATTTTTGTTATTTTATACCATAGTGATCATCAGTGATTAAGTTGACCATTGGTGGTTAAGGTAACTATTAGTGGTTAAGGTGACCGTCAATGATCAAGGTGACCATCAATGATTGGATAGACCATCGATAGTTATTGTGTGTAGGTCTAGATTAGTAAATACCTAGTTAACAAGATCCCAAAATTGGATTCTGAGAGATGGGTTGGTTTTGGGGTGATTGTGATTGGAAAATAAAGTAAATGAATATCAAAAAACAAGTAATTATTTTTTTTAGGTTGATCAAATGAATGGTTGAGGTGGTTAGCCTGTTGGTAGATTCTACCATAATTTTGATAGAGTAATGATACTTGATGCTTTGGTAGAGTGACAAAACCAAGTTAACTCTCTGATATGATGGCTAGATCACTATATTTTTGATGATGATTGACCTATAAAAAGGAAGGATTTAGATGCACAAGCTCTTGATAAAAATTGTAGATGGATTTCACTTCTATGCTTCTACCTTTTATAGGTATAAGTAAGAGGTTCAAGTGGAGGTTCAACTAGGGTGACAATTTATAACTCATTCATACACAAATTTACACATAGACGAGGACATGTTAAATTTAGAAAATCAAGAAAGGTAACATTCATGTTGTTGGTTAAGGAGGTGAACCCTGACCATCAGTGGTCAGGGTGACCATCAACAGTCATCCTAACCATCGATGGTTGAGGATGAAGGGTGAAGATGGGTAAAAAGGTAGGTTAAGTTAGTTGGTTAGTTCTAACTTGGATTAGGATAGGTTATGGTTCAAAGGGTCAAATTGGTCCCAAGGGGGTCCTAAGGTGGTCCAGGGGTGTTTCAACATTTAGAATCATGGTGTGTGGATTTTTAGTGTCTACATTTTACCCCTTTTTGTTATGCAACTTTGAATCAACAAGTTGTATAATAGAAATAGATTAGTGGTTGAAGGTCATGGTTGCCCCATGTATGGGAGGAGGTTTTCCCCCTTAAAATGGGAGTTGATGAGGTAAAAAAAATTAGGTACAATTTTGATAAGGTGAAAAAGGTGATGATGAAGGTGGACATCATGAAGGTGGGTGATAGGTTGGGTTAGGTATTAAAGAATAAATAGGCACATAAAATGTGACAAAAGGTGTGATAGCCAAGATCATACATTTACTGGGTTTCCATAGCTATTATGTATAAAAGGTAGATACTAGGAAGACAAGTGATAAATAGACCATGTGACTGCATTTAGGCATGGTGGATGGGCACACTTGTAAACCTGAGTCTCCTAGTCAAGGTTTATGAGTTAGTGGGTTTCCAAGGTAGGAAGTGTTCCTAGTGAAAATGCAAATTGGTCAAGTGTCACAATTATTTGGGATAGTAAGTATTCCCTAGAAGACACAAGGGGGTATTGTATGCACTAGGTGGCATAGGTGTAAAAATTAGTCAACATGGAAATTATCATTATAGTCAATGGACTAGGTAAAAGTTATCATAAAATGCATGCTAGTTTAGCCAGAATGGACCAATGAAAAAGTGATGAAGTGTTCAAGTTGGGAAAATAAGGTAGTATCTATGAGTGGGTTTTGTTATTTGGTTATACATGGATAACTTTGCTTTGAGGGAAGAGTGAAAGTGGGAACAGCTTGATGTCAATGGTTAAGGTCCCCAAGGGTGACCATCGGTGTTCACCCTAACCATCAATGGTCAGGGTCTAAACATTAAAACTTTTGATGGTAAAAAGTAAATTTTAATGTCATATTGATCATTTTCACTTTTGACTATAGAGATTTCACATTTGGTGTTTATGGCAAAGTTTGTTGATAGTGACTACTTATCAGTGAGATTAATTAATGAAAGAGTTGAGGTGGGCAAGGTGGATTGAGAGTGACTGAACCAGGATGTAAGGTGGTCATGATCATGGATGAGGATGGGTAGGTTTGTGGCTTGCTCCTCAATTGTGGTCATGGAATGAGGTAGGGGGCATCCTTAAATTGATAGTTTATCTTGAATTTGTATTGGAAAAAGTTGTGGTGGTTATTTGATTGTGAAGGTGTAAAATTGGGTATTTTTGGTTATGTTCTAGTTAGGTTTTGGGGGATTTAGGTGAAATTGGTGGGTTAAGGTGGAAATGTGGAAGGTGAGGAGGTGGGGGTGGTGTAGAGATGAAGGTGAGGGTAGTGAATTGGTAGATTTGGATTATTAGGGTGGGTATCAAGGTAGGGTATAGGTTGGGGGTTTCCTACTGATGATCACACATAGTGACTATTGATGGTCACCTTAACCATTGATAGAGTGACACCCAACCATTGATAGTTATAGTGACCATAAATGGTTAACTGAATATTTGCCAAAAATGTTGAACATAAGTATGAGTTTTATAGTTGTTAATGGATGTTATTTAAATTTTGGTAGTTAGGGAAAGGGTAGAGTGAGTTAAACAAGGTAATTTCATAGTCAATCATAGTATAGGAAACTAAGTTATGTGTTAATGAATGTTCATAGGCCTGAAAGTAGATACATACACATGATCAAGTGACACACATCTTCACAAATATCCAATAAGGGATGACCCCAACTGATTAGGCCCATATGGAAGAGGTTGGGTTGAGAGTGATGAGGAATTATCAATATGTGCCTTAGAATACATCCGTGATAATTTCTCTCATTGAGAGATGGGATTTGATTATGAACACCTTCTTACAACCAACTAGCAAGATGATGATCTTGCTAGAGGATGTGTATAGGATCACATGACTACCTCTTTGAGGTGATTCAATCTACCATATAGATTGGGAGGAGAATAAAGATAACCTTGAGCTAATATATGGTGATGACCATGATTAGGTTATATGACATGCTATCAACTTCAGCTATAACATGCTATACCATAGGGCATTAGTAAGAAGAGATTCATGATTATGCTTATGATGCCCATTTTAGTGTTAGTTTTGTTCTACACTGTTGGTCTTATGAGCACATTCAAGTGCTAAGGCTAGTGGGTTTGCCATGAATGGGATATGCATAGATTGAGTTCCTAGTTGGATTCATGTGGTGGAGAGGAGACTTTTTTGCATCAGGTGTAGGGGGAGGTGCACATGATTTAGATTAGTTTAGGGGTGCACTAGTGATTAGAGACATTACCTAAAGACCCTATGTTTAGTTTCTAGTATGTCATAGTTATAGGAGGTAGACCTTATCTTTAAATAATTATAGATGGATATTTGATAGGTGGGATGGGGAGATAGAGATTATCCCCTTTAATAGGGTGTGTAGATAGTTTATCCTAATTTAGGGTATTCCAAGTGAATTCCCTAAATACAAGTGTAAGGACTCAAAGATTTTATTGCTTGAGCCACATCCAATACTGAGTTTTATTAATCATAAAGAGCTAGCAACCAAGCCACATATAGATGATGTTAGCTTTGTATATGGGTACATGGCATGGTACAAGGATTTATATGTGGCTATAGATTTTGGTGATGGTGGTAGGAAGATGATGGCTATGAACCCATTTGGGAGAGGGAGACAAAGGGCATATGTATAGGGGGATGGCCCCAATGGATTGGCAAGAACAGTGCTAGCTACTACATAGGCATAATTTATAGCATTATAGGGGTATCTATCTATATTATGGGGTTAAATGGTCACTGTGATAAGTGAGAGAGACTAGGCTAGGGCTATACCAGTCTAGGTTACTTAGGAGCAAGATGCTCTAAGATATCCTAGAAGAGCATAACATCACCATCAAGTCCAACTAGGATCATTGATATGCAAAGTTACATAGTCATTATACAGGAGTTATGGTACTATGAGGTGATAGTATTCACTCACTACCCAATAGAGCCTTGATAGGGTGAGTATAGAGTTAGCCTGGTAGGTAGTGCCAATGTGGCTACTCCAAGTTAGTGGATAGTATTTGTAGGTTGATAGATAGGTATATATATGAGATAGGTATGTACTATAGGGGGAAATCACCAAGATATAGTAGTTTTCTAAGAGACACTGGTGTCCTTAGGTCGTAGACATGACATATCTTTGATATATACATGATTATATATTGTTGTATACCATTTTGATTTTGACCTATAAGCTAATGTTGTAAGATGTACATTTTGAAAGAGAGAGAGAGATTTGTATAAATTATGATGTTATTTGACTCATGAGTTATATATATGATCTTTGTCTATTACTCATGCTCATGGTCTATGGTTTGCTTTGATGTTAATGCTTATGATGTGATGTTTATATTGATTATGGATTATGTTTATGTTATGGATGTTAGATAATGATGTAGACTCACCTTGTTAGGCATGAGATGGATTTTATTTATGGGTATGATTTATGTCATGCTTGCTTATGACATGCTAAATTTTAATGAGTACATGATTCATTATTGAGATTTAGACATGTGATGAAATGGTTGATTGTGTTATTTCTCATGGATGATATGATGTTATTATGCTTATTGCAATAATGAATATGGTTATATATCTATTTTATGACACATGTGCATATGCTTGTTGTTAATTTGTTTCAAGATAAAACATATAAGTTATGTTAATTAACAAAACTAGATAGGATAACAAAGAAAATAATTAAGAGATAAAACAACATAATGAAAATATCAACTAGTAATGACAAGATAGAAGAGGGAAAAATGCTTCTCTTTGACAAGGACTAAAACAAAAGCAAAGTTGGATTGGCTTAAATAACATAATCCCTTTCAATGCTTTACATTAGGATTTGTTAGTTGGTGAAAAAGGTGTCTTGACCATGTCACAATGTCAAGTGACACCAAAATTCCTTGATTATAGTATATAAAGGGGGGTGGATGAAAATGGAACCTTCATGTGAGACTAGTATGCCTCTTCCATAGGTGTCTACAAATTCAATATAAATAATTTTATGTCATACAAAGGGTACACTAATCGATGTAGGAATTCTACTTGTGAAAATCAATTTTAGTTTCTACCTTATTTTGTTATGTGAGAATCAATCACATATTTCAAATTTATTTTACTTATGTTGTGATTATGATAATGGGTATTTTTCTTTGTTTTTGTATATGGGAAGCTAATCATTGCAAGAAGCTTCTAAGAAATTTCCATGATTTTGAAAAATGCTTTACTCAGTTATCCTTCGAGGGAGTGGTCTAAGTTTGTGTGATTTGTTTAATGCTTTTGATAGATGTCCTTCAAGGGAGTAGTCCACCTTATGTTTGAATAATTTCAAATATGTTTTCAATATTTGTCCTTCAAGGGAGTGGTCTGTGTATGATAGGAATGACCCATGATTGTTATTATTAGGGATTTTCTCTTTATTTCTTTATTTTATTTTTCTTGACATAGATTTTCTTAGGCTAGCTTAAGGGTTCACCTTTATGAAGGCAAAACTAAAATCACAAGGAGGTTTAGTAGGTGTAAAGAGGTTTAGGTGACAATAATCATGGGAGTTTGTCTTGGGAAAGGGGCAAAACATACCATGAGAATCATGGCATGGGTAGAGATATGGTACCCGTTCTTCAAGATTAGGCTATGATTATGATGGATAATCACATGATTTAGTTTTAATTGGTTTACCCTAAAATAGGGAACTAAATGTGGTTGAAATCAAGGGATGAGCTTAAGTTAAAATAAAAGGTGAACTTGATCCTTCTTAACAAAAAAATGAACACATATGCGAAGCATTGAGGGGCTTGGGTTTTGGGTTTCCCTCAAGAAAGGACAATTAGTAAGCTCTTGATCCATACTTGGGGTTATGATATAGGTTTCAAGCTAATTGAAATAAAATTTTGACTGCTTGCTTTTCTCCATATTGGTGACATGTTGATTTTCCTTTAGGATGAGGTCTCTAATGTTGAATTCTCACACTCTAAGGTATTTTTTATAGGCATACTTGGCATGTTCTTGATATACATGAAGATTGGTAAGTGTGGTTAAATTATACTCATCAAGTATAAAAATTTGGGCTAAGTGGTGTTAACGATAATCATCCTAAAAAATGAGAACATACAAAGATATATGAAGAGAAGGTATTTGGACTTCAAGAGGAAAGATGACCTTTGATTTAAACACAAGAGAGAAAGGGGTAGCATATGTAAGGTTTCTAATGCTGGTAAAATATGCCCATAAGGTGAAGGGGATATGCAAATGCCAATCTCAACTAGATATATTGACATTGCAATTTTAGTTAGCATGTTGTTAAGGGTTTTGTTAGAGGCCTCAACCTATCCATTTGCTTGAGGGAGATAGGGTGAGGAGAATCCTAACTTAATAATAAATAAATCACATAGACATTGGACTTGTTTGTTCTTAAAATATTTACCATTGTTAATGATAATCTTGTGAGGAACATCAAAATGATAGATTATGTGATGGTTGATAAAATTGATAATCTTCTCTACTTTAGTTGAGACTAGGGGAATAGCCTCTACCCATTTGGTAAAATATTTAGTTTTAGTGATGATATAATGGTGTTTTTGTAAAGAATGGGTATTAATTTTAACAATAAGTATTAGACCCCATTGTGAGAAGGGCCAAAATTTGGTGGAAACATGAAGACTATGGCTAGGTGTGTGATGTATATTAATATGTTGTTGACACTTAACACACTTTTTCACATAATCACAATAGTCTTGGTTATGGGTGGGCCATTAATAAAAAATGAGAAGGATTCATTTAGCTAAAACAAGGTCACTAAAGTTCCCCCAAAGATACCATCTTGTATTTCTTTGATAGCATGAGAGGCTTCGTGACTATGTAGGCAGTGGAAGAGGAGGCCATCAAAGCCACGTTTATAATTAATTCCCCCCATAATGTTATAATGTGAGGTACTTTAGATTAATTCTTTTTGAGAATTCTTGGAAATACTATAGTGAATGATGGCAAGGTTAAAGTAGTCAAAGGTCTACTAATACCAAAGGTCAAGTTGAGTCTCTTCCACATTGAAAATGGTGGGAGAGTATAGTTTGAAATAGGAAGGTTAGGTAAGTCTATGGATAAAAACAAATCTTTTAGAGTTATAAGGTGGTAATGGGATCTGAGAGGTGAGGGAAGCCATAATATTAGTAACCTTATTAGTAAATTATGGGGTTGACTATATGTGGTAGTGTTCAAATGGCGCTAGGAGTTCATCAACTAGTTATTTACATTGATGTAAAACATCATTCTTACACTAGTAAAATCCATTGATTTGATTGACCACAAGTTAGGAGTCACCAAAGATGTTGATCATTTTGACTCTTAGGGATAACATAGCTTGAAGGCCTATGATTAGGGCTCCACACTCAGCCATATTGTTGGTACATTCAAAATCAAGCTTGAAGGACAAAAGAGGATGCTCACCATTGAAGGCAGTAAGGATGATACCATCTCTCCCACCATGTTGACATTTTGATCTATCAAAGAACATGGTGACTTGATAGGTGAAGTCCACTTGAGAGAGGGTCATGATGGACTCATCGGGAAACTCAAGAGGAGGAATATGGTTGTCTGCTAATGGTGACTCAATCAATTAGTTGGTAATTACTTGCCCCTTAATTGACTTTTGTTAAATAAATTCAAGGTCAAATTCTACTAAAATCATAAGCCACTTGGTCATACACTTATTTTGGTATATCTTGAAGTGCAAGTACTTGAGTGGGTTAGTATTAGTTATGACATAGGTTTTGTGATTAAGAAGGTAGTGGAAAACTTTGGTGGCCATGAATATTAAAGATAAGTAGAGTTTCTTGGTATGGGTATACTGAGTATCATACTCTACAAGAATGTGACTAATATAGTAGATGGATTGCTCTCTGTGTTTTTCATCGTAAGGAGCAAGAATTGCCCCTAAAGAGTGGTCAGTGGTAGAGATAAAAAGTTAGAAAGGTTGGTCATCCTTGGGAGGGTGAGGATAGGTGGAGACAAAAGGTACTTTTTGAGTGAATCAAAGGCCTTTTGATAATCTATATTCCACTTCAAAGATACATCCTTCTTCAAAAGGTGGTGGAAGGTTTGGCATCAATCCAAGAGTTGGGAGATAAAGAAATGATTATATTAAAGTTTCCCTTGAAAACTAATAAGTTACTTGAGGTTGATTGGAAGAAGTGTTGTAGTCTATAATTGCACCCTTGTGGGAGAGTTTTTTCATGCTCTCTCACTCCTAGCTATAATATTGTAAGAACCTCAGGCTATGCGTATCCTGGAGTGAGGTTGGAACTTTAGGATTTTTAATGAGGCTAGCTCCTCAGATGCTTCTCTTTGGCTTGTTTCCCACACTAGAATCTACTACTAACTAAGGAAAAGGGAGATAAATATAACATGAAATGGAAACCTAAGCTAAGGATGGTGATGCACCAAAATATGAAATGATCTAGTTTCAACTTGGGAACCTTAACAACTACTAATGAATCTAACCAAGAAATAGACTACTCTAATCCTATCTCAAGGATGTAAGCATACGTATTTTTTGTGGAGGTTGAAGGGAAACCCTATGATTTGAAGGATATAAAGGAATAGGTCTATATGAGACACTATACACTTGTGACACTTCAAGAAGGCACTAATGTCTAACACTTAACACAACCTACAAGGAACTAATATAATTAAAGAAAGATATGTAGAGAACCTATAGATGATGAAAAGGGGCATGGATCTACAAGTTAAACTCCAATAATGTACACTTGAATTAAAACTAGAATAAAAAAAATCATCTTATTGTTTCAAGAGTGTTATGAGGTAATTTTGATAGAGTAACTCTTTCACCAGTCAAGGGATCCCTTTTTTGGCTCAAAATCCTATATATATAGTAGAAAAAGATGAAAGTAAAATGGGGAGAGAAAAAATGGGAGCCTATTTGAGACATGATACTTAAGTTGTTACCTTACTATAATGAATGTTCCACCATCCTTTTGACCAATTAGGGAATTATATTGCTTTTTACAAATGAAAATTCATTTCCTCTAATAACCTTGAGCTTCCTCATTTATCAACAAACATGCTAGAAGACTAGAACTTATCCAAAAATGCCTTTAATACCTAAGATAACTTTTCCAATCAGCTAATTTTCATCTATCATCCCCACTCCATCTTTTATTTATCTTTCATGTATAAGGACAAAATCCCCATAAATTTGAATCTAGACTGAGCCATGTTGCTTCAGTGTTGAGCGGTTGTTTGTCAGAGATGATGGCCATGTCGAAGGATGAGATCCTCTCCATTAATTTCATACACTAGCTCCTACCTTGAAACCTAGGCCAAATTTTTTTCTATAGATGGAAAACTAATCTAAGGACATTGGTTTTCTTGTATCCATTTATGTTGATATAAATCTATAGATTGCATAGATTCTCTTGATCTTTATTAGGTCTAAAAGGTTTATTTTTTTCTCTATAGAGACTAACTAGAAACACTTACCCATTTTAATACATCTATTCCAACTCGAGTCTACTTTATATTCAAGTCCCCTTTTTAGAACTAATAGATCTATGTTGAAGGTAGTTGCATGTCTTTGACAAGTGTGAATGATTTGATCTTTGTATTTAAAAATTAGTGTACCCCTTCACTTTGCATGTATTTTATGTAGGTTGTATGCCATGTCATCAAATTTGAAATGAGAATTCCTCATCATCTTTTATTGATTAGATAGAGACCACTTTGATGGCTTTTGAATGCCAACAACTATTTTAAGACACACATCTTTTACATCTATGAAAACATCTCAATATATTCAAATTCAAATAGTTACTTGTAGAAGTTCATATTTTTACATTTATGGGCCTACCATTAATACTTTTAAGTTGTTTCCTTTGGATGCTTTCCTATGGGCTACGTTTTTTGGATTTTCTATGGACTTTTATCCTTGTACCTATTTCTATGAACATTTTGTTTTCAACCTTTTCTCCTGAAGGGATTCCTTCAGACCCTTTTCTCTCAGCTTTAGTTTTTCACACTTCTCCTATGGATTTTGAAAAGTCCTATGGTACTTTTTCAAACATCCTTTCATGATGTTTTTCTTGAAGGAATTCCCTCAGATTTTTTCCCAAAGGCTTTTCCTCCTTAGGAAGTCCCCTTTCCAAAAGGAAAGGACCTTCGAATTTTGGAAATGGACCATCGAATTTGTAATTACCCCCTTTTGTCGAGAAAAGTGCCCTTTAGATTTTTAAAAAATGCCCCTTCAAAAATCCTGCAAATGTACCTTTCTAAAGGGAAACGAATCTTTTCCTTTTGTCCTTAGGCACTTTTTTGAAAAAGTACCCTTCAAACTTCTTCCTAAGTGTCTTTCAAAAAAATGTAAGTGGTCCCTTGGCTTCTCAAAAGTGAACTTCAGAATAATTGAAAATTCCTTTTAAAACTTTTTGTATCAGACCATTTTCTTGAGAAAATCCCTTCAAGAAAATTAGCTTGACCACTTCACTTTGAAAAAGATATCTTCAAAAAAATTTACCTGGTACACTTTCTAAGAGAAAAATCCTTTAGGCCTTTTGTTTTGGAAAAATGTATGAAACAAATGTTCCAAAATAAATAGGTCTTCAGGGAAATTATTGGAAAATAATTTCCTCAAAAGAATTTAGTCTTTATCTTTTGCTTTGAACATTTTATCTGAAATAATTATCCTTTCAAAATCTTTATCTCAGACAACTTGTCCAAAATCATTCAACACTTTGCCAAAAAATGGGCCTTGAAAGAAACTATCTTAGCAATGAAAAGGTTGAAAGAATTTCAAAGTAAATACTTAGTCCAAAAGGCTTTGCACTTAGCTTTTTCCAAGGTCTATAAGCCCTTTTGGACTTGTTCATGAAACTATTTTTTGACCTTCAATCTTTAGAATTTTTGTCAACTTATTCATTTGGGCAAAATATTGGTATGTGGGCCAAAAAATGGCCAACATCTTTGGTGATTCTCAGGGAAGCATACCTATTATGATTGAGAACCCATACCACTTTCCTTGTCTAGTCCATTGGGCATGGACTCATTACCCTCTAAAATTGAGCTAGACTAAAATTGGATATAAGGCTAATCATTTTTGTAACTTCCTCTTGAAGTAACAAGGATAAAAAGAATAAAACAAACACTATGACCAAGGCACTTAGGGAAGGTAAACACACAACTAAAAATATGTGCATAACACACTTAAGAGAAAACATGAAAAACTATACAAAAAGTGCAATATATATAATGGCTAAAAACTCTTCTAATAGCTAGGCTTTAGATGAATCTAATTGACTAGGATCAATTTATCTCTTTATCTAGTTGGGCTAGCTAAAAAGCATTATGTTGTTTTCATCCATGGATCAAATAAGGATAACTCCATAGGCTATCAAATTTGGTATGGTTTCTTGGATTGGCCTTGTTTTAATCCCACTTTAAGACTAGATCCCCTTCCTTTAATTCCCTTGATATGGATCTCTTATTAAAGGTTTTCTTGACTTGAGCTTGATGTGATTCTAGTGCTTTCATTACAAGGTCTCTCATTTATTCAAGCTCCATGAGTTCTACCAGTCTCACATGCATGGGCTCATCTTCCATCAACTCCAACTCATGGGCTATTTATAATGTAGGAAACTTAAGAGAGATTGGAAACTTGGCCTCCCTTCCATATACTAAGACATATGGATAATTGCCAATGGTAGCTTTAGGAGTTACCTTGTCAGCCCACAAGGCTATCTTTAGTTTAGTGTGTCATGTCCTCTAATTCTCTTCCATAGTTCTCTTGATGATTCTTAGTAGATTTTTATTTGTGGACTTGGCTAGTCCATTTCATTAAGGATAATAGTTGGAAGAGGTGCTAAGGTAGATGTCCATATAGAGATCCCATTCACTTATCTTCAAACTGAGGAATGCTAATGCATTATCAAAAATGATAGTGGATGGAACACCAAACCTAGTCATAATGCTATCATAAAAGTCTATGACTGCATTAGATTATTTCAAGTTAATGGCTTCCACCCACATGGTGAAGTAGTTAGTTATAGTAAGCACCCATCTATGTGCTGCACTTGATGTATGGTTGATCATTCCTATGAAATCTAGCCCCAAGTGCATGAAGGGTTGCTCTACCTAAATTAGGCTGAGAGGAAGGGATGCCAATCTTTGCTTACCCATAAAAAAGTACACTTTTGATACTTTCTTACCCATGAATACACATCTTTGAATAGGTTTGGCTAGTAATAACCAGCCTTAATTATTTTTGATATTGTGGTTATAGGTGTAAAATGACCTTCTACAAGTCCATCATGGAATTGCTCCAAAATCTTGGTCACGTAGTCATTATCTATGTGCCTAAAGAGTACCCCATTTAGGTTTCTTATAAAAATAGTACCACCTACTAATGCATAAGGTATGGATTGAAGTTTTAAATACCTTATTTTTGCCTTATCTATACCCTAAGGTCATTCTCTTGTTAGCAAAAAAATGTGCCATATCATTGAGCTAGTTCTTATGAAGTAGAGGTGTCTCTGCTTATGATTTGTCTTATATCACCATGGAAACTTCTTTGTCCTCTTGAATTTAATCAACCATATGCTCACATAAGACTTTACCTCTTACTGTCTTAGTGACATTGATCTCCACATCATACTCTTAACCTTGTTAATCCAACTAGTGGTTTTCTCATTCAAGTCTTTGTTAAGAAGGAAGTCTCTCACTCTAGGATGAGACACCATAAGATATTTTTTTCTATTGGTTAGCATTGGACTAAAAAATTTTAAGGATTTTTATAATTTTAAGGACTTATCTTTCTATGAAATTATACCTCACCTCATACCCCTCAATCCCTTGACTAAAAAATTCTATTGGCTACTCAAGTCCTTCACCATTCTTTTGTATCAACATAGCTGATATATTGTCAATATTGGCAAAGTCATATAATATGAAATCTCTTGAGAAATCATGACTCATGAGTATTGGTGCTTTGGAAATGGATTTCTTGATAGCCTCAAATGTTGATTTACCTTCATTTAACCAAGTGAACACTTGGTTCTTAGTAAGCATGGTAGTGATGGGTTTGACCAAGTTTGCAAAACTAGGTATAAACCTTCTCATGAAGTTTATTTTCCCAAGGAAACTCTAGATTCCTTTCTTATGTTTGGGTAAGGATAAGGCCAAGATGGCACTTATTCTATCATAATTAATAGCTAATCCCTATTTTAAGATAATATGTCCCAATAGTTTGCCCTCATAGATAAAAACACACATTTATTGTGATTTAAAGAGATCCCATACTCTCTACATCTCTCAAAGATCAATCTCAGGTGATCTAAGTGATCACTAACCATCTTGGAGAAAATGTTTATGTCATCCAAGTAGATAGGCACCATATAATTTATAAATCCTTAGAAGGCCATGCCCATTAATATTTGAAAAGTGGCCCCAACATTTGATAATCCAAAAGGCATCATTTGGTATGCATATCTGCCCTACTTTATGGTGAAGGTAGTCTTGTATTGATCTTCTTCTCTTACCAGCACCTGGTTGTATCGCAATTACCCAACCAAAAGAGAGAAGCATTCCAAACTAGCAACCATTTGAAGGAGTTGCTCCATGGATGGTAAGGGGTAATGATCTTTCAAAGAGACCATATTCAAGTCTCTAAAGTCAACAGACAATTGGATCTCACTATTCTTCTTCCTCATAAGTACTAGGTTGGCTACACATGAGGAGTGTTTGATAGGAAAAATGATATTAGATTCAATAAATTTGGTCAATTCTTTCCTCATTAGCTCTTCAATTTTTGGATTAACAGTGCTTTGATTCTACCTCACAAGCTTAGCATTAGCCTCTAGTTATATAATATGTTGGGATAGCATAGGATCAAAGCCTCTCATATCACTATATTCTCAAATAAATATTTCTAAATATTCCTTACAAAGTTTAATGAAAGCATGCCTTTCTATCTCATTGCTTACCTTCCCAAGTTGGAGGAGCTTTTCCTTGAAAATAAGGACTCTTTCATAGTTCTACTCATCAATTCACATCACTACCTTATCTTTCCTCATATGGTCTCCTTCATGGAAAGGAATTTCAAGGGTGACCAGCCCTTTAGGATTTTTTTAATAATTTAGTTGAACAATTTGATCCTCATACTAATGTTTAAACTTACCTTAGTTCATTAAGGAAAACTCTACTTCCTACTACAAGAAACAAACATTTGTTTGTCATTTTTGAAGACCTACTATTGGGATTCATTATATGGTACTAATGGTCTCACCAACACCTTAACATGTGGCTAAACCTTGGCCTCTTTTAGCTTTCTTGGAATATCAAAATGGGCTCCCACAACTGCCAACCTATCACCATGTTGATTATAGTTCCTTGGCACAACTTGAATGTTAAAGGCTTTAAAATATTTAATTAAGTCCCATACTTTATTTTTGTAGGACCTCATCAAAGGATTATTCATAATGTTTAGGCCCCTAACTTGGTTCACTATAAGCTCACTATCTCCATATGATTACAACTATTTGATTCCCCTCTTACTAGCCCATTGGAGGCCATGAATTAGGCCTTCATATTCTATTGTATTAGAAGAACAACTAAAATGGAACTTATAAGAAGAAAAATACTTATCATATGAAGGGGAAACTAGAATTTCCCTTGCACACCTACTCCATTTTTTCTCCTTGAACCATCAAATAATAACTTCCATATACCATTGATGTCTTATTTAGGTTTAATGAGGGAAGGCATGAGTTTATTTTCTTCATGTAGCAAATAAACACCCATGTCTCTTTCTTCAACACCTTCCAAAGGGATGAGAAATTGATTATCTCCCCATAACTCATCCAAGAATAAGTCTAGAATCTCCTTAGGATAAGTATTTAGTTTTTTACCAATTGTAAATTTATCCTCATTAAGGATGGTATAATTGAGGTTTATGTTATCTGGTTGATGTGGGTCAATGTGAAATTATGCCATGAGCTTAGCCTTGAATTATACCTTAGTCACATACCTTGTTCTGAATGTCATGTATGACTAATCTACTATGAGATAACCTCTTATATTTGTTATGTATTCTTTAGAAAGGCATAATACAAAACAAGGAGGCACCTCTAGAATCAACAGATCTTGAACCACTAAAACACTATGAAAATCATATAGGGTCAGGCTCAAATCCTTAATGATACTAAATGGATTTATGGAAGAACCATAAAGCTACATAACTCCCTTAGATTGAGGTTTATACTTTAAACCAAGCTAGTCTACTATTGACTTTGGCATCACTGAAGTACTTACTTCACTATCTACCATGTAGTTATTTACTAAGGAGTCACCAATGATTAATGTAATGTAGAATAGAGGAGGTTTGACCACCTTACTTGATCCTTTACTCATAGGACCTTGGGTTACATTGGTGAGGATCTCAATTTATTTTTTTGGTTGTTTGCCTATAGTTATTGTAAGACTTATCTTGGAAAAACCTTCTTGAAGGATATCCACTTGACTAGACATGGAAAGCATGTCCCACACTAGTACACTCACACTAGATTTATTTATTTGCTCAATAATGTTGATTGGTGTACTACCAACCTTTGCCTATGCTTTAGGGGCCACTACTATTATTTTTTTGAATTTATGAGTTATGTGGATCAAAACGGGTCCCTTGATTCTGATTATTTAGAGATATTAGAACCTTTGGAGTAGTAGTAGGTCCACTTAGATTTGATAGTAATGGGGTAATAGTAGGGGGATCTTTGACCACCTCCTGATTACCATCCATATTCCTTATTTTGAACCTTGTATTAGATGCCACTATAATGTATGCTTGGATATAAATAGCCTATTGAATGAGTGCATAACACTCTTTATGCTTATAATTAACCATTGTAGCACCCAACTAATTTGTATATTCATTAGGCCCCTAGCCTTTTTTAGACTCTTCTAGTTTTTTCATCATAGGTATTTCTATTTTTTGAGCCATTAAGGATTGATTGTATCCATAAGCAATAGCCTACTACCATTAGTCATTAAATGCTTGGTTAAAACCATGAGTTGGGGTAATGGATTACCCAAAATATTGATTCCAAGGTATGGTTCCTTTAGCCTCTTGAGCCATATTGTTTTGAATAGGAACCAAGGAGTTGAAAGAGATTAAAAAATTTGGGTTATAGCTAATCTGCTTATTGTAACTAGGTTATCCTTGCCATTTCTCATAGTTCTAGTTTTGTAAATTTCCATTAAAGGGTAATTTAATCCCTTGATAAGATTACAACTGAGTCTGATATAGAGCTTGATAAGGTTTATTGAACTGAGCTTACTTCCTTTTAACATTTACCACATCATTTCGTAAGGATTGGAGCATGCTCTAAAGTTCTAGGTAGATTTTTTCTCTTGGCAATCACTTGATCCACTAGTGGAGGCCTTTTCCTATTTAGGTGAAGGTCTAGAAGCAATTATTGGAGTTATAATAATAACATCAAGTGGGGTAATAAACATAGGGGGTGGTCTAATTTCAAGGAAAAGAGGCATTGGGGGTCTAAGAGTAAGCTTATCAGCCTGAACTAGGAAATTTTTTGCTTTAATAGCCACCTCATAAGCATCTAGAAATATGTACCCTCCCATGGATTAGATCATTATAGCTATATCACTATTTAGATCCTTAAAGTAGTATAGGAATGTAAAGTTAGGGGATGGTCTAATAGAGGCTAGAATTCTATCCCAATAATTTTGGAATCTTGTGTTGAAGTCTTGCATGACTTCATGGGAGGATCTCTTGATTATGGTAAGGTATTCTACTAGCGACAAATGGTCAATCTTGTCTTCAAATATATTACACAAGTCCACTCCTTGATGGTTCCATGATTGAATAGAATTAGGATGTAAGCATTTATACCAATCAAGAACTTTTCCCTTAAGGGATACAACTAATAGTGTAATAGCTATATTTTCTATAATGACATTATGGATATTATAGAAATTGGCTATCATTGATGTGTTCAATAAGGGTTATGGATTAGTATCCTATAAAATATGGGATGCTTTTGAGAGATGATACTGGAATAGGATCATATTTTGGTAGATTCAAAGGACTTTGGCCATTGAAGCCTACAAAATCTCTTTAGGGAATCATGATAATAGGGGGAACTATCAAGAGGTTGCTTGAAAGGGTAGACCTTGAGACTAGGTTAGGAAAGGTTTCCTTACGTATGGAAGAGTATTGGAGAACCTTAACCTTTTGGCTAAATTTAAGGGGAGTTCAACAAACTCAAAAGGAATACCTCTAGAAGCTGATCTTGTAGTCACCTTTGGCATGAAATATAGTTACTATTCTACCACCAAATTACTCAGTGTTCTTCAGAGTTGCTAGATAATAAAAGATGAAAGCTATAACCACTAAAAATTAATCAAACCAACATTAAAATTGACCAATCTTCCTTGAAATTGTTCCTACTAGGCATGCCAAAAACTTTTGTCGTCTAGAATTGCACATTTGTGAGATTTTTTTTAGGCTCTCTCACTCCTAGCTATAATATTAGAACAACCTCAAGATATGGGTATCCTATAGTAATGTTGAACCTCTAGCCTTTTTAATGAGGCTAGCTCCTCATATGATTCACCTTAGCTTGTTTCCCACACTATAATATACTAATGACTAAGGAAAAGGGAGAGAAAGATAACATGTAAAGGAAACCTAAGCTAAGGATGTCGATGCACTAAAATATGAAATGATCCACTTTCAACCTGGGAACCTTAAAAACTACTAAAGAACCTAACCAATACATAGACTATTTTGATTCTATCTCAAGGCTTCAAGCATAATTATTTTATGTGGAGGTCAAAAGGAAACCCTATGATTTGAAGGATAGAAAGGAATAGGTCTGTATGAGACACTATAAACTTGTAAAACTTCAAGAATGCACCAATGTCTAACACTTCACACAACCTACAAGGAACCAATAAAATTAAAGAAATATATGTAGAGAACCTATATATGATAAAAAGGGGCATACATTTGCAAGTTAAACTCTAATAATGTACACTTCACTTAAAACTTGAATCATAAAATTCATTTTATTACTTCAAGAGAGTGTTATGAGGCAATTTTGATAGAGTAACTCTATAAAAAATTGAGGGATCTCTTTTTATGCTCAAAAGGATATATATATATATATATATATATATATATATATATATATATATATATATATATATATATATATATATATATATATATATATATATATATATATATATATATATATATATATTAGAAAAATATGAGATAAAAATGGGGAGAGAGAGAAAAATAGGGGAGCCTATTTGAGACATGATAGCTAAGTTGCTACCTTACTATAATGAATGCTCCACCATCCTTTTGACCAATTAGGTCACTATTTTTATTTTTAAAAATTAAACTTAATTTATTATAATAACCTCAAGATTCCTCATTGATCAGAAAACATGCTAGAAGGCAAGAACTTCTCAAGGAACACCTTTAATACCAAGCTACCTTTTCTAATCACCTAATTTTGATCTATCATCCCCATACCATCTTTCACTTGTCTTGCATGTATAAGGATAAAATACCCATAACTTTCAATATAGATTGATCCATGTTTCTTTTATGTTGAGTTCCTATTTTTTAGAGATGATGGCCATGTCGAAGGATGAGAGCCTCTCCATTAATTACATGCACCAACTCTTGCCTTGAAACCTGGGCCAAATTTCTTTTAATAATGGGAAACCAATCTAAGGACGTTGGTTTTCCTATATCCATTTATGTCAATAAAAGTCTATAGATTTCATAGATTCTATTGATATTTACTAGGTATAAAAGGCCTATTTTTTCCTCTATAGAGCCTAACTAGAAACAACTACCCCTTTTAATGCATCTAGTCCAACTTAGGTTTACTTTGCATTCAAGTCCCTTTTTGGAATTGATAGAGCCATGTCAAAGGTAGCTACATGTGTCTACCAAGTGTTAATGATTTGATATTTGTATTTAAAACTTTACATGCCCCTTCACTTTGCATGTCTTATATGTAGGTTGTAGACGACATCATCGAAGTTGAAAGGAGAAGTCCTCATCATCTTTTGTTGATTAGATAGAGACCCCTTTGATAGCTTTTGAATGTCAATGGCTATTTTAATAGATCCATCTTTGAAATCTATGTAAATTTCTTAGGATTTTAAAATTCTAATGAATACTTATAAGGGTTTATATTTTGACATTTATAGGCCTATCATTAATCCTTTTGAGTCATTTCCTTTAGATACTTTCCTATAAGATAACTTGCTTGATATTTTGCATGGACTTTTTGCCTTGTGACTATTCCATAGACATTTTATTTTCAGCCTTTTCTCCCAAAGGAATTCCTTTAGACCCTTTTTCTCAGCATTATTATTGCACACTTCTCCCATGGCTTTTGAAAATTCCTTCAGTGCTTTTGTAAACATCCTTTTGTGATATTTTTCCTGAAGGTATTTTTCTAAAGGAATTCCCTCAAATTTTGTCCTAAAGGTTTTTTATCCTCAATAAGTCCCCTTTTTGAAAGGAAAGGACATTTATATTTTTGAAATGGACCATTGAATTTGTAAGTGCCCCCTTTTGCTAAAAAAAGTGCCCTTCAGCATTTGAAAAAATGCCTTATCAAAAATCCTAAAAATGTACCTTTTTGAAGGGAAAGGGCCCTTTGCCTTTTGTCCTTATGCACTTTTTAAAAAAATTACCCTTTAGAGTTATTTTTAAGTGACTTTTAGATAAAATGTAAATGGTGCCTTAGCTTCTTGAAAGAGCCTTTTATAACTTTTTGTATCAGACCATTTTCCTAAGAAAATCCCTTAGAGAAAATTGTCTTGGCCACTTTTCTTTGAAAAAGATATATTTCACAAAATTTGTTTGGTACACTTTCCAAGATAAAAATCCTTTGGGCCTTTTGTTTCAAATAAAATGTCTAAAACAATTCCTGATACTTAGCCCAAAAGACCTGAGATAAATCTCTTAAAATAAATAGGTCTTCATGGAAATTGTTGTGAAACAATTTCCTTCAAAGAGTTTAGTCTTTTTATTTTTCTTTGGAAATTTTGTTCGAAATAATTATCCCTTCAGAAACTTTGTCTCGGACAACTTGTCTAAATTAATTCAACACTTAGCCAAAAAAGGGGGCCCAAAAGAAACTATATTAGCAATGAAAAGGCCGAAAGAATTCCAAAGTCAAGACTTAGCCCAAAAGGATTTATACTTAGATTTTTTAAGGTATGTAAGCCCTTCTAGAATTGTTCAAAAAATTATTATTTGACCTTTAAGATTTATAATTCTACTCATCTTATTTGTCTACACAAAAGATTGATATGTGGGCCAAAAAATGGCCAATAGGAAGCATTTCAAGGATTGCTTTGATCTTGGTAGGATATGCTTCTATTTCATAGAGGGAGATAATAAAAATAAGGATATTTCTTGATAAGACCCTAAAAATGCACTTCTTGGGGTTTAGGTAGACATGGTAATGGATAAGTCTCTCTAAGATGGTCTTGAGAATGGCTAAATGATCCTTTTGGAGTTTGGATTTTCTTAGAAGGTCATCCACATAGTCCTCTACAATTTTATGGATAAGGTCATGGCACATTGGTAGGTTGTATTAGAATTTTTAATCCAAAAGGCATGAATTTATAGTATAAGGTTCCCCATGGGGTAGTAAAGGTAGTTTTGTGTTGATCTTTGAGGGTAATTAGCATTTGATTGTAACCCAAGAATCCATGTATGAGAGGTAACATATCATGGCTAGATATGAGATCAACTAACTAGTCGTTGCTCAGTAGAAGAAAGTCATATTTTGGGAAAATGAGGTTGAGGTGATGAAATTCCACATAAATGTGTAGTTCTCCTATGTATTTAGTAACATGCATGACATTTTATACCTATTGGGGATAGTCAATAGGTTAAATGAAATTTATAGATAGAAGATGTTGAAGCTCTTCTTTGAAAAGAAGGGATATGTGAAGATACATGCATCGTTGTTTTTGATTGATAGGTTTGGCATAATGATTGGTGAATATTTTAAGGGTGGTGATAGTGGGGTCAATTATAGGCATGTTTCTATAAGACTAAGTACATGTTATGTTGTGATCTTGGAGGTAGGAGGGGAAGTTATGAATTTCCTTAGCATTCAGTCATTAGCTAATTTTTATAATATGAGGGTTATCCAAAGTGCCCAAGTTGATATCCATGGTGGATTCATTCAACATGGTTGAGGTCTTAAGAGGAAAGGAATTGTGGATGGAATAATCTAGAGCACCAAAGTAGCATAGAATGGAATCATCATCTTGGAACTAAATAGTATTAATGGTAGGAGAGTCATCTCATATCATCTCAAGATAGATCAAAGGGATGGTTGTGGTTGCCCCATAATTTTGATAAGTCAGGGCTCCTAAGCTAATCATATTAATAAAAAAAATGTTAGGTGGGATGATTTCATCATCCTCACAAGTAAGTAGAGGAGAGGTCAATGAGGAAGGGGTATCTTCCTCAATAGTGGTGAAAATAGGTTGTTTGGTTTAATTTTTGGTTGGTAGAATGAATCTGATGCCATGTTCTCTTGAGACTTTTTGGTCTCAATAGAAATTAATGCATATAGGTTATGCTCATATTACCTAGACCAAATATTTTCGAAGCACACTTATGGAGGTATGTCTTGGTGAGTTTTAGGTTGTCCAAATAGGAGAGGATAGAGGTGAATGGTCAAGGTCAAGAGGAGGTAGTAAAACCATCAATGGGTTTGTCAAGTCCCCATAGATGAAATGGGTTTGGTAGTGGGGAGGTCTAAAGGGAACAATGGTTCTGATATTAGGGTCATACCTAGGTTGGTGGTCAAGTATCCCATACTCTTAGCGAGTAGGGAAAGCATTAAGGGTAAGGAGGAAATATTCCCCTAGTGAAAGACATTGGAAAATATATTCCAAGTGGTCTAAAGTGGGGAGCTAATCAAAGTAGATGGATCAGCTAGTTGATGCCTCATTAGTAGAAAGAGGTAAGACTTCCTCTTTCATGGTAGGGGTCTTATCTTTGGTTAGTGAAGGTATTTTAGATGGGGGTAGGAGGATTTCATTGGGTGATAGGTCATGTTTATTTTTGATAAGGTATTTGGGTCAGATTATATGGTGATTACCTATCCTTCATGCTCAAATTATATGTAATAATGAAGGGAAGAGGGAATGAAACCCATGTAACAAATCTAAGGTCATCCTATCAAAAAATTATATTGGAATTTACCTTCCATTATATAAAAAAGTTTAGGGAGTGTGAATGGTACTAAATGGATATGAAGGACAATAGTTCCTAGGGTAGTGGTCATGGTGTCATTAAAGGATCAAAGGATGGTTGAGGTTTTAGACATGACATTATCTAACAAGTTAAGTTGGTTATAGGCATGAGAGGAGATGATATTAAAACTAGTTCCCCCATCAATCATGACATGTTTGATGAGGGTTTGGTTGATTTAAGTAGTAATAAATATAGGGGTATCTGGGTCATCAGGATGGATAGAATGTATTTCCAAATCCTTTAAGATGACAAGGTTGGAAATTTGAATAGCATCAATAAAGGCTGCTAGAGGTTGAGGGTCTTTAGGTTGGACCTCTATAGAATATAATACCTTGATCATTTCTTGGTGATGATGAGGTGAAGTAGTAATCAACTCATATAAGTTCATCTTCACTAGGGTCTAGTGAATTTATTTGAGCACTACTCTCCCGATGGACTTAGAGGGGTTGGATTGGGAAGTACCCAAGATAAATACCTTAGGTTTGGTTAAAGGTCAAGGTGTTTGATTTTGGTTTGGTTGGGAGGTGGAAGATTGATATGTCCATAGAATGGACACTTTGGCCTTCCACTTATCCTTTTATTGTGATATCATGACCATGTGTATGGTATGGATAGAGAGAGAAATTTTAGTAAGTGAGTTGTTTGGTTCCTAGTCACTCTGAGGTGAGAATGGGGGAATAAGTAGGTTATGGATAGTGGTTATTGGTTATTAGATTGGTAATGGTCCCATGGGAGGTTATTCTAGTAATAGATCATCTTCATCATAGAGATGATGGATAATGGTTTAGATAGATGTGTAGTTATTCATGTCATGGCTTCATGCCCTATGATCAAAACATGCTTGGTGGTCATTATACTAGATGGGTTTTGAGACAAGAGGTTTATATTTCTTGATAGGGGTAAGGTCAATAAAAACATGTGTAATAAACTTTGGAAAATAGTAGAGTAGGACCCAACTAAAGGTGGAAAGGGTTTAGGGGTTTTGGTCTTGGTTGGTAAGGTGGAAATCTTTTTGGGAATGGGTTTGGTGATGGAAGGTTTGGGTAAGGTGGTGTTATTAGTTGATGATTTGGGTTTTGTTAAGGTGGAGGTTGATAGGTTAGAGGTAAGAGGTAAGAGGTTTTAGGATAGGTAGTTTGGTGTTTTATGGCATGGTGAAGATAAGTGTGTCAGAAATCAAGTGTGTTGGTGTAACCCATAGTGGTAGTTGGGTCCTAGTTAGGACAATTAGATTCCTAATTAGAGTGTAGGGATGAGGGCCAAAAATATAGGCTAAGGTTGAACAAGGTAAGAGTTTGAGACTTTTAGCCTTTTTCTAGCTTTACTTCCTTGGTTGACTTGGTTTTATGGTTGGTTGTTGGGTTTGGTGAGGTAAGTTCCACTTTCATAGATGTATTATTAAGAATTTTTGTAGGGAAGGTGCCAAGGTTTTTGGTTGGTTTGGTTGGTCTATTTGGAGAAGGTGATTTGGTTGTTTAGGGTTTATGTGCCTTGGATGGTTGAGGAATTATTGGGTTGGTGGAGGCTTTCATAGTTTGGTTGGTAAGATAGGAGTGTGGATAATAGAAGGGTTAGGTTGGTATAATAATGGTGTGGTTGGAGGTTCTTGTTTAACAATGTAAGGGATCCCTAATTACTGCCAAAAGGTGGATTGATACATGTTAGGGTTGGATACAAATTCCAATTTCTACACTAACCTAGAGAATGGTTTGTAGACTGGTCTTGTTTCCTGGATAGTATATTTAAATGATAAGTCCATAGGTTGAGATAAAGGGATGGTAACCTCATACTTTTCCTCAATTAAAGGATGCAAGGTTTAAATGGGTGATTCCTTTGTGGGAGGTGTAGACATGAGGGATTCCTCTTTGGGAATAATCTCTGAAGGGGTAGTAAATTGCTCAGTGGTTGATGGGGAAGGTAAAATGGGAGCTTGTTTTAGTATGTCAGTTGAAGGAGGGGTTAATGGATACACTACCTAAATAAGTGGAGGAGGGGAAATGCTTTATTCCTTGGTTTGGGTCTCTAAAAGAGGAGAAGGTAACTCCACTACCTCAACAAGGTGAGAGGGTGAGGAACATATAGGATAGGTGGTAGGTTCTTTAGTAATGAGTGTGTTAAGAACCATGTTAACAGTATGGGCATCATGAGAACACTCAAACTTATTTCTCTCATTTTTGGTAGGTGCATGACTAGGGAAAGGTTATCTAAAGATATCAAAAGCTTGGTTTTGCAGTGCATTAGGATTATCCAACACAAGATCCCCCTTGTCAATGAGAGATTAGATAATGTTCTTGAAGGTATTACACCTACTAATGTCATGCCCTACTAATTGGTGTAAGGCACATAGATCTTTCTCATTGTACCAACTAGGTGTAGGATGAGAATAATCAAATTATTGAAGTGGTTTAATAGGATTAATATATATGATGTTGGCCTTCAATAATTTCTATAGGATTGAAGAATAAGACTCCTCAAGTGGGGTAAATTACTTCTAGTTGTTCTATTTTTGGTTTCTCTTATTTTGCTTTGAGGAGATAAAGGAACTTGGTTGGTTTATAGATGGTTGAGAAGTGGATTTAAGGGAAACCACATTCGTAGTTCCCTTGATTTTGGTCCTAGTGTTGGTTTGGTTGCTCAATTTAGAGGAAGAAGCTTCATTGGTTTTATAGGTAGAGTTCTTATTTTTTAGTTTTAGCTTTCCTTCATCAATGGATACATTTTTTAATTTATGTGCCATGGTAAAAGCCTCATCAAGGGTTTGAAATATCTAAACATGGAATGTGGAAGAGATGTACTTGGCACATGCTTGAGCAAAGATTTTGATCAATTCAGGTTGGGGAAAGGAAAAGGAAAGTTGATTGATCATGCTCCTCTAATGAAATATAAAATAAATAATATATTCATCATCAAATTGTTGGATAGAGTAGAGGTCAGTGATGGAAGCCTTCTTGGATATATTTATCAAACATTGATCCAAGAAGGTTTGGTCCATTTAGGTGATGAATAAGAAAGAGTGTTTGGTTATGGAACTATACCAGTCTAATGTTGGACTACATAGGTACATGGGGAAAGTACAAAAAAGGAGGGCATCATCATAGGAAATCAAATAACATGCATACCTGAATGCCTTGAGATGTTGTTGGAGATCCTCCTTACTCTAAAATTTGGAGAAAATGAGAAGTTCCCATTGGGTAGGATATGGTCTAATAGGGACACATGGGTGAATGGGTTCATTATAGATATGATCATATAATAAGACATTGTGAGCTCCATAAATGGATGCCTCTAAGGTAGTCATCTTATCCATGAGCATATTCATTAGGTATGTTTAGGTTTATGAACCTAGAAGGTTGTAAGGTGCATATTGTTTTGATGGTTGGGTGACATACTGATGACTGGTAGGAGGTTGAGGAGCCACCATATATTGTTATGTGGAGATCGATGGTTGGGTGGAAGATATGTAAGGGTAGGTGAATGCAATTGGTTGGGTAGTAGGTAGAGGTACATGCCCTTATGGGTTAGGTATGTAACTCAATTTTTGTGAAATGGGAACATATTAGGTAGGAGCAGTGGTTAGATTAGTGATCAAAGGAAGGGTGGTGACCCTTATGGTGATTGGTGATAAGGTAGAAGGTATTGGTAGCATGATATTTTAAAGCAGGGTAGTGGTTAGCAAATTAGAGGTAGCCAATGAAAGGTTGGAAATAATAGTGGTAGGCACTCCCATGGTGAGGGGAGTGTAGGTGGATAGGGTTTGGCTTGATCCTAAGGTATACAAGTTATTGGTGGGGATGGAAGGTATAAGGGTGGTTATAGGTTAAGAAGGTTATTTTTCCACAGTAGTATCAAAGAGATTAATAGTAGATGAGGAAGCTTGGGTTATCAATGTTTGGGTCTTGAATGTGGTAATATAAGTGTTTCCCATGAGGTGATAAATCAAGCCATAAGGTGGGTCCATAGGTGGAACCAAAGTAGTACTATGGTGAGACATGGTGTTAAGATAATGGTGAAGGGCCACAAGATTTTTATATAAGAAGGTGGAAAAGTTTGCATCTCTTTGGGGAACCTCCCAAAGAAAATAAGGACATCTCAAATGGTGAGGAGATTTTTTTGGATCAGAGATGTGGTCCATGGATGAAATGGTAGAAGAGGTTGACTGGTTTGGTGATGGGTTCTATTCTATAGGTTTTTTTGTTACTGATGAGTTAGAACCATATGAGAGAAGGGAGAGCAAATGCACAAACAATATCACCACTCAAATAGAGAGAAGATAAGAAGTGATCAAGAAAATTAATTAGAATCTAAAAAATTATGTTAAGTCCTTAAGGTTATTTTAGTCTCTCTTTTGGCTTATGCTTTATGTTTTCAAGAATTGTGTGACTAAAATTAGCTTGTAGAGTGGGTATTAGAAAGGAAGTTTATGGTTGGTTTTAGGTTTTTTAAGATCTCAAAAAGAATCTATATTGGGAATAAATACATGGCTTGGTATTGGGGCCTACCTCCTCACTTCACATACCACATCGATAAGGGTGTTAGGTGATTAGCCAATATATACCAATTTCTAGAGTTTATACTCAACTAGAGAGATGAGTTGGTCCTCTCCTTAGTAATGACATCCAAGTAGGATCAATGGGAAAGGGTAAGGTGACCGTTAGGTGATAAAATCCTAGTTGGGCCTTTTTTCAAGGTTTTTTGATGCGTAATTGATGAAGGTGGTTTGATTTATTGTGTGAAATAAAAATTGATGCTACAATAAGATTAATTTGCTTTAAGTTAGACTATATGAGCTAAACTTACAAGCAATTGATGTATACACTTAATTTTAAGCCCAAAAGAAACTTTTGGTTTCATTTATGATAACAAAATAAAGAGAAAAGTATGTATATACAAACTAGAGAAAACTCAAGTAAAGACTCAAGGTCCCACTAGGCATGTCAGAATGTTTTATTGAATTTCATCTTATGATTTGAAAAGGGAAGAAGAAAAAACTAAATATGGGTATGTTTGAGAAACTTGTTTGATTGTGTGCATGTTGAATTAGATGATTGTAGAGAGATCATGTTTGACTTGAGAGGATGACCTATAAATAAGACAACACTAAAACAAATGGCTGGTTAGATACATAGCTAAGTGGATTGCTTAGTACTAGCTAGATCCTAGAAACAAGAGCTTCCTTGAGGGATATCAATCCACATGTTTAAACAATTAAGTTTATAAATAGAATAGAAATTAATTACATCAATAATCAAAATATATTGAAATTGAACAAAAAAAAATCTTGCTAAAGAAATAGACTAGAAATGACCAATATATCAATAAGCAAGTCAACACTAGTGCTAAATGGCTTGGGTCTATTTCAAAAAATTAAGCATAGGTTTATGAATAGGTAAGGACACAGAAAATAAGGTTTGGTTAGGGGTAAGAGGGTGAAAATAACTTGTTTTTATTTTATGCCATAGTGACCATTGGTGGTTAAGGTAACAATCAGTGGTTAAGGTGACCATCGATAGTTAAGGTGACCTACAGTGATCAAGGTGACTATCATTGGTTTTGAAAGACTATCGGTAGTTGGGACAACCATCAGTGGTTATTATATGTAGGTCATGATTAGTAAATATCTAGTTAATGATATCCTAAAGTTGTATTTTGAGAGAAGGGTTGGTGATGGGCTAATTATGAAAGGAAAATAAAGTAAATGAATATCAAAACAAACAATTATCTTGCTATAGGTTGATTGGATGAATGGTTTCATTGGTTGGCTTGTTGATGGATTATGGAATAATTCTAATAGAGTAACAATAATTGATTCTTTGGTAGAGTGGCAATGGCAAGTCATCTCTCTGATATGATGGTTGGATCATTAGATTATTGATGATGATTGACTTGCACAAAAGAAGGCTCTAGATGTACAATAACTTGATAATAATTTTATATGGATTTGACCTTCCTACTCCTATATTTTATAGTTATAAGTAAGAGGTTCAAGTGGAGTTTCAATTAGGGTTTATAATTATAACTCACTCATGCACAAATTTGCACATGGATGAGGACAAGTTAAATTTAGAAAAATGAGTAAGGTGACTTGCATGTTGTTGGTTAAGGAGGTGTAATCTAACCATTGGTGTTCATACTGATCATTGATAGTTGAAGATGAAGGGTGAAGATGGGTAAAAAGGTATGTTAAGTTATTTGGTCAATCTTGACTTTGGTTAGGCTTGGTTAGGGGTCAAAGGGTCAGATTGGTCCTAAGGGGGTCATAAGGTGGTCCAATGGTGTTTCAACATTTATAAAAATGGTGTGAATAATTTTTTATGTCTATAGTATTTATGACTCCCCTTTAATCCTAAATTTATTCATTACCTAGTGTTCTACTTCTAATAATGGCTACCTCACTTGATTAGTCTACCTAAATAGGCTTATACGTACCTAATATCTCAAGGACTTAAGGATGGGAATGGGTCCTATGGGTAAGAGGAAGTGATGGTAATGAGTTAGGAACATAACTAAAATATGTATCTCATGAGTTTATTTAAAACAACCTAATGACTCTCTATATCTACCTTGATCTCACTTATAAAAGAGGTTGCATTGTATGAATGGTAATCACCTTAGAAACAAAATTTGGAAGGAGTTATTGGTACTAATGGTTGATAATTTATAATTTAGATGTAAGGAACACTTTAATGGCTCTAAAAACCCATCATACAACCTAAAACCATCATTCACTTCAATCTTAATAACTTGAAGACTCTGCAACATGAAGAAACATTATTTGCAACCTACAAATGTGACATCATGGAGATTTACTATTAGGTTGTGGAGCTAAAAGCTTCACTAATGCAGACATGGAGGAGGTTTCTGAGAGGTTACTGAGTTACAGAGTAATTGACATCAGTCTGATCAGCTGACATCAGTCATATATAGTGAGAAGAGCAACTGATTTCAGTCACATATCGGCTGGCATCGGTCACCTCCAGGCAGATAGGGACCGACGTCGGTCGCCTGTGCAGTTCCAGAACTATCAGTTGCATGAATAGCTAGTTAACAAACTGGTTGTTTGCATGTAGAAGGCCAATTATAGACTTGAAGATGTGGATCTAATTATTATAATTAGGTGTCTAATTACTTTTTGAATGAGATCTATATAATAGACTCATGGGCTGTATTGTAATTTATGCTAGAGAGTAAGAGAGCAAATATTAACTCCTTCTATGTGTGAAGAGAGCAAGGTGTGTTCCTCCTAGTGCCACAGTGCCAAGTGTGGGTTTTGGTTTGGATAATCATAAGGATTCTTCATGTATGTAGGATCTTGGTTAGCAGGTGTGCAAGGCCATGTTTGGAGATCTACATGGTAAGTAAGATCATTGATTTGCAGGTGTATGTGTGTATGAGATCTAGGTTTGCAGGTGTGCAGAACCAGATTGATTTGCAGGTGTGTAAGATTAGGGATGTCAACAACACAATAGGGAGCAATATCAGGAGAGATCTACTTGGAGTATGGTGTGTACTTAGTTGGAGAGCAAAGAGGAAGGCAAGGTAGATCCTTCCAAAGTAAGATCATTTGAGTTCCAGGTTGTTGCAAGTTCATGGCATATCTACTTGGAGTGCATTGTGTACTCAGTTGAGTATGTGTGTATACTCAGTGTACTGGTAGTAGTGATACTGACTGGTTAGAGGTGAACACCAATTCTGTGTTTGAGTTGTGTGTTGGGACCATAAGAGAGAGAGTGAGCTCTTGAAGGTGAATTATTGAACACTTGGTGTGGCAAACCTGTAAGGTGGAAGAGTGTGACGTCTCTTCATTCTAATTCTTTTCTAGAAGAGTATTAATACAATTGGGTATTGTCTCTCATATTCTATGTTATTTATGAATTCTAGTTACTTGTGATTCTGGTTTAATTCTCCATATTAAGTAGCTTGTATATGGTAATCAATTGTGCTTCCTAGATCCTGACAAAGTGGTATCAAAGCATGTTTGTTGTTCTAGATTACCTGACATTTACTTATTCTCTAGAGCTCACACATTTGAACTAGTAATGAAGGATGATGTATATTGATTATGATAATTCTCTAAAGACACATATAAACATTTATTACATCAAACAAACCATAAATTCACTAAATCCATTGCAAAGATAACCTTGTGTAGATGAAGAATGCAAAAATGGCTGCTTGAGTTCTTAACATTTATTCATAAATCAAAGGGGATAAATATTGAAACTAATGCCTAGGATTGGAATTTCATTATAACCCTTCCCATATCCACAAAATTAATTCACCATCTTCTCTCTCTTATTTTTATTGATCAAGAACATGATTAGTTGTCCAAGGATTCCAAAGAGATCGATTGGATAAAGGGAAATGGTTTTTGACCTATTTGATGTTATATCTCATGGATTTTTCCATATGATGTATAAAATAAGTCCCCTCTATAGATTTATAATTTCTTTCTACCTTGACATTGATGTAAATTCAAAGATCAAACACAAAGATTTATCTCATGAAATACATAATAGAGCTGAACATATAGATCAAACAATTTAAACACAATAATATTTCATCTATCTTCTTTGAATTATTTGAATTATACATTTTATGACATGTTACATATTATAGGAGTAATGTTTCCTATAATATCTTCAATATTCTCTCACCCATAAAATCTCTAAAACTCATATAATAGTTTATATTATTGTTACCAATAAATTAAATAACAAGACAATATAATATTCTAACTAAATAATCTTACTATATTAACCATATGGTTATAACAACTAATTACAATTTAATACTCCCATAAATATCCACCTACTACTATTTACCACTTAGTAAATACCTTAAATTTACATAAATGTAAAATTTATTCCTAACCTTCACCCCCATAATTTTTACATGGTGAAAAAACATTCAAACTCTTATCTATAGTATGCTCACCCACTATAACATGCCAAACTATGTGGCTCATGACCTTGATACAAAGAGAGCCTCACTCATCCCATGGTTTTATAGGTTTACCATAAACCTTGACATGAAAAAAATAAACAAAAATGTATGCCATCGAATACTCTTAGGTTTGCATACTATTGACATAATCTTGTTATACATTACCACTATATGTGAAGGAATGCAACCTACATTTATATTACATGACCACAATGGATGTGTCACTGAGGGTCATCTCCATAAAGAAGTAAGGTAGTCATGAGATATCTATAGTAGCTACTCTCCTAACTATTTCTAAAACATTGTTCACCTCTTGTGGTTTTTTTGATATATCACAAACCCTTTCAAGATTTGTGAACTGACTTACATTGGTGATTTTATCCTTTCACAATGTCTTCACCTCAAGGAATCATGTTTGGAATTTTCACACAAATTACATTACATAAACATACATTATACTTTTATTTTTATTTTAAAAAAACACACACACACAAGTCACCACATCATTGGCATGGCCTCATCATTGGTGACTAATGAGAGGTCACTGAAAGACCTCCAACCTTTGTGTAGGCTCCATCTTCCAGTATTGGATACTACTCACTCAATAGTTTTGTCTATGTAGTTCAGGTACATGATGTTTTTTAGGGAAATCATAACCATAATGTAGATGTCATGCACAAGTAGAAATGAGTCCTTAAGACATTTTTTTTATGTTTACAATTTGGACTTTTTGACAAATGATGGCACACTTAAAAAATAACTCTTTTGACATTTTTTGACTCATTATGGAGATAATGAATTTTACAGACATTTTTGAATAAAATCTAATCTTGACATTTTGATAAAACTTTACAAACTTAATTATTATTTTTGATGACATACTTGACTTAGACACTTTTGAGTTTTTGACAAAGACACATTAAAAAAAAAAAAAATCTATAGACTAGATAATAATGCCAAACATTTTTTAAATTTTAATATAACTAAAATCTATAATTAGAATTTTTATTAACTTATTGCATTATATTAAGACAATCCCTCTAATTATTTAAAATTACCACAATATAAAAATATAAATCACCTAAAATATTTTGAACATATACTCAAAAGTTTTCATTGACTAAATTAATAAACAACTTGAAATAATAATACCTAAACTGTCTAACTTTTACTTAGGGAACCAAAACTAGTGAATTAATGAATAACACTATGACTAATGATGCAAAATTAAAATAAAATTTATCATATCAAAGATAATAGATAATAAATATTAACCTGAAATGATAATTCTAAAACTTAAATGACTTAATCTAAACCAATCAACTTAACAAAAAGTTTGTTTATTCAACACATATAGGTGTATGATAGGATGTAGGATGTCAGACTTATCTTCTTTGTCTCTGATGTGATATGATTATTAGAGTGATATTCATATATATTAATCATGTATCATCTATAGAACATTATTTAATCAAAATATTATGATGTATCGATCCAATAATGGTGCATATAGATATGTGAATCAACACATAACATGCTTGGGCATAGGGAAGCACAAAATCCTTGGGCATCATTGATGAATCTAAATGTGAACATAGTAAACTATATAATCTATTTGTATATCATTCATCTTCAATTTTTCATTCTCCACCTATTTTATTTGTCTAATTTTGATTTCATTGTTTGATAGGTCATCAAATACAATGAGGACTGCACATGAAATAATGGATTAAACAATACTTAAAATAGTATCCAATGAATAACTCAAACTATGAACTATAGACAAGTGTGATGAGGTAGAGACATGAACCTTTATATGAATCTATCCACCATGCATATAAAATTTTTGGAAGAAATGTCAGATAGACCAGATATTTTCCAAATTGTCTGAAAATCAGGGATCTTCCTCAAAAAATAACTAGAATAATTAAAATTTTTAGAAATAGAATTATAAAAATTCCATAGGTGGGGCATACAGTAAAATAATGGATTTCCATAAAATAAATTTAATGATCCATATCATAGACCTGACACCACTCTAATACTAATGATGTAAATTCAAAGAGAAGATACAAAGATTTATCTCATGAAATACATAATAGAGCCAAACATACAGATCAAATAAATTAAACACAATAATATTTCAGCTATCTTTTCTAAAAATACATTTTGGGATATGTTACATATTTATAGGATTAATTTTTCCTATAATATCCCCAATATTCTTTCACACATAAAATCTTTAGAACTCCTATAATAGTTTATATTATTGTTACCAACATTATAAACAACAAGCCAATATAATATGCTAATTAAATAATCTTACCGTATTAACCATATGGTTATAGAAACTAATTACTATTTACCTCTCCCAGAAATATCCACTTGTTACTATTTACCACTTGGTAAATACCTCAAATTTACACAAATGTAAAAGCTATTCCTAATAGACATGTCTGTACAAGACCATACAATCTTAAAACACTTGGAAAACCCATTTTTCCAATTTTTTTCATGATTTAGTTCCTTGAAAAACAATTATAGGATTAAAGGAGGTAAAATAGAGGTCAAACATAATTTCAAATTAGATAGTACGGATGGGGAAGCTAAATAGTCACATTTCCAAGTGTCTGGCACTTATTTGATGAATGAAAAAAGTGTTTGACTTCAAAAAGGATCCATGTATGCATATGTAACCACCCTAAAATGACATTATGATCGATATGGAAACCATTTAATATATTTTTAATACAATATGATACCTAAACACCACTTTTCCAAAGTTTAATAATGTGGAGTTTGACTAATATGATGTGTGAACGGTCATTTGTTGACTTAGAGAGTTAATTAAAGCTTGAAACAAGTTTGAATAGGTATAACATGGAGTAAAACCTTAGATACATTCTTAAAACTCATTTTCTGACTCAAATGAGGCTTGTAAACCCCTCACATATACTTGTAATTTCTCTCCTTAATAAATGGCTTCAAATAAACCTAAATTCAATGAGAATTAGAAATCTTAATCCCTCCAAATACCTTAATTTTTGCTAAGAAACCTCAAATTTATCAAAAAAAATTTATTCCATGCTCTAGGCTCCAAAAATACATTTTTCACTCCACTTACTCAAGGACCACCATGAAAACTTAGTACATCATCCAAAGGTATAAAATAACTATGACATGAGGATCATTCAAGCAAGTTATAACACATACATTGTCACCTTAAAAAATCTAAAAGGTTTATAAAAGAGACCAAAAAATACATCATAATACATTAATATCACCATGTATAAGCTTGGATAGGTGTCATGCAAAATTTGTGGTTATAGGGGTTGAAATTTGGCCTAGGAGACCAAATTATTGACATTAATTTCATTCATTAGTGTCATACTAGCCTTGTATAGATTTATTCAAGGATTTTCCAATGAAGAATAGAGAAAAAAGAGTCTTAAGAGACACTCATGGGTCATAATAAGGTCAAAAAGAGTCTTAAGTCACTCACTAAGTCCATAAATTCATCAAAAAGTTATATTTGAATTATTTAAGTAATAAAAGAGTGGAAACATTATGTAAATGTTACATAAAGTCATTTTGAAATTTTAAAATTCCTTATAAACTCCAAATTCCATATAACTTGTAAACTAATGCATTTAACTTATTGTTTTTCCCTCCATCCTACCTAATAGTGGACCTTTTCCATTCTAAAACATGGGAGGAGTGAATTCAAGCACATAACTAAGATGTTATCTACCTTTAATCCCTTATTCAAGGAAACCTTAATTATTCTATTTTTTTTTTTTTTAAGGTTACAATATTTATGCAATGTTTCCATAGGGTTAAAGGATGATTTTACAAGTTTCTAACATAAAGAGGATGTTGGATAGAGGATTTTTAGGTTCAAAAAGATGAGCTTTCAGTCATATTTGTAGGATTAATAAGGTGGTGATGAATAAAATATCATGTTTTTAAAGAAGTTATAGTCTTATAACTAGATTCCAAGTCTTACAATGTGGAAGAAGCTCACTCATGAGAAGAATAATAGGTTTCAAGGAAGATCACTAAGAAGAAAGATTTGAAAGTAAGAAAAAAAACATAAAGGATTATAAGTATTTAAGGGTCTTCATGAATCTTTAAATAAAAAGGTATATATTATTGGGTTTTCTTTAATATCTCATATATATTTTATACTTTCATTATGTCTTAAATGAGTAGAGGTTGATTTGTAGGTACACAAGTGCCTAGTCATAGGTTTTAATGATTGCTCCATCATTTTCAAGGTGATATAACCGAAGTATAAAGTCCATAGTCCTAAAAATTATCTCTAAAACATGTTCATGATTATATTATCATTACAAATTTCTTATATGCTCTAAATCTCCTTCAAGCAATCCATTAACAAAGGATACAAAGGGTTTTGTGCCCATTAATGGAGGTTTTATGTCTTAATGAACATGCATGGCCTACCAAGGCTAAAAAAGCATAATTAGGTTATAATTATATATAATAAGCATTAATAAATTCTTAAAATATTTCAAGAGGCAAAAAATATAGCTTATAGCTTTAAAACTTTGTAAAGACCATTTTTTCAAGGTTTTCAATCAATGTCAATCATTCTTATTTCTTGATTCTATAGGTGCATGGTTTAAGACAAGTTTTTTAGGGGGAATTTAGGTACATATAACACTTCACCATGGTATTAAAATTCACCAACAAACAAAAAATTATGTAAAAATAATCACAAGCCTTAAGACCCAAGTGTTTGAAAATTGTAAGCTTGTTTATATTCTCATCATTGTTCTACAATTATATGGCTTGGATAAAGTCTTGGAGGATGATGATATAGTTTTAGATTAAGGTAAAAATAGGTTTTGAAGGGACCCTGAAACCCTTTAATAGAATCCAAAAAGATAAAGCATTACCAAGCACCAGGAAAAGCCTTCCTAAAACCTACTAAATAGTAGCATCAGAAACAGGTTATACAAGGACAACATCAAAATCTAGGTTATATTCAACCCCCTAATAGTCCAAGTAATGATTTAATATCTATTTTTAGGGTTAAAATCTAGAATAGTTGCCTGCCTGCCATCAACAATATTCTGCATACTTTCTAGGTCTCTAGTTTTCCTAGTGGATCTTCTTTCAGGTTTGTTCGGAGAACCAACATCCGGTTTCACCATAAAAATCTGTTCATCTCTTTTTCTAGATTTATCTAGAGTAGAAGCAAGATGTTTCACCTTAGTTTGCTGGTCTTTTTTGCTACTTCTAGTTTCTACCCCCATAGTATTGGTCTTTTTTTCAGCCCTTTTTCTTTGGTTTAGAATATGCTTTATGTTTTCTCCATTATCATTCACAAGAAGCTCATCCAAAGGGAAATCATTATCAACTTGAATCTCCCTAGATTGAGAAGTAAGAAAAACTCCCTCCTCTAATTTATTTCCAGCTTCAGCCAAGAATTCACCTTCCTCTAGCACAATTTTGTCATCTACATCTCTCCATCGGTCTTCTATCCTTTGATAGAAAATGATTTGTTTTGATAGATCAGTCAAATCATCTATTATTTGTACCAGTATTATAGTATCTGATTGCATCCTATGTCCTTCTTCCTCAAAATTTTCTTTCTCAAAAGAAAGTTCTTTATCCGCCTCAGTATGTGGAGCTTTAGGATCTTCAAAAGAAGGCTCTTTTTCCGCCTCAGCATGTAGAGCTTTAGAATCTTCATTATTCTTTTGTTCTTGTCAATGATCTTCTTTGAGTTTCCATACTTTCTTATGCTGAACCTTGGTATTTCTCCCATACAAAACACTACTAGGATGAGTTTTACTTTTGGAAGGACAATATTTGACCAGATGCCCCTGTTTCTTACAAGCATAACAAGAATTGGGCAAGTCTTCAAAAACAATCCCTTGAGCTTTTTTGCCCAGCTTGGATATTAGATCCAGTTTTTCTAGGAGATGATTCAAATTTACCACTTTAACATAAAGTTTGGCACTTTGAAGTTTGGATCTAGTAGCCATAGCATTATCCAATGCCACAAGTTCACCAAAAGAATTAGCAATACCTTTAAAAATGTCCTCATGCCAAAACTCTAAAGGGAGGCCAGGAAGTCTAACCCATATGGGAGTGGTTAAGAAAAAATAATCTGAGAGATCCATGTTAGGCTCCCATTTTTTAATAGTGAGAGAACATTTACCAAAAGACCACGGTCCTCTAGACAGAACCATATTCATGTCTTCCTTATAGTTGAAGATAAACGAGAAGAAACCATTCAACATTGGTGCCATATCTACCTCTCCTCGAATAACCCATTTCCTTTTAACCATTTTTGTAAGAGATTATAGACCTGGTCTTAATCCTAAAAATTTACCCACTAGGGTGAAATCCATGGAAGACACAGAAAAATCTATTAAAGGATCTGGAATAAAAACTTGAAACTCACCTTTCTCCCAACAAAACTTAGCAGTCACCGGCGGGAAAATAGTTAACATTACCATACCAATGATTTTTAAATCAAGGGATAATGTAATAATCACATTAATTTTCTAGGGAGACTAAAAATAGATCTTAAACCCTAAGAACCCATGAATGCACTTTTAGAGTTTTGAGGCTTTTTAAGGCATAATGCATGAATGTTAATAGTATAGAAGGAATCAATATGTTTTTAAGAATGATTCTATGATTTAATTATTTATATATCAAGGTTTATGCCCATGCAAACTCTCAAGACTCTCTAAGAGCTAAAAATGTTTACAAGCCTGCACACAAAGTTTTATAAAGGTTTTCAAGGAATTCTTATAGGTCTACTTAATAGGTTCATTATTGATAAGAAATGAAAATAAGGTTTAATATACAAATATAAAATAGAGAGGAATAAGTCACAAAATATAGTTTTAGTCTTGTTGGAGTGTATGAAATATGGAATGAAATTGCATTAGCAAAATCACTACAAGAGGTGCTCATTTATACAACAATAAGTGTGATTAAATCTCCTAATCTATAAGAGATAATGACAAAATATAACTAATTACACATAAGAAATACTAAACTTATCTAATCTATGATACATGTTAATCAAAAATGTAAATTAATTTTAGACATTTATTACAAATAGGATAGGATAAATTAATTATTCTAACATCCCCCCTTAATTGATCATAGCCTAAAGAGAAGAGAATTTTTTTGAATGCCTCTAACTTATCATGTTCAAGTGACTTCATGAAGACATATATGCACTAATCCTAAATGGGGCAATACTAGAGATGTATATTGTGCTATTAAACATGTTTACATATTAAATGAATTTGAACCTTTATATGATTAGTTCACTCATGAAACACTGGATTATGAATAAGGTGTATGACACCCTGATTGTCATAATACATAACTATAGGTTGAGTTTGTGGAACTCCAAGTCCTAAAATAATGTGACATATCCATATTGCTTCATAGATATCTCCTATTGTAGTGAAATATTATACCTCTATGGAAGATCTAGAAACACAATTCTTCTTCTTAATTTCACATAAAATTAGACTATATCCTAGAAAGAGCAAAAATCTAGAAGTGGATTTATTGTCATCAATAAAAGCTACATGATCTAAATCTGTGTATCCTATCAATAACTTATAATTATTATTGTACTCTAGGTCATACTCAACTTTACCTTTGATGTATCTCAATACCCGCTTGTCTACTTTCTAATGTGTCACATTTGGTTCCTACATGAACTGATAAATATAGCTAATAGCATAGCTAATATCTAGCCTATTATATGTCAAGGAAATGAGATTCCCAAATTATTTTTGATAGAGAATTGTATTTAATTTTGGTGATGGATTTGTAAGAGATAACTAAAGTCTTGTCTCCATAGGTATTATAATAGGCTTTTAGTCCTTCATCCTAAATTTATTGAGAAATGTATCAGTATACTTCATTTTTGAAATAAAAAAGCAATGTTCCTTCTACCATACCTCCAAACCAAGACAATAGTGTAGTATCCTAAGATCTATCATGTCAAATGATCACTTGAGATCATTCTTATTTTCATCGATTGTCTTCATTGTACTTTCAGCGATGACTAGATTGTATACATAAACATCACTATAACAACCTCCCCATATGTTATTTTAGGTAGAGGTTATGATCATATTGAATCCTATTGAATCCATGTTGTATGATATGCTCATCAATCTTGACGTACTAGGCTTGGAGAGCCCTTTTTAGTCCATAGAGAAATTTGATAATCCTAAACACCTTTTGTTCATGATCATGTATCACAAATCATTTAGGTTGATACATGTAGACTTCTTCTTTCAAATCTCTATTGAGAAAGGCACTTTTTACATCCATTTGATGGAATTTCCATCCAAACTATGTATCCATAGAAAAAACCATTCTGATAATCTTTGTCTTAGTTGTGGGAGCAAAAGTCTCCTCATATTCAATACATTATTTATGAGAACACCCTTTTACAACAAGACTTGCCTTGTACTTATGAATACTACCATTTTATTTGTAATTTTTCTTAAAAAACCATTTTTATCCTATAGACTTCTTCCCTAGTGGAATATCAATAAGATTCCAAGTGTTATTCTTTAGCAGTGACTGATATTCTACATCCATGGCATCTTTCTAAGGTTTGGATTGTAGGGCTTATGTTACTATTAAGGGATTATAAGTTTATTGAACAATACTCATAAGGGACATATTAATATCTTTTTTATCCATGATTTGAGTCCTTAGTATTGAAGTTAATGTATTTGTTACTCCATTAAAGTTATCATCTCATATATTAATTGTATACCACTTGGGCATACATTGAACTATAGGTGGTAGTGATGGAGGTTCTGTTTGACTATTTTACTTTTCACCTCTACCATCACTATCTAAAATTACTATAGGAAAATTAATTGTATCATTTGCCTATGTATCTGGTGGATTGATTTCACTCTTTTCATAAAACACTACATATTTACTAATTAGTACCTTCTTTGTTTCGAGATCAAAGAGACTTTATACCTTTGATTATGCATTGTATCCCAAAAAATACATTCTTTTGTTTTATTATCCAACTTATTCATTTTATTTTTAAGAACATGCATGTAATCCTTAAAACCAAAAATTTTAAGGTGAGTAACCTTTGGTTTATTCCTTGTCCAAGCTTCATGTGGTGTGATTCCATCAAGAGCTTTGGTGGGTGACCTATTCAACAAATAAACTATAGTGTGACAAGTTTCTACCCAACATGTATTAGGAAATTTTGTATCCTCAACTATGTTGTGAAACATTTACATAATGACCCTATTACATTTTTTTACAAATCCATTTTGATAAGGTAAATATGGATCTATAAATTGCTAACTTATTCCATTTACATTGAGATAGACTAATAATTCTTTACTGGTGTATTCCCCCCCATGATCTGAGTGAAGGGTCTTCATTTTCTTACTAGTTTCATATTAGATTGTGGCCACAAATTATTTGAAGAATTTAAAATCTTGATCCTTAATATTCAATAAATATACCCACATTTTTTGTCGGTAATCATCAACAAAAATTTGAAATTATTTATACCCTCTAAGACTAGGAGAAAAATGTCCACATTGATTGGTGTACACCAAGTCCAACTTACCAAGTGATTAATATTTAATCTTTCCAAAGTGAGATATTCTTCCTTTTCTTACTAAGAAACTAGTACATATATTTTAATATTTCTTGAGTTTGGGAAAACCATGAACCATATCCTATTTTCTCAATTGTACCAAATAACTATAACTCAAGTGACTATATCTTCTATACCATAAATTGTGTAGTTTTGTATCTTTGAACACAAGTTTTTGATGATCATTTTGAATAAAATCAAGATGAAACATTTTAACAATGTTGAAAACCTTTTAAATCACTTTGAAATGCCTAGAATTATCTTTTATGTGGCAAAAAATTTAACCATTTTCAAGATCAAATTCAACCATGAGGTTGTGGTCAAGTAGTTGATTAGTAGGTAATATATTTTTTGTATGTCCTAGAACATAGAAAACATTTGAAATGTTGCAATTTTTGTTTTCAAGTTGACATTTGATGTCACCACTACCTTGTATTGTATATAAGGTATCATCTCAAGTGAAGCATTTCCCTTTGATTCTATTTTTGTCAAAGTAAAAAACCATTATTTTCTCTTTGTCATGTTTTTGGTTGCCCATGAATCAACATACTGAATTGCACTTGGATGATTGGTAGACTAATGTGTTTGACTATCTAAACCATTTTGAAGGATCATTGTCTTTAGTGACATTGCCATGGTTTTCAGGCTTATAATTTTTGTATTTCCACTTGTTTTGTTATTGTGGTTACTTCTTTTCTATTTATGGTGAATTTTTGAAAGAAGGATTATTTCTTGATGAGCCCTTTTGAAATTTGTTGTACCAAAAATGTTTTAAGTCATGTTCTTATCTTCCACAAATTTGACATGATTTAGAAGAATGTGATTTGTTCCCTTGTTGGTTTTATTTATTATTCATCTTTGGATATTGTTTTGGAACCTTTATGGGTTTATTCCCTTTTTGATTTGATGTGAGTGAATACTCCTCATCTATTTCCATTAAATTTTGCAAAGCTTACTCTTTTTAAAATAAATTAACCAACACTTCAAAGGTTGGTTTTTAACTTGTAACATTTAAAGTGGTTACAAAGATCCTACATTCAGGGGGGAAGTACTCTAAGGACTCTAGGGACCAAAGAATCATCTATCATTGATTCACCTAAAGATTGAAGTGAATCATAGAAAGTTGTAACCCTTCTAAGTAGTCCTACTTTTCATCACATTTGAGATTGAGAGTGTATAATTGGATTTGAATATGCAATATTTGATTTTGATTCCTTGCTTCATATGTTATTTTAAACTTATCTTAAGCATATTTTTTAGTTGTAGCACTATGGATATGAGGTTCTACCTCATCCAAAACTCCAAACATGAGTATTAACTTAACTTTCTTATTAGATTTGTCATATTTTTGTTATTGATCAACATCTATTGCATGTTGGACCCATGTGCCTTCTAACATTAACCAAATATATTCAAACTCTAGATGTGTTTTTAATTTTGGTTTCCATGTTACATAATTGTCACCATGAAGTAGTTGTGTATTGAGGATAAATCTAGGTCCTAAATTAGACATTATGAATAATAAATTCTGTATGATAAATTAAAAATGTGTTGTTTAAGTATGAAAATGAAATGTGCATAATTTCTAAAAATGCATACAAAATGAAAGAAAGTAATTAACCAATACATAAAAAGGATGGTGAACTCCACCAAAAATGTATCCAAAACATACAATGCAAAAATGAGGAAATTAGACATTAGTCTTAGCCAAAAATGCATCTGAGAAGTTTACAATTTTCCTTTTACAAGATGATTTGAGGTTTAGGTGAGAAAATATCCACCCCCGTTTCTATCTTTCCAATTATAAAAAAATGATTTGTTAGCTTTTACAATTATGGAAGAAAATTCACCTAAAAATTGATTAGTGCCCTCCTTCAAGTATGTTTTATAAGATGGAGATGTTTCATAGGCCTCTTTTAGTAAATGGAGCTCTATCCTCATTCAATTACAAGTTTATTATTATTTTAAATTAAAAAACATTAAAAATTATCTCCATGCATTTTAACCCATATTAACAAATAAATCTACCTTATAAAAGAGATATTTATATTAATTTTTAAAATTAATAATAATTTATAAATTGATGTTAGTTAACAAATGAAAATTTTGAATTAAAATAATGAATCAACCTATCAGATGATAGAATATAAAGGCATTGGTGTGTTTTGGAAGGTCAATTTATAGACTTAGAGAATCTAAAAATGAATGAAATGATATTTCTTAGATATAGCCATGGCTTAGAGACCCTATGGTGATTCATGATCAATCTACATAATATTAGACTATAGGTCACCTATTTGTGAGCTAGTGGTTATCAATTGGCATAGAATGACTTAGTTCTGGTTGGCTTGGAAGTCTTTTGGCACCATGTGGGTCGATGTAGGTCTACAAGGATGGGTAATGATTTATTTTTATGGCCTACTTGTATTGGTAAAATAATTTATTAGCTATTTGAATAGCTTGAGATGGTAGTTTGGTGTCATTTGATCTTTCAGATGCTCCTTAAAACCCTTTAATAGAATACAAATTTGAATATAAATATATCTTAATAAAAAGATAAATATTTAGATCTATTGGTATCCTACTATGGGTTAGGTGTTACCAAAATTATGAAAAATGATTATAGAGGGGATTATCAACCTTTTATAGGTTAGGTGATGCCTTTAAGATAAGCTAGAGGTTGTCTTTACTAGTCGATCTGATTCGAGAAGGTTGACAATTTATTTATTGGCCTATTGGATGTTAAATGGAACTTAGATAAGAATGTGAATGTCTAATATGGCCTTCTAGTGGTCAATCAAATCCTCATAACAAACTAATAGTCCATAAATGGTATAGATCGATCCATATATTTATACCAAATCAGCTACCAAATCTAAAATTCTATCATCAAATCTTCTCAAAAAAAATGTCAAAGTATGACTATATTGTGCCCAAATTTTAAAATTTGTAGATAAAAAATTTCCTATTTTGACAACTATTCTCCTTCCACAAAATTGGTCATAATCATGGCAGTGTTTCAGCTTGGTACATGGTAAAAATTAGATCAATGTGTCACATCCAAGAATCGCATGAACTTCTATATTGTTCTTCATCGTATCTCTAATGATTCATAAAAAAATTAAGATTTCCTACTCTAATACCAAATGAAATATGAAATGAAATTCTGTTAGTAAAATCACTACAAGAGGTGTTTATTTATACAATAATAAGTGATATTAAATCTCCTAATATGTAGGATATTATGACTCACAATATAACTAATTACACATAAGAAATAGAAAACTTAGCTGACCTATGTTAGATGTCAATCAAAGGGGTAAATTACTTTGAGACATTTATTAAAAATAGGTTAGGATAAATTAATTATTCTAACAGTGTGAAGATGGATAATTTTCTTGATTGATCTAGATGAAAACATATTTTTTAAAGTTTCTCATAGAGCATTTAGGTCAGAAACTAGGGGTTTTAAGAAATTTATATAATGAAATCACATGATGGAATCTTGACACGGGCACAATGCCATCAAAACACTCATTTATAGGCTTGAATACTACGAAGACAAAAATCTCTAACATGGAAAGTAGTAGGCCTATAAGATTATCAAAATAATTTTGATGATGTTAAAAGAGAAGATCAGGGTTCATTAGCTTAAAATGGTGTATACATAGGTTCACAAGATAGGAAACAAGATTTAAAATTTTTTCCATGTCAATCTACGAGTATGTAGACATCTTAAAATACCCTCAAAGGTTATAGTCTCAAGTTCTATGCCAAGTTATTGAAGTCTTTATAAAGGTTATAGACATAAAATTTTATAAGAAAGGATTATATGAAAGTTTAATAGGCATAAATGGTGGCTAGAACATGACATTGCCAATTAATCATCCTCCAAAACTACTTAAAGGTGTGCAAGGTGAATGGTTGAAAGAGTTTGTAATTTACGAAGATATTCAAACATGATCATGATTATATAGGCCTTAAAAATGTTTTTCATAACTTTTAAAATCTCCTATAGGTCATAAGATAGTCCTTTGATGGGAATATCATGAATGATGAAGGGTGGTATCTAGGGTTTATGAGCTACAAACTAGTTATAGGCCTGCTAAGAAAGTTCCTAACTTTTTGGATGTGGTAGCATAAGGAATGAATCCAAGGAACATAATAACAATCCATTTATGAGATTTTAAATCTTGGAAATGTGCTTTAAAAGGCCCATGGTAGTTTTATTATCAAGCCTTCAAAGTTTCTTTTAGGATATAATGTCAGATCAAAGGTAAAAATCATTATCTAGGAATAAAAGGGATTAAAACAAAGTATTCAAGGTTTCATTTATGTGATAAGTTGACTTAATATATTTATAATAAAGTTTTAGACCTATGACGATGAGGAGTAAGGTTTTCAACATGTTGCCAAGATGTTTCCAAGCTTCCTAAGGGTCATACAAACAATAAAATTAGAGGTGCTTAGGTATAAATTTTTATTAAAAGTATTTAAAGATATTATTAAGCCTAAAATTCTATAATTATAAGTTTTATTTCATGTTCTTGATGTTTTCTAAAAATAACAAGTTGTAGGCTCTTACCAAGAGTTTCCATGAAGAGATAAAAGGTCTTTGGTCTTCAAGATACCTTCACACAAAATTCTTAGGTGGATATTATTTTATTGTTGATATAACATCATGTTTTTCACCACTTTATGCATGAATCAAAGGTACAACTAGGTTTCAAGTCTAGTTGATAAGATTGAATGAATTACAAGGGTCGACAAGCCTACATAAATAGATTAAGATCAATACATAACCTAGTTGTAGGACACAAGAGTGTGATGAAGTATTCATGTTAAATTCAAAGATATATCAAGACATTAATGTCTCAAGAAATTATAAAACAAGTTACATGTATTGAATAGTATCTTCATGATATTAATAGAGATGTTAGTCTTGAGTTTACAAGCATGTATACATGCCTATAGGCATGTTCAATAGGTTTGTAACTAAGATATAGATATTATAATAAGTTTGAGTTAGTCCATAATAAGTAAAGGTTGCAATGGTAAAGTATAACTTTATCAAAGAGATTCTTGAGCTCCTTTAACAAGTATAGGGCTTCAAAGAGATCAGTTAAGTCCCCTAATGGGATATAAGACTGACATGAAACCATGAGGAAAATCGAAGGCCTAGTAAGGAGATAAGGGATAGATTTTGTGATATTCAAATACCACCAACAAGATGGCTTTAGAATTGCAGTCCTGAAAATGAGAAGAAAATCAAAATTTTTGCATCACAAATAAATACTTCAAACCTATTATGAGGTCTACAAGTTGAAAGGATGGAAGTGTTATGATCTCAACACCTAGTTAATTGATGTATAATAGGTGTTTAAGGGTATTTTAGGTTTTAAATGGATAATTATAGGTTTTTAGTGTATTGTATGGGACTTGTAAAGTATGAGAAGGCATGCTTCTCTAGATTCTCAAGGAATTCTCATGGGCAAGTGGGATGATATGTAGGATTCTTAGGCTCTCCTAGAGACCTTAATATAAGCTCCATATATGATTTCAAGCATTTAAAGTGATACATGATATATAAGGTAGCCCATACATAATTTTTTTATAGAAATGGTAATGATAAAAAGGGGAAGGCTTTAAGTCCATCATATTTCAAGCATGAGAGGTACATTGGATAGGTCTCTTGACTAGCCCTTCAAGACTATGAATGGTGTAAGTGGTTATTAAGAGAATGATGGAGGTATGAGGCATTGGAAAGTTGATCTTAGAAACATGTAAATACTTACATTGAGTGATGGTCATGGAAATTCAACCCATAATTCCAAATAGGTATAGGATGTATACTTCAAAATCAACCATTCAATAAGCTCCAACATGCATGTATGAATATATGGGAGAGTTAAGGTAGTTAAGGTAGGAGTTTATAAAGGATATATTATCCTTGAAGGAGAAAATTCATCATCCAAAAGCACTCTTAAGGACAAAAATAGCAAAAATTAAGGTATCCACTACCATTATTATCCTCATCTTCCATGCGAGATAATCATGAAAAGGCTTAATGCATTAGAGGAGGATTAATGTTTATATTTCCTTATCTATTTTTTGATATGGACCATATCATGGTGTAATTATAGAATTTATAAGGTCTTCTAGTGTTATTTTATTCTTTACCATCTCATTTTATTATAGATAGGGCTGAAAAAGCCTTATTCATGATCCCTCCTCTTGGGAATGACAAGATTGCTCTTTCAGAGACTTGTAATGCCATATTAATGACTTGAAATTAATGAAATACTAAATTTTACTTCTCCAAGTGCTTACATACTATTTTATTTCATAAATTTTTTAATTTATTCTCATATAAAGTTGTTTTCTCTTGAATTATTTTTGACATTCCCCCAACCTCTATGTAAAAATACCATATTTTGTGGGTTGTACACTATATATTGTTGGCCTTATGTAAGAATTAGTCATGTAAACTCACCATTATAGAATTTTTCAAGGTAGATGATAATATTTCTAGTTATGTCTTAATTTTACCTAGATATAAAACATTTATGAAATATGGGTTTAATTGGAATATTTTGTATGATATTTTTTAGTCCTTATAGGTTATCTTGTGTTGTTCTAGGTGAGTGAAGGAAATCTCTAGACTATTGGTACATCATCTCTTTAAGTTTCAATTTAATTAATCTTCAATTTTCCTTGAAAAAATCATGGTATTAACTATAGATAGGTATTTTAAACATAGTTTTAGGCTTATATTTCATCTTAAATTAGGTACATCTAGTTTATGTAAGAGCTGGCTTTCTCTAGAGGTTCATCCTGAGGAGCCAAAATCCCACACCTTGGGGATGATCCCATTATTTTCATTGTATTATTTGATTAAATGAATAGGTGTAATATCCAAGTGAAAACAATTTATAGCATGCTCAATGGGAATATTCAAAGATATTTTCTAAGATGTTAGTGTTGTTCTTGGCAATTTTTAGTCATTAACCACATCCATCAATCACTTATCCACTTTATTAATCCTTCAATGGATCTTGATTTAGATAGTATTATATTTGCATGCCAAAATTAATAAAAAGGGCATATTCCAAAGGTAAAGGCACAAATTTTGTTGAGTTAACACTGCATTCAACTAAAATGAATAGGTTTTAACATCTAATTTATATATTAACTAGGGACCATTTTGAATAATTTGGACGTATTATTAGTCCAACTCTAAAAAATCATTAGAAAGAAGCCTAATTTATTCAAAATTTTATATTTATAAATTCTATCCAATGCAATATAATTGAAATGGATCCAAATCATTACCATATTCTTAGTCCATTTTATTTGGAAGATATGAAAATTATTATTTTTCTAACATTATCTCTAGTCTAGTTTGGGGGCATAAGTTTAGATTATCTGAAATAGACCTTAACCCCTCTTATGCTACTAGATCCCATAAAAATATCCAAAGTTTACATTAAAATTTTCATATGCTTTTCCCCATAAATTAGGTATTTGTCCATTTTAATGGAGGAAGCCCACTAAATCTTTCCCAATATGATAATATACCTATTACATCCCTTAAAAATGTACCTCATTTCATTGTATAAAATTCAACAACACCTATAGAACACATCACTGATATTTCCAACATCTATTTAGTCCACCATATTACTGAGGATAATGTTGCTATTAGGCTTCTAGATTCCTTATTTAAGGACAAGGATCTTCAATGGTATAAAATATTACAAACTAATTAGAAAACTAAGGCGAAACTGCTTGTTATTGCTAGGGATACACTCAGAAAAAGAGATGAACAACATTGTAAGATGAAACCGGATATTGGCTCTCCTGACAAACCCGGAAGAAGACCCATAAGGAAAATTAGAGAGCTAGAAAGTTTTCAAAATATTACTGATGGCAGACAGGCAACTATTCTGGATTTTACCCCTAAAAATAGATAACTAGAGGATCTTGCGGGATTTTAGGGGGTTGTTTGTTTAATGGTTTTATGAGGTTATCTTTGTATAACCTGTTTCTGTTGTTACTTTTTAGTAGGTTTAAGGATGGCTTTTTCTGGAGCATGGTAATGCTTTAACCTTTTTGTTCCTGTTAAAGGGTTTCGGGGCCCCTTCAAAACCTATTTTTACCTTAATCTAAAACATATGGGATGAATTAAGATAAGTATTATGTAAAAAATTTGGAGACAAAAGTGACCATTTTTTCTTAGTTGCAAAATTGGATAATATTAATACATATCCACATAAATTCATGAGTGATTTCAATGTTAGAATTCAAAAAAATTGGGATAGAATCCCAACTCTATTTAAGCCCACTCCTAATAGTGCTTTCTTCTACTATCTATAATCTTTAAACATTGATATATTTGTTATGATCTAATCTATTGGGGGTATAACTCTTCCCAATGCATATGATATTACCATTAGGGATGAAGTTATCTTATATAAGCTAAAAATATTGCTCCAAGACCTCCCATGCCACTATTTATAGAGTTACCACCTCATACACCACTTACACAACTTGCATTAGCACCCATTCATGTGTCAAAAATCCAACCAACTAGTCAAGAGATAACTCCTCCTATCCCATAAAATGATTTACAAGTAGTGAAAAGTTTACTTTAGACGTTTGGTAATGAAAAAGTCACCTGAAGAGGCAAAAAGATTAGTATAACTTTCCATACCAACCTCCTTACCAGCCTACTTATTAGCCTTATCAACCTTATAAAAAACTCTTTCAAAGCAATTTTTATGGGTAAGGAAAATTTACCCATGAAAGGCTAGTAAGATCTCAAAATCTAGATGCTCATTGTTCCTCAAATGTAGTTTTGCTAGTTCAAAATAACCTCCCTCAAGATTATGAGTGGTGTTATCCTTGAATCTAACCTCATAACCAAACTACATGACCCAATGGTGTTCTCAACCATGAATTGATGGACCAAATTGTTTCAATTCCTCAAGAGACACAAGTTAAGACACCATCACAAGGAGAGTCATATCAAGGGCAGTTATAACCTAATTATACACTTTTGAATTGGTAAGAGGATGAGTATTATGGGGTAAATAAGGAGGAAAACAAAAAAAATGCCATTAATTATATATTATAAAACATAATAGCCTATAAAATTGATGTTTAAAGTGACTATCCAGATATTAAAGGTCCTATTTTAGCTCCTCCAGTGCTCCAAGGAGGCACAAGATCTGATTTAGCTTCAAAGTTTAAAGAAAAAAAAACAAGACCATAAGAAGTTAGGTTCAATCCAAGGATCATCTCAAATCCACTTAATTATAGGGTTATAATAATTTAAAAATGTATCCAAAGGTTGTTAATGTTCCCTTCAACATCATTGAGCAAATGAGAAAGATCAATGTCAATATTTCTATGTGGGAGACATTGACCTCTCCAAGAAAAAATAATTTGTTACAAGAAGCATTTTATAATATAAATCTTTCAAATATAATAATAAGTGAATAAATATTAGTCCTCACTAATCTATCTTATCCTAAGGAAGGACAATCAAGTGTGAGTGACAAACCTCCACCTTTCTACATTTATTTGATCATTGATGATTCTTGTTTCACGATTGTATGGTAGACTTAGGTGCAAGTAGTTTTGTGATGCTTAAGCAAGTCGATGATAAATTAGGATTGAAATATGAGCCAAACACTAAGGTATTAGTAAAATTAGATAGTAAAACTAGAAAAAAAGTTGGGTTGATCAAAGAATCAAGTGTCACATATCGTTACTTCTCAATCTATCAAGATGTCTTCATTATAAATCTCCCACCTTAGTTTTCACTATGTCTATCTAGAGATTTCACATCTAATATTAGAGGCTAATTATCACCATATTGGTCTCACATGTTTTTAGGACAAGATATAGCACTAAAGTCACTATCAAATCTGATCCAATTCCAAAATATCACATAGACCCATATGTGCTAGAGGTTTATAGTGTTAATTTCATATTTCTTGATCAAGAAGAGACTATCCTAGACCATGAACTAGCCACATTTCTTGAATTTATTCTTAATATTATAATTTATGAATGAGGAACTAAATATCATGAATATGATCCCTATAATATTATTGATTAAAATAATTTAGGTACCAACTACATGCATGATTAAGATAATATAATCCCAAATCTTTTCAAACCTAAAAAAATGTTGATTGCATATGGAAAATGTTCTTTGATGGATCTAGAAGAAAAAATGGAGAAGGAACATGTCTAATGTTGTTATCTCCCATATAATATAATTACTTTTCTACTTTTAGATTTCAATTCAATTTTTCTAATAATGCAGCTAGATATGAAGAACTTATACATGGACTCTAGTGGGATAAGAAGATAAGAATTAAGTTCTTACAAGTCTTTGGTGATATTAAGTTGGTTATAAATCAGGTTAGAGGGTAACATACAACCAAAAATAACTTATTTAAGTCCTAAAAACATATATTTTAGGACCTTATAGAGGAATTTGAAGCATTTAACATGTAAGTTATCCCAAGAGAGAAGAACAAACATGAATATATATTGGCTACAATTAGTGCCCAATTTGATATTCCAAATGACATCAAGAAGTAGAAAAATCAATAGCATATCAAGGTAGTTTTAAGGCCTAATATAATTAATAATGTTACCAACTGGTAAGTGTTTTACAATGACCATAACATAGTCATTTTTATTCAAGAGTAAATTGATTTTTATGCCAAAAAATAGAGTAAATTATAGCAGTGGTATGAGGTCCAAATCATCCAATTGAATACCACAAATAATTGGAAAGGCTTGGTCACCCTTCAAATAATTTTTAACACTTATGATCAATCTAAATGGGAAAATATGAATATAATTATCAAGTATAAATATTATAAACAAGTCTTAATTAGTAAGGATAAGCTTCTCCAACTGGGAAATGTATGTACTAAACTTGATAAGCATGAATTTTTTGAGCATTGTAGTGATTATGATGACATATTTGCATGGAAATACAAATACCTTAAAGGGTTTGATCATATTTTGGATCAAAATAAAATTTAATTATACCCAAATCCCAAACCAATTAGGTAAAAACAATGGCCTATAAATTCCAAAATAGAACTTCTAATGAGAAATGGTTGGCCAAGCTTTTGGGCCATATTTTCTCCAAGAGAGGATTTGTAATAGATCATGAGATGGTAAGTTTAATCATGTATTTGTATTTTCCAAGTGATAATAATGGGATGAAATATTATTATGAAGGATTACCTTTGTTATAATGTTCATTCCTTATTTTTCCAATCTCTTAAAGCCTCTAACTATTATGTTGAATAAAAATCATATTTTCCACTAGTCCAAGGAAGGGAAGGAAAATTTTGAATAAATTAAACAATCTATAGCCCAAACTTCCACTCTCAAAAATCTATATTTTACAAAGGAATTCATCCTTTATGAATTTGGAAGTGATGATACTAACTTATCCATCTTAGTAAAATATAATAATGAAGGATTGGAGCAACTAATACCTTTCTTTAGTCAAGGTTTGAAAGATTATGAGGTCAAATATACTTTTATAGAAAAAAAGTACTTTATATTATGATAAGTCTTAATAAGTTTAGAAACATGGTATATAACAATAAAATTTAGTTAATGGTGTTACACCCAAATGTCAAAGACTTTCTTCTAAGTATGGATTTTAATGAGAAGAGAGCTAGTTGAGTAACCAAAGTCATAGAATATGATGTGCAAATAAAGGTAACCAAATTGGTAAGAGGAAAAAGGTTGTGTTAATAGTTATCATCAACCCTAAAATAAGATAAACTTTTTATCCTAATGTTACAAGATGACCAACAATTAGTTGCAACTCTACTTCCTAAGAGTTGGAATCAAGACACGATCAAATTTCTTCGAACAGGTGAGTGTCCTCAAAGATTAGACAAGGAAAAAAAGAAGAGACTTCAGAATGTAGTCCATTACATATGTCCTTGTAAATGGAATCTTGTTTGGAAAATATCTTAATGGTTTTATCTTAAGATGTGTTGATCAAAATCATATTATCTAGATATTATAAGAATTTCATAATGGGCTATTAGGAGACCACTTTGCTCCAAGAATAATATCTATAAAAATAATAATCGAAGACTACTATTATTATGATATGTTTAGATATTCATACACATGGGTAATAAATTTCATAAAGTGTGTCTTCTTCATAGGTAATAGAGGTTAGCAACCCTTCCCATCCACCCTATTTAGGTTGATTAACCCTTCATCCAATGGGGATTAAATTTTATTAGGATGATTAATCTACAATATAGTGTAGGTCATAAGTGGTTTTTGATATCCATTTAATAATTTACAAGGTGGACTAAATTTGTTACCTTGAATGAAGCTAATGAGAACTCTATTATTTACTTTTTAGAAGGTAGAACAACCAGATTTGGAGCACCTCTTATAATCATCTTAGATAATACCAAAGTATTTATTGAAATCAATATATATATATATGAATGGGATATTAAGAATGGAATATATATAAAAATAATAATAAAATTATAACCATCATGGTAATGGACTTGCAAAGTCAACTAACAAGAACCTCATTAGGAACATCAAGAGAGCAATGGAGGAAAACTAAAAGACATGGCATACCAAGATAAGAATAACCCTTTGGGCTGATATGATTACACAAAAGAGGGATATTTATAACATTACATTCATATTGGTTTATGGAAGAGAGGCTGGGATTCTTCTATCTATTAAATTTCCCTCACTAGAACTTTCTCATCAGCTAGAGCTACATGAAAATGATGCTTTAACAATTAGGTTTGTAGAAATAATGGAATTATAAGAGACAATAAACAAAGATGAGAGGAATATTTAATTTCATCAATATAAATTCAAGATGGATTTTTAAAAAATGGTAGTTGTGATAAAATTCAAAGAGGGATACCTTGTCATCAATTGGGATGAAAAGAGAGCCAAATTAGGAAGACATACTAATTTCATTTCTATATGGAGTGCTTCATATATCATCATAGGATGCAAATGATCAAATGATTATGAGCTCTCAAATCTTGATGGAGAGGAATTACCTATCCCAAACAATGGGATACACCTCAAACTCTATTTTTGAGGTCATGAAGGTTATTTTTTTGTACATATTAGTATAGGTTTCATGTTTCCTCAAGTGCTTGAAGTGCATTTTCATTTTCATTTTTGTTTGGTTATTATTTGTTGTTTTAGGAATTTTCAATTTGTTTCAAGGATTTTTCAAGCATACCATGGTCTTAAATTATCTTTTTCTTCATTAATTTTTAGAATATTTATGACTCCATGCCCAATGGATTTGATAAGGAAACCGGTCTCGATGTTTAGGCAAGTAAAAACACCCTAGAGGTCACTAAGAGATATTGAATATGACTCCCTCTAGGAATGATATCAATGTTAGGATGGTCCTAATGCCATTCACTATTGTCATACTAGCCTTATATAGTTTTGTTCAAGTTATTTTAAATTATTAATAGAGTAAAAGGAATCTAAAGAGGCACTCATGGGTAATAATAAAGGGAAAAAGGGTCTTAAGTCATCCACTAATGTCCTAAATACATCAAAAATTCCTATTAAATTTTTTACATCATAAAGAATGAAAAAATTCTATAAAGGTTACATAAAGTCATTTAAAATTTTTAAAACTCATTATAATCTCTCAAGTCCATACAACTTGTCAAAGAATGCATTTGCCTTAGTGGTTTTCCCTCCATCCTACCTCATAATGGACTTTTTCAATTCTCTAATGTGGGAGGAGTGTATTAAAATCATAATTAGGACGTTACCTACCTTTAATCCCTTATTCAAGGTAGTATTAATTACACCAAAAACATTTTTTGTAAGTTTATATGCTTTATACAATGTTTCCATATGGTTAAAAGCATATTTTGTAGGTTTAAAGAATAAATAGGATGTGAGACAAAGGATTTTGATTTTACAAAACATGAAGTTGTAGTAATATTTGTATGATTCATAAGGTGGTGATGAATAAATACTCATGGTTATAAATAAGTTATAGTCATATAACAAGATTATAATTCTTTCAATGTGGAAGAGGCTCACTCATGATAAGAATAATAGGTTTCAGGGAAGATCACCATGAAGCAAGATTTGAAACCAAATAAAAAACATAGAATATTATAAGTCTTTAAGGGTTTTCATTACACTTTAGAGAAAAAGTTAAATATTATTGGGTTTTATTAAATATACCAAGTATATTTTAGACATTCTTTAGGTCTTCAATGAGTAGAGGTTGCTTTACAAGCCCATAAGTCATTATTTATAGGTTTTAATGATAACTCCATCATTTTCAAAGTGATATAACCCAAGTATCAGTTCCATAAGACTAAAAATTATCTCTAAAACATGTTCATGATTTTATTAACATTTCCAATTACTTATATGAGCCAAATCTCCTTTAATCAATCCATTGATAAAGGATATAGAGGCTTTTTATGCTCATTGATGGATGTTGTAAGTTTAAATGCAAATATAGAGCCTACCAAGGATACTAAAGCATAATGAGGTTATCATGATCTAGAATAACCATTCATCGATGCTTATAAACCTTCAGGGGGAATAAAATAAAATTTTATGGTTTTAAAACCAAGATAAGACCATTTTTATATGGTTTTAAAGAAATGATAGTCATGCTTATTTCTTAATTCTATAAGTGCATGATATAAAAAAAATTTCATAGGGATTTGTGATGATCTCATGTAACTTCACCATTGTCTTAAGATCCACTATAAAACAATAAATTATGTATAAATAATCAATACGACTACAACCCTGAGTGTATGAAAATTATAGGCTTATTTTTGATGTCCCATATTCATTCTACATGTGCATGACCTAGATGAAATTTTGGAGAATGATAGGAGGTTTAAAATTTCCCTACTGATTATGGTTGGATCAAGGGAGAAGGTAAGAATCACATCACTTTTCCAAGGATATTACAAATAGATCTCAAAACCTACTTAAACTGTAGCAACTCATGATTCCAATTTTATATGTTTTGAGGATTATTAAGGCATCAAACATGAATTTAATAGTATTAAAGACATCAAAACATATTTTAAAAATGTTTTAGTCTTTCATAATGTAGTGAACAAGGTGAATGCCCCTCCAAACCCTCAAGAGTCTCTAAGAGCTATAAACATTTTCAAGCATGTGCACAAAGATTTTTCAAGGTTTTTAAGGCATTATTATAGGTATACCTAATAGGTTAAATGTTTGATATTAAATGAAATCAAGTTTTAATATATAAAGTTTCATTAGAGAGGAATAAGTCACAAAAAATAATTGAAGGCTTATTAGAGTGTGAATATGGAGAGTTTTCTTGATTGATCAAGATAAAAGCATATTTTCAAGGTTTCTCAGAGGGCCTACAGGTTAGGGCATAGCATTTTTAAGTAATCTCTAGAACAATAATATATGATTTCAAGTTGACATGGCCAAAATTCTATCCAAACACTCATCCATAGGCTTGACCACTAGGAAGACAAAATCATCTAGCATGTAATGTTGTAGGCTTGTAAGATTATCAAAAAGATTTTCATAATGTTAAAAGAAAAGATAGGGGTTTGTGAGCTTAAATGGGTGTATATAAATGCTCAAAAGATAGAAAATAAGGTCTCAAATCTACTCCATGTCAATCTCTTCAGACATCCTAAATGACCCTCAAAGGTTATAGTCTCAAGTTCCATGCCAAATTATTGAAGTCCTTATAAAGGTTATAGACCTAAAAATTTATAGGAAGGGTTTGTATGAAAGTGTAATAACATACATGGTCTTAATCCCTTTAACCAAGTTTATAAAGAGGCATAAATTGTTCCCAATACCTAACATTACCATTAAATCATCCTCCAAAACCACTGGTACATTTGTAGGGTGAATGGTTGAAAGATTTTGTAAGTTATGAAGATATTCAAAAGTGATCATGATGATTTAAGCCTTTAATACTTTTCACATAGCTTCTCAGACCTACTATAGGTCATAATATATTCCTTTGATGTCAATATCATGACTAATGAAGGGTGTCATATAGGGTTTAAGAGATACAAACTAGTTATAAGCCTGACAAAAAAGTCCCCAACTCTTTGGATATGGTAGAATGAGGAATGAATCTAATTAACCTAAGAATAATCCATTTATGAGAGTTTCAAGCTCAAAAAGTCTCTTTAGAATGTTTTTAGGCATTGAAATAAGGAGTTCTATCAAAAATATGTTTTAAGGTCCCATGGTGGTTGCATTATCAAACCTTGAAAGATTCCTTCATGATGAATTGTTGAAGAAAAGATTAAAAAACATGATATAGCACTAAACGGCATGCAATAGAGTATTTTAGGTTTCCTTGATGTGATAATGGCCTCAAAATATTTACAAGAAATTTGTAGGCCTAAAACCATTAGTAATGTTTACAACATGTTTCTAATATGTTTATAGTTTTCTTAAGGGTCATATAGATAAGAAACTCAAAGGTATTGAGGCAAAAGATTTAATTAGAAGTATATAGACTTATTAAGAATCCCCCAAATGCTATAGTACTAAGTTTATGACAATTTCTTAATGTTTTATGAAGATAATAGACCTATAAGATCTTAAGGAGAGTTTCCATGAAGATATGGTCTTGAAGAGACCTTCACATAGACTTATTAGGTGGATATTATGTTATTTTTTATATAAAATCATGGTTTTTTCCACTTTAGGCATGATTCAAAGGTACAAATAGGTTTTAGGTCTATTTAATAAGATTTAATGAATCCAAGGGTCTACAAGTTTCAATCACTAGATTAATATCAATACACAAACTAGCTATATGCCATAAGAGTATGAGAAAAGTCTTCATGGTAAATGAAAATATATATCAATACCTGAAGGTCTCAAGAGCTTATAAAAAACAGCAAGTCTTGAATAGTTTTTTCATGATGTGAAGAAAGATGTGAGTCTTGAGTTTATAATCCTACCTATAGGCCTATAGGCATGTTGAATAGGTCTATAACTAGGATGTATGTATTCTAATAAGTTTGAGGTAGCCCATAATGAGGAAATGTGGTACTAGTAATGTAAAACTTTATCAAAGAGATTATTATGCTCTTTTGACAAGTATAGGGCTACAAAGAGATGAGTTAAGTACCCTAATGGGATAAAATATTGACATTAAGGCATGAGTAGAGTTAAAGACCTCATAAGGAGATAAGAGATAGATTTTGTGATATACAAGGACCACGAACAAGATGGATTCAAAATTATAATCCTTTAAATGAGAATAAAATTAGAAGTTTTAAATCATAAATAAAGACTTCCAACCTACTATGAGGTCTATAAGTTGAAAAGATAGAAGTGTTATGACCTCAACACCTAGTTCATTGACCTGTAATAGGTGTTTTAGGGTTTTTGAGGTTGTAAAGGTCCAATTATAGGTTTTAAAGGTCTAATATGGGACTTTTAAAGTATGAGATGATATGCATGTTTCTTAGCCTCTCCAAGAGAACTTCACATAAGCTCCAATGTTGATTAAAAAATTTCAAGTGATCTAAGACCTAGAAATTATCCCATACAAATAATGGTTTTAAAAATGGTAATGATCAAAAGGTGAAAGATTAAATTCCATAATCTTTTAGGAATGAGAGGCACAATGGACAGGTCTCTTGACTATCCCTTTAGGACTATGAATGGTGTAAGTGGTCATTAAGATAATTATGGAGCTATGAGGTGTTGGAAAACTGATCTTAGAAACATGTAACTCCTTCTAGAGATTGGTGGTCATGGAAATTCAACCCATAATTCCAAATAGGCATAAGAGGTCTACTTTTAAGTAAACCATTCAACAAACTCTAACATGCATATATGAAGAGATGGGAGAGTTAAGTCAAGAGTTTCTAAAGGATATATCAACCTTTAATGAGCACATTAATCATCCACAAGCACTCCTAAGGAAAAAAATAGTAAAAAATTAAGGTCTCATCTCCCACTACTACGCCCATATTCCATGTAAGATTATCATGAATAGGCCTAATGCATTAGATGAGGATTAATGGCACTATTTCCTTGTGTATTTTTTGATATGGACCAAATCATGGTGTAATGATAAGATTTATGAGGTCTTCCAGTGCTTGTTTCTCCTATTTCATCTCATTTTCTTATATATAGCACTAAAAATGCCTTGTTCACGATCCCTCTTCTTGGGTCTGATAAAACTACTCTTTTGGAGACCTTTAATGTTAGATTATGCCTTGTATTTAATAAAATACTAAATTTTCCTTCTTCAAATACTTGAATCTTATGTTTATTTCATGAATTTTTTGATCCACTCTTATATAAATTTATTTTCTCTTGAATTGTTGTCCAATAGCTTTATCAAGGAGAAACCATACAAAGTTTTCTAATAAACTTTCATTCTGGACTATAGACTTGACATACTCTACTTGTGCATGCATGAATATATTACCCTTTTACCACTTTGCCCATGAAATATATTGAAGGAGTTAGGGGAACTTGGTTGATTTATAATAATAAATATTGAAATTTCTATAATGTATTAGATACACCACCCTTATTTTTAGGTATGTTACCTCTCTCCTCAACACTAGAAACCCTATTCAAGAACATAAGACCAATGCCCTTAAGCCTACCACTCGTAACTTATTATCTAGTATGATCATGAATAGTTTGAACACATATTATATATTATATATGTGTCTTATACACTTATTAAATGATTTTTTAAAACTCCATTTTAGATATATTACCCCTCAAAACATTTAATTTTCTTATTCATAGGAGTGTATGTTTTGCATTTGAGGCATGTGTATTGAACCAACACTTAAAGATCACTTTGGGGATGAATAAAATATTGTGTATAGATTAAATGGGATTTTGGAGACTATTTAATATGAATTACATGTAATTTATCTTATTTTATAAACCCAAAACCTTATGAATAGTGTCAAATAACCATAAAACTTACACTCTCAAACCCTACAAACATATGCCTTCACATTTAACTAATTCATTCATTTGATATTTTATTGAATATGGTGTAGGAGGTATTATTATACCCTAAAATATTAGTCACAATATTTAATTTTCATTAATTAAATACCAAACACATTCAACAAGAGAAACTTGAAACATTGGGGTTAAGTAAGGTTTGAAAGGCAATTAACTTATTAACAATGGTTCATAATATATACCCCATAATCCCAAAACTATTATCATGGATTTGAATTGAATAGGTGTGGTAAACATCCCATACTTTCATTTAGTCTAATAATTCTAATACTTTATGAACCAACCTCATCAAAATGACCCTTTTCATTTAGGTAATGACTTGATGGAGATTTTGAACCATTTTCTAACTTAGTTGGACATGTGAAATCTTACTAATCATGGTTTTATGTTTTTTAGGATATAATATGTTTTAATTAGTCACTATAACCTTATTCCATGATTTACTTGGTTGAATATGCCTAAGCCAACGTAGAAACCTATATGATCTCTTCAAAACATGCTTTCTCTTGCTATAAAACTTATCTGTTTGGAATAAAAACCTATTGTAGATAAGTACTAGGTATTTTTTGAGTCTTATTTATATTTTAAAATGATATTATAATGTACCAACATCCTTTTTTACTAAATTTTCAACCATTATGCTATATTTAGATGTTACAACAATGATCAAAGCAACTTTCAAAGTGAATGTATGTTGGAAAAGAAGCATTTTGACACCTTGACCAAGTGTATGGGAAAAAGAGATATAATATTCTCGTCAAAATGTGTAAAATGGCCCTAAAAATACCCATTTCACCTCTATGAATTATATTTTACCTTCACACTTGATTCCTCCTTAAGGGGTTACACTACAACATTGCAACAAGAAATATAACAAGATAAATGAAACCTTAATATCTCCAAAATTACCTTAGTCTATTCAAAATGACTGTGAAGAAAAAAATGATTATCTCACTAGCTTATCTCCTAGTCCACTATACACTATGGAACACCATGCTTTCATGGACGATAACCACCTCATTGTTTTCACCATGCATCAATCATATATTGAATTTCATAAAATAACCTTAATCTTTCCAAAGTTACCTTAAAATTTTCTAAACTACATTAAAAATACCTCATTTGGACTTCATTTAGACCTATTTTGAAAGGGAAAATGATGTAGTGGTTATGTTTTGGATTGTAGGGGTTGAATTTTCATCTAGGAGGCCAAAATATTAACAATAACCATGACACACATTTTCTAAAAAATATCTTAATATTTATTTGATTTTCTCTCATATACTTTTAAACATGTCAATTAAATAATTATTTCAATTTTATTTTCCTTAATCCCCTATAATTTAAAATTTAATAAATTAATTAATTATAAAGGGGACATGATAAGTCCTCCTTAATCAAAATTTATTATCCTCAAGCAATTAAAATATCAATGATTTAAAATATATGGACCTTCCCAAGTGACATCCTCAATTGGAAATCCCTTCCAATGATCCAAATATTCAATGATGTCTCTTTTTCTTAACCTCTTAACCATGGTATCTATCACCTCTTTAGGAATTAGGACCTATTTTGCCTCCTCATCCAAAGGTATAAAATATGTGGATGGTGTAATCTATTATCCCAAATCCCTCTTTATGCAAGAGACATGGAAAAAATTATGAATTTTACTATTTTTTAGGAAGTTCCGATTCATAAGGTATGTCACCAACTTTCCTTTCAATTTCATAGGGTCCATATAATTTGGGATTGTGTTTCTCTGCTCTACTTCTATTGATATATGATTGCCTATATGGTTGAAACCTTAGATATACCATGTCACCTCCCTCAAAATATCTCTATATGTGGTTTTTGTATACATAATACTTGTGCTTTCTACATATAATCCTTAAGGTCTTTCAAAGCTTCATGATGATGGTTAATGAAATCATTTTCTAGTGGAACCTTATTATCTTTATAAACCAAATCAATAAATTTAATGTCATAATATCCATGTATAACTTTGAATGGTAACATACCAATGGACGTATGATAAGTGGTATTGTATAAAATTTCTTCCAAACGTAGCCATTTAACCCATGTAGATTGATGACTTAAGGCATAGTTCCTTAAGTAACCATCTATCCATTTATTTACTATTTATGTTTCACCATCAGTTTAAGTGTGGTTGATAGTGACAAGAGTGAGTTAATTACTTTTTAATCTAAATAACTCTTACTATAAATGGATAAGAAACCTATTTGTAACCTATTATCCTTATCAATAAAAATATTGTTTGGTAGTCCATGCAATCTAAACACCTCCTTAAGAAATAATTTAGATAGTTTAGAGGATTAAATTTATGATGATATAGTAAATAAGTGTGAAAACTTTGTTGATATATCCACTATTATAGATATGAAATCTCTACCATTTACCTTGGGTAAACTTGTGATAAAGTCCATTGATATACTCTCCCATTTTTAACTAGGAATGGGTAAAGGATGAAGTAATCCTATTGGAAACTCTTGTTCCCATTTGTTATATTGGAAAATAATACACTCAATAAAATGTTTTATAACATCCTTATTGAGGCATTTCAATTTTAATCTTTCCCTAACTTGATTATATGTCTTTTAATATCTCAACTATCTTACTATTGACACATCATGGATTGCTCTTTAAAAAATTCTTTTATTGTAGATTTAGGGACTAAAAAGGCTATTTTAATACAAAATCAACTCATCAAATATTGTATACATTACATCCTTCGACACTCCCTCAATAATTTTAATATAAAAATCATTCTTTTCATATTCCATCATAATAATAGCCTTCCAATCAATAGAAATAGAGGAAATAGAATAGAAGGTTTATTTCCTAGAAAGTGCATTATCTACAATATTTTTCTTCCCCTTCATGTATTGTATATCAGAATCATAGTATTTTAGCTTAATACCCAATTTATATTGTCTATCATTCATATATTTTTTTCCAAAATAATTTTGAACTATTTTGGTTTATTTTAACAACAAACTTGCCACATACCAAATGTTGTCTGAATTTTTCCAATGCATGCATTATGGATAACACTTCAATATCATAATATTAACCTTTATATATATATATATATATATATATATATATATATATATATATATAATTTATTATTTAAAAATAAATAGGATTACACATTTTATTTATAACATCTCCTATCCCTTTTCATAATGCATCACATTATACAATAAATGGGAGGGAGAATTAGGAATTTCAAGCACTAGGCAAGAGATCATTACCTTTTTCAATTTCTCAAATGTGACTTGAGATAGTTTTATCCATAAAAATTATCCTTTTTTTTCAAGTATGTAAGATGGGATACCAATTGAGATAATCCCTTGAAAAATCTCCTGTAATAATTACATAACATGAATAAGCCTCTAAATTGTGTCAAAGTAGTAAGGCTTAGCCAATCTAAGATAACTTGGATATTTTATTGATCCACCTGTACTCCCTTAGAACTAATGATATGTCCCAAATATAAAACTTTGGTTAATATAAACTCACATTTGGATTATTTATAAAAAATACATGCTCCTCTAATATGCCCAAAATAATATCTAGATGTTTTAAGTGATCTTCACATGTCCTACTATAGACAAAGATATCATCAAAAAATACCAATACAAATTTCCTCACCTGATCCTTGAAGAAATGGTTCATAGTATATTTAATGGTATAAGGAGCATTGGTTAACCAAAAGGCATGGCTAAAAATTAAAAATGTTTATAATGATACTTAAATGTAATTTTTTTTACATCTTCATCTCTCATATGAATCTCATGATATCCAAATATTATATAGAACTTATAAAAATAAATGGAACCATGTAGTTCATATATGAGCTCATATATCCTTAGAATATGATACTTGTTATTTATGGTCTTTTTTTAAAGATCTATGATCAATGCACAAGTGAAATGTCCCATCCTTATTTTTAATAAGAGATATAAAAGATGCGAAGGGGATATAACTTTATCTTTTGAAACCCATAAGAGTTATTTAATGGTATTTTCAATTTATTCTTTAAACTTCCATGATTGGTGGTATGGAGTAGTGATAACTAGTGTTTCACCTGGTTTTAATTCTATTGCATGTTGGAACCCTCTATCTGGTGGTAAACCGGGTGGTAAATCATTGAAAACTTTGTTATGTGAATGTAATATTTTATTTATGTCAACATGAAAATAATTATAATAACCTTTAGATTAATTAGAGGAGTTCATAAAAAAATTACTTCCCATGATTCTTGGCCTCTTCATATGATCCTTTCCATTCTTTTTGTTGTGACCATATGTGGTGCTCCATTAGATAATATTTAAAGAACTATCTCCTTCCCATTAGAATTAAACATGAATTTCATGGTCTAGTAATTATAGTTTAAATATCAAAAATAATGCATCCATTTCACTCCTAATAACATATCTATTACTTTCAAATTAACCACATATAATTTATCACATAACTTGTGGTCTCCCATAGTGAAATCGAGTTGCTTAATCAATTTTTTACATGGCATTGTGATTCCATCTGTAAAAAACATTTAGTCCTTCAAAATATTCCATATGTAGCCATATTTTTACCACCAATAATTCATCAATGAATTTTTGTGTGGATTCAATATCAATGAGTATTGTTATTCTTTGTCCATTAAGTACTCCACGAAATAAAAAGGATGATAATTAGGTTCTCTTATTAGTGTTATTAGAGTAACTCCACCTATAATTTCATTTCCACCTTTGATGTTCTTAGGGATTACACTTATTATATGTTTTTATCTGATTTCATGCCTTGTTTATCATCTTATATCAATTTAATTTAGTGCACTTTATCTTTACCCAAGCATCTATAATCGAGTCTCCATGAATCTTTTCATGTGGAACACAACTTCTTCCTTCATAGTTGATTCTTAGTATCCTCATCCATAATTTTTTGTTAGAATCATGCATGGATTTTTGGAAAGGATTAGTAAGTAATTTATTAAATAAATTCCCATTATTTTTACTAGTATAAAATGGTTAGGGAAGATAATACAACTTGCTCCTTTATGTCGATGGTTCAAGAGTTAAACATCTTCTTATAACATCTTGTAAAATGCCTGTTGCAAAAGATTTGACAAAACCTATAAGGAGTTCAATTAATCCATCAATAAAATTAAAATTAATAATTTTTATCAAATATCTCTTACCATCATATCCATATTTTTTATAATTATACTACATAGGCACTTATTGAGGTTTGTTGCTTGATTTTGGGGAGTTCATTGAAATACTCTTATTCATCCTTCAACTCAAAATCTATGAAGAATCCTCTAGAGAATCTCTTTAAATGTATTTATTGGGTCATGCCATTATGTTATTAGTCCATGGTACTAATAATAATATGAAACACCTTCCAAATTCAGATTAATAAATTGAATGACCTCATTCTCCTTCATAGGGTTGAGATCAAGGTAGATTTGAAATTTTTGTAACCAATTCTTAGCTGAAATTATATCACCACCATAATAGGTAAGAGATGATAGTTTAATAAAATTATTTTTATATCCTTCCATCCACCATTCTTATGATTTCCTTGTCCTCTTGCTCATGTGATTCCCTTTATCATTTCTACAAACTTCTCGTATGGAAGAACAACTATGAGAACTTCGTCTAAATTCTTATATGCATTATATATCTTTATTGATTTTGAAATAACTTCTATAATGGATTAAGGGGTGAAATTTTTGTTTCTTCCTCTTATGGTATGAATTTGGGTTTTGAGGTTTTTTTAATGGAATGACCTATATATCTACTAGGTGAGCCTTACATTCTATTAATAACTCCCATATTTAATTGAATCACAAGTTTCACCATCACCTCTCTCAACTCTCTCTAACTATAATTTATGTTCCCCAAGATGGTTTAGAATTTATCCACTCTCTCTTCATCTATTAATATTCATTTTACCCTTTCAATTTCAGCCAAAATTGCTTCTACAGAGTTTAATTTATTTGCTTGTAACTTCTTGTGTTCCCTTCTAAAATATCTAGTTTCTCTTTCACTAGGACACATATGTTATTAAAACCTTATAGGATATAAATATTTAAGATTTTATACCACTATCATATCCCCTTACTAAATTTAATATAAAAATATTATATCTGAAATTAAATTTTCAATGGGAATAATTTTTGTATGATTTATGCCTTTTTTTACACTAGTTAGTGAAACTATATTTTGACAATTTTTGTGCAATTCCATAATTAATCAAACCAATCAAATATGGCACATTTATTATATTTAAATAATTCCAAAAAAATATAAATTAATAAAATATACTTCCCAAAATATTTATGTAATTAAATATAAAGTTTAGTCAAAACCCTTGCTAGTTCCACATGCATGCACTACAAAGACAATTCAAAACACAACAACCATTTACAACACTTACAGACTGAGTACACAACATATTAAAATAATAAAATAACATAAACTAAAAATTTAAATACACTTGATAGATTATAAAAAAACCCTATGATTTTGAAACAAACACCTACAACCCCACTCACACCAATAATTGGCATAGACATTGAACACCAACTAAAAGCTACACTCCTTGAAGCTTTATAAAAAATATTGTATGGAATTGTATCTCCAGATCATAGGGATATCATTATACAATCTTTGTGATCCCTAGTTTTTTTATAAATTCCACCTTCATCCAAGATTTTTTTAGGATGATCTGAAAAACATACATGTATATTGTTCCATTAGAGAAAATCACTAGTTAATAAAAGATTCTACCAAAAATGAAAGAATGAAATATTAATACCCAAGATTCCAAATAAGGGTGAAAAAATAATAATTTATTTATTTTGGGGGAAAGGTGACATGATTTGGAAAAATAAATTAGTTCCCATCTTTATCAACCTACCTAAAATTTACTTAGATCCTGCTTTTTATCACTTTTGCTTCTATTTTTGAACTTGCCCAAATGTGAGCCACATAGATAGATGATAAAAATGCAACATGATTTATTAATTTTTCTTGAACCCATATCATTATCCTTTCCTAGATAACAACTTCCCACATTTGTTAAAAACAAATATTAATAATTTAATGTTTATCTGATTTTCTCCCATAGACTTTTAAACTTGCCAATTAAATAATTATTCCAATTTCATTTTCCTTGTTCATATATATTTTTAAATTTTATTGATTAATTAATTATAACGTGGAAATGATAATTTTCTATGAATAAATAGATCTTAAAAATACATATATATCCTTGAATAGGTAGACTTCAAAAACAAAAACAATAATCGATAAATACATACATACATATAGATACATGCATACATGAATGCATGCATGCATATATACATATTTATTTTTTAAATTTTAATGTGAAAATGGTGAAAAAAATTAAAATGTAAAATCCATGGAAATCATGAGAAGTATGTAAAGGGGATAAAATGTAGGAGGATGGCATTTGATAACTGGTTCACAAGTGGTCAACATTATGTCATCACTCAATTTTGTACCATTGGAAAGGTATTTCAAACCTAATTTAATTGATTGAAACAATGGGATTACCCCTATACTTTTGGGTTATCTATAGTGGGGGTAAATCTCCAGTTGATACAGATAGCTCCCTTAATATATCTATTTAATCTCATCACCTATACTACTAACTTTTTGGGATGAAAATGGATAGAAAAAATTAAATAAACTTAACCTAATTAGGTGATGCACCAAGTTTAACTCCAAAATAATATTATGAACTTGCACTATGAAAGGTGATTCACAAAAATAATATCAACATCCAAGGTTTCTCTAACATAAGTATTTCAACATGGAGGTAAGATGCAATGCATTTCTCAAGGTGGATGAATAAGAAATATAATTATAGGCACTATTACTCTTAATTACACTTAGATACATACATGAAAAATATCTACACTTCATGTGACTTGTTAGAGAGTCTACCACTTGCATAAAGTATGAAAGAGTAAGGTGAACACAAGGAGAGATAACTATCACTTGTCATTCAACTATGAACTACTTCACACACTTAGACAAGAAGTTGAGAAATCAAAAATAGATTGAAATATTTTATTCAAGTGCAAAATTATTACTCAAACTAGCATTTATTTCTATATCTAATGTGGATTCTAAAGTGGTTTCATATATAGATAATTATGAAGAGAGAGGGAGACAAGCGTAGTAAGAAAATATTGACAAGTGTCCATGTGAGTTACAAAAAGAAAGTGGGTTATGTTAAATTCATAAATACACTTCCAAATCCATGTGTCTCACTCCTAAAGATGCTTCAACCCTCCATGTGGCATAGAAGATAGAACTTTGCTTGAAATCTTGACTATTTTCTTGAAAATTGCCCTTCCTTGCATAATAAGAGTGAAAATTTTACTTATCAATCATGAATTATGCATGAGTGACTTAATAATAACTCATTTGGCACCTATAATTTATTAATAAACTCATCTAATATGATATCTCATCATTCATATGCATAGGTGTCTTGAAACTCTTCATTTCCCATGCCTAACTTGGTCCAAGTGGCCCAAAACTCAAGTTCATATTATTCAAGTCACACTTTCTCCATGTATGGTATTAAAATATATTAAAAAACCTCAAACAAACCATTTTGGTTCTTGGAACAACTCCCAAGACTCCATTTTTCTCCTCAAGCTCTCAAAAGGCCTATTTTCCTTGTACCCCTAAAAACCTATAAACCTTATTTCATAGTAAAATGTAAAAATATTAATGATAAAAAAAGGGAATATTATATGACCCATTATGGTCTTACATATCCATGTCAAATTTTATGTCCTGAATCTAAGTGGAGATCCATTTTTTCATCCTTTCTCTCTCTTTAATTAGGCCTTAATTAGGCCTCTTTGCCTAGAACCCTATTTTATTCATTTATACCTCTCCCAAAAGTGTTAAATAACCCAAAATTATGTGATTCAATTTCCATAGAATATCACCAACCTCCATGTCAATTTTGGGGCCCTGAGACCTTGTGGAAGTGTGAGAACCATGAAATGACCTTGCCACATAGTCTCATCCTAGGCTTGTTTGAGATTGCCTTGGAAAATGAGCCTTTCTTAACAACCTATAGAATATCCTATGAATATTTTTGGATATAATTTATTTAAAACATAAAATTTAACTCCAAGTATTTGAAATTTTTCCTTTGCTTAGAACCCCTATAAAACACTAAAAACATGCAAAATAAAGCATTTATTACATTTTCTACAACTTCAAGTAAAAAAAAAGAACATGTAGAGAACCTAATTGGAGTTTTAAAAAACATATAAGAGGTTTTACTAGAAAAACAATCCATTAAATTTCATTTATAGTTTTTTTTGTCTTTATTGGTCACTATTAGGGTTTTAGGAGGGTTTTAAACACATTTCATTATTAAGGATTGTTCATAAAGAATGAATCCTCTTTCTCTCTCCTAACACCAAAATATTATTTAAAGGGACCCCTCCATCACCTCCAATCACTGATAAGTCCCATGTATATCCTCATAATTTTTTTTAGTATGATAAGGTACTCCTCAAGTTACAAATAAGCCATTTAATAGGGGTCAATAATCGTAGCTATTATTCATGCAAGTATTAGACCTAAACCATCAACTAATGATTATATAATGGGGTTTATAGACCCTGATACCTTCTCAAATAACCATTTATCTCCATAAATTTATTTCATGGTCTTACCAAGAGAGAGAATATTATGTTTAAAGAGTAGACTGACATGAATAAAACATGGAGAATGTTTTAAGAGGTCAAACTAACCTTTATTTGATTTGATATATATATATATATATATATATATATATATATATATATATATATATATATAGGTGGTATTAAATGCTTTTAACCATCATATTTAATTCATAAACACATTAATACCATTACCTTACCCTAAACAAGCAATTTGTGTAAACTATTGCACTTGGGTCTGCCTGAATGTGAGGATTAGGCCTATAGGCCTAAACAGAGTTTCATATTCATTCTAATCTTTTTCAATAGAGTCTAGAGATATAGATGATATATTTAAGACACCATAAAAACATTTCAAATTTACTTCCTTCCCCATACCTTATCTTTTCATTAATCAAGAAAAATATATATGAAGAACAACTAGACCCATAGGTTGTTGATTGATTGTGTGTAGCAGTTTATTACTCAATTTTGACCATCCTTATTTTTTTTCCCTTTATTTTTAGATGGACCTATGAAATTATTGTATAAATTATATAAAACACAAAGCCTTTCATATACCTTTGACTTTTCTTCAAGTTTAAGATCAGTATGCTCTTCATTATCAACCTATAGGTGGTTATCAGGGTACTTGACTGCATTCTTTGGTCTTAAGGTCTTATTTCCATATAAATGATATACTCAATGGAATTTTACTTAGTTAGAGTTATAATTGGGTTAAAACACTTTTCATACATAATCTGCTTATTTTCCTTAGTTCTAATGTTACACTAATATCTCAAGTCTGTACAGACCTATACACGACTATTATGATAGTTTGAGTACTAGGTTGGAAGCTAAAATTCTCACTATCATGGAGCTTGAATGTATCCAGACCAAAGGAATTTATCCCACTACATAGGTAGACTTTATATGTTTCTTATTTTAGTTAGACCCTTGACCATCTCTATTCTATACAAAGTCATGTACGTGTCTTTTAGGACTTGTCAACTTAGTTCCTTAACCATTTAGTACTTATAAGTGGCCTATTTTATTTTAAATGGTTTATATTCTATCTTCATCTACCTTGAGGCTGGGTTTTCCTAACTTGGCCTTGGTTTTATTGATATGATATTGATCTTGGTCCAAATTGAGGGTTACAAGATTAGGGTTTGTATGTCACTACTTGCTTGTTTAGGGCTATAAAGCTACTTCTTAAGTTTTTAAACCTTTAAAACCTTTCAAATCCACTATACCTCCTTTTAATTCCTTAAATGGTCTGTAGAGCCTATGACAATACCTCATATCATCTTTAACTCACCCTAAAGTCTGTATAGATGTGTAGGTATAGTCAACCCATACATAGGGTATGTGTGTTGTCTTAGAGCATATAGTCAATTTGTATCACTTAATGATGGTAGTGTGGAATTTAAGGCCATATGAATGTTTGAGGATATGTATCAATTATCCCCATATCTCTAAGCATATTCAACATACTTTTATAGTCCATATAGGCTTGTATATAGAGGAAAACACTTGTGACTCTCATTAGAGGGTGTTATTAGACTACTATATTCATCTTCCCATAATTATAATAGTGAAATTTTATCTTATAACCTTATAATATGATATATCACTAATATTTGATCCAAATTTGGAAGTCAAGCATGTAGTAGACTATTCAAACATAGACCATGTCTCCAAAGAGCAAGTACTTGATGACTATGAAAAATAATAACATGTCAATTAATTTTCCATGATATCCATGAATTTTATATATATTACATTAGTTTTTAATATTTTTGAACATTTAAAGATGATAGATATCTCAGGAAAACCAAAACTTGTAGCAGGATTGACTGAAACAACTTGTAAATCAAGAGACTTTTCCTCCAGTTGAAGATACTTCATGGAGATTATTTAGATGATCAAACAAAAATTTAAATGATATAATTTAACTCTAAAAATATCCTTCAAAACCATTATTCTCCATCTAATTATTAAGTGGATAAACAAACGGAAGAATAGACCCTGCTTGGATGGAAAAGTCATAGTGACCTATAGTCACTCTTAGAAATTGTTCATAAAGAATGGGGCATGAATATAAAAAATAATACTATTAGTTTAAATATTACTATGACCCCTAATAATTTAAAAAATTTCACCTCCTAACTCTCTCTTTCTTAGTCATACCATTCACTTTAAATTTTTCTTTTTGAGCTTGTGAAGGTAGCGATGGAGGAGAGAGAATGTTTGAAGTAATTATTCAACTTAAAACTTAGTAAATATATTTAAAATTATTTTAGTCAGCCCAAGGGACATATAAAAACTATTTACAACTAAAATTGTATATTTTAAGGTTGTACAAGTGCCTAATAGTAATTGTATAGTGTCATTTTTCTTAGTTTAGGTGTTAACCTACAAATATTTTCATTATATGACTATCCTTAAACATTATAGGACCCATTTATGACATTAATTACATTATTAATATCCTTTAAATGTATTCATCTTTTAATATTAATTAAAACTCCTCTAAATATGCCAAAAGGTGGCCAAATAATGATTTCTACATATGAGAGCTAAATAATAGGTTAGTGAATTATATTATGATATTAATGCCACCTAAATAAAATTTTATATTTAAATTAAAAAATACTAAACCTTTGACCATGTTTTAAAATCTCAAAACCTTTAAATTGACCCTAGGACTAGACAAGTAAACAAAAGACCAAACTTTGTACAATGTTAGACATGGACAAATGTGACCATATGTAACTATTTAAGACCATTTAAGACCATTTAAGACCATGAAAAGACTATGAAAAGACCATTACAATTTTTTTACATCCCTAATATGTTTTAACCTAGATGGGGTGACCAATTTTTACTTAAGGTCAAAATTTGGTCAATAATTTGGTGATTCACAAAGGTAGTATGCCTGCAATACTAATGAACTAGTGGCCTTATTGTTCCATTTGGAAATAGAGTCACTCTTATGATATAATATAAAAATATAATGCCTTATAAAGACTTCAAACCCATACCACACAATAATAATCAAACATACTATGCAAAAGGCATTTAGGGGAAACACACACAAAAGACAAAAAAAAACACACCTAACCTACTATGTAAAAAAACTCAAAACATGTTTGAGTTGTTGAAATTATTCATCTTGCTTTAACCAAGATCAAAAAAAACATTCCTTGAGTCATAAATTCTCCATGAGAACAAGCCACTGTATTATGGATGTTTGTTAAATAAAATGTGATTGTGAAGGTGATCATAGGACTTACCGCTCATGAGATATCTACTAGCTACAAGCGAATCACTTGAAACTCCTTTGAATGGTCCTTATATCCCTCTTTGAGGTCTTCTTGATAGTTTATCCTAATTTATCTCCTTCATACTCATTTTATACTTGTCAAATTTCTTCTTAGGAGTTATGAAAACTTTCTTATCTTTACCTTCATCTAGACCATGATGTGCTTGATGTCTAGGACTATCATACTCTCCTCCTTGTTGGTGAAACATGTCTACAAGTGGTTCAATATCATACTATTGCATATACTTCTCTTCAATAACACAAACTTCTACCTTAGATTTATTACATTCTTCTAAGAGTGTAACCTAATTGATAGTGAATTGACAATCATCTTAATTCTCATTAGGTCCACTAATGACCTTATCATCAAGTTCATGTTCTTTAGGAAGGATAGTTGGGCCACTTACTTATTCAAATTATTGAAATATAACATAGATCTTCTATCATATATCGTGACACTCTTAATGAATATCACACTCATGAACTTATTCATTTTGGGTAGGAAAAATTACATCATCTTACTCATTGTCATGATCTATCACACTTGGAGACTTGTAATCATCATCCATATGAATATAGTAGTTACCCATTGTAACTTGTATGAGAAAATAATCAAGACTTACCTATTAGACACCTAGAAGTTTCCACCAATGGCTTCATACCAAAATTTAGATCAATTCTTACCAACCATTGAAAATCTAGCCTAAGAATTTCTAAATGTCTTGAATTTGGCTTCATAACATGTAATTAAATCAATTTGTCCCAAAAATCAATTAAATAGGTAAAATGCCCAAATCAATTAAATCAAAATTTATAAAATAAATTAATTAACATGCAAATCCTAATAAAAGTCCTAATTAAATTCATATTTTAGCAATTAAAAGAATTATCAAAAAGGAAATTCAAAAATCAAGAATATCCTAGGAATTAATCATTAGATTTTTTGAGTTTTCTAAAATCCAAAATATATCAAAGCACACCTATTCCATTCTAATCATGATGTTTGGAAACCTTTTAACTCTATTATGGTTAATTAATCAAACCTATGTTAGGATTTAACTCATTCTAAGTTTATTTCAAAACCTATAAATACAAGTATTTGCCTCTCCATTTAGAGAGTTTGGACATAATAATGTTATAATACATGTTTTTGAGCAATATTACATGATAATATTGTTATAATTCCAAAATCACAATCCAAGCCATTTCAATCCATCTCAGGCCATTTAAAATAAAAATCCAAGCCAGCCATGGTAACAAGAGGAGATAGATATAGCCAAACCCCATTGATGAATACTTATTGAGCACAATGTGATTAGGCCAAATGAAGAAAACCTCTTGGAGCATTCAAGGAATTGTGTAAGTTATTTCCATTATTATTTGTTCTTTATTCATTTGTGTTTCTTCACCATGGTCCTCCATTTTATCTAGGTAAGATAATGTTATGCATGTTAGTGTGTTTATTTTCATCTTGATTTGATTTTCATTATGAAACTAACATATGATATAATCACCCTTCTTGGATTCCTTGATCATAAATGGCATGCCTAGTGGGACCATGAGAACCCCACTTACCAAGGAAATGAAGATGAGAGTTAAAAACTAAGAAATGGATGCTTGAATATCTTTAAAATAGTATTTCTTATCTTATTTTGGTCATATTCCATTTTATTTTATTTTTTTGATCTACACAAAGATGGGAAATGGTTAAGCATAACTATCATCAATTTGGCCTAAACTAACCATGGTTCTACTTAATTGAACCTAATTTTGTGTAAACCATCGATGGTCAGATTGCAAGGGAAAAATGTTCATAAAGTTTGCATTTTAATTATTTTTATCATTTAGATTTGTGATTTCTAGGTTTTAAAGGCATTTAAATACATTAACTAAACTTTGCCTTGCAATTTTTCCTAATATTTGTGTTAACCATCTCCTAACCTAACATGTTTATCCTTTATGGTTTTACCTTCAGGTCCACAAGTGATTGATGATATTCTTAATCAACTAGCATTGATTCTTCAAAATTGGCACTAGTTCTCTCGTAGACCAACTAATGACACTTGCCTTGAACCATTATTTATCATCTCTTACTGGACATGACCACTATGTTTTAAAAAAAAACAAAAACCTGAGAGCTAAATTTCAAACATCATTTTCACATCCAATAAAGTGCTTGAAAGTAATATGTTATTATCTAGCAAGTTAAGGTCATAGATGTGATTTGGAACACCAATTTTCTTGTTTAGACTAATCAAACATTTCATTTTGGTATTTTAAAATTAATTAGTCGAATCTTGAACATTTCAACTTGGGTCCTAAAATAAACATGTTAAATATTACACATTTTATCTTTGATGCTTAAAAGGAGTTAGGATTTTTAATGTTTCAAAACACTTCATTATTGGTGCTTTAAAATTATGGCTAAGTATTGAACTCTTACTTTTGATGTTTAAATATGAACTTAGGTTAAATCTTGAACATTTGAATTTTTGGACTTAAAATGAACATAGATGTTTTTTTCTTAATTTGTTTTTGTGTAATTCTTTCAATATTTTTTACTTAAGCCAAGGGGCTAAGTAAACAACATCATCACATTTGAATTTCGTGTCTAAAATCAAACTTAACTCATAATTGATTATAAACTATTTGTTGATTCTTTATTTGGTAAAAATAATAACACGTGTAGGCTCTCCCCCCATACCATTTAGCGAACTCATGAGATCAAAAGTGCCTTTTCATTCCATTCAATTCCCATTACAAGATGTTGAAACAAAGTTACCTAGGCTCTCCCTAAACCCACATGGTATTGGGTGATTTAAAATCAACCCTAAAGTCTTTCTATTAGTCTTTATTTTCATACATTTTATTTTGTGAAGGGGATGTCATTATCTTTCATGGAAACTCTAGGGAAGCATTGACTCGAGGCTTCATCTCTTGGTAATGTTTCAAACATGCTCCATGGTCGGGTATATAAATATGGGAATATATATGACTAGATCCATGGAGTTGACCTCCTAACCCTCATTTAGTAATGAAGGCCCAAGTTAGGATTGGTTAAGTTGGGGATACCACTGAGAAGTTCAATGATGGTATTATCTATTGATTCTTAAAAGTGTATCATAGGTGGTTAAGAGTGTTTAAGAAACACTTCTCATTTCTAGATTCAAATAATCCATTACATTATTTATAGGTTGTGATATTCCTAATATCTTTAGTGGAATAAATACAAAGCAAATGAACTATTTGACAAAATTTATAATGCAACTATTTGGTTGTTGGGAACAACTATGGCCTAATAGCTTGCTTTGTGAAAATGCAAGTAATCTAAACTAAGTAAAGTGAATTATTCTCAAAAATTATATCTAAAGTCTAAGCTAATATGGATATTCATGGTAAAAGTTAATCTAAAGTGAAATGATAAAAACATAGGAAAAAAGAAGGGTAGGGAAGAGAAGAAAGATATTGTTGATATTCAATCCAAACAATATGACAAAGTTCAAATTTCAACTAAATATGTACTTAACCAATATATGATAGTAAATATCATAAGCTCAAATCATATCACACATCAAGAAAACATCTAAGGATAACATGAAATAGTGAAAATAAGAACCATATTCACTTTAAATATTTACCCCTATAAGCAAATAACATAAGCACATCTACAAGCACAACAAAGAAAATGAAATGAACAACAGAAATTTCAATCAATATAGCATTAACACAAATTGACAACTCTAAATTTTAAATATACACATTCAAAATCCACAAAAACCATTCAAATCTGAAAATTAGACTAGACAAGTGAGAGAGAAGCCATAATAGCAATCACACAAATAAAATGAGACAATCTTTTTAGAATTCTCTACTTGTATTGATTACTCCAAATTTACACCAAGTTTTCTTTCTCAAAAACTCCCTTTTTTTATAATTGAAAATACCACTTTTATAGAAGTCTAAAGATGTATGTCAGTTAATCTTGTCAAATGATAATTATACAAGTGTCCAAGATAGTTGTCCTTCTATAAAGTTATAGAAATAGACAATTTCTCAAATGATTCACCTATAAATAATGTGATTTACAAAGTTGCACATGATTTTACAAAATAATATTGATTTTCAAAAATATACATTTTTTTATACAATATAATATTTGTAAGTTAACCAAATTGACTTCGGGGATCCTCTATTGTTGCAGTCTTTTGTTTGTCTTACATGATCTTCATTGCCTTATCATTTTGTCCATCAAACATCTTGAGTTTGATGATAGGTTCCATGAAAAATTTATCTTCTTCATCTTTTAGTCTTCTGAAGTCTATGTTATTCATTCCCAAAGCCTATTTAATGCTTCAAGAATCATAAATCTTTTATTTATCCAATAGAATCATGTCCAAGATCCTACTATTATTTACCCTTATTCTAACTTAGATCTGATTTTTTTCCTTCTTGCATGACTTGAGTATCCCTAAGCTTGAACTCTGCATCAATGATTAAGTTAATAATACTGAGTGTAGTTGGGTCTATGATCAAACTCCCTAATATATGCATCATTCTGATCTCTACCTATTTACCCTCCTCATAATAATCTTCCAAGATTTTGGACCATCTTCTCAAATCCTTGATCTTCTCTATCAATACGATCATAGTAGTATGAAAATGGGCTAGTCTAATTATCTTAAACCTAGGAATTTAATCTTTAGTAAAAATGTTGATCAATTCTTTCACTTTGTTGCATGAATCATACCATTGAGTCACTTGATTCATGGCCACAACACTCTACTAGATCACCACATCATATCTATACCTTATTGATTTCAAGGAATTGAACATATCATATAAAGTGGCTTCAAACATATTGATCATCTCCCTAGAAATAGATAGAATAGATTGATCCTAAAAGTTATTCTTTTAATATTTAAATCCCTTAATGGTAGATTTAAATTGTTATGTATGTGCTTCAACCAAATTTAATACATATTTTTCAAAAATTGGATATTTTTTAGGTTTGTATCTTCCTACTTGAGTTAGATTGGTTATTGGTTCCAATTTTTCATATATAATATCTTCTCCTCCTTCCATGACCTTCTTCTTTGTTAAACTTTGTAAACTAGTAGTTTTAGGATCAAATATAACTCCCAATATAAATTGATACACCTGTGGGACTATTATATCCATTTGTGATGAAGTTGATGTGTCATCTGATGTGGCTAATCTCCTTGATTCCTCCCCTTTCAAAGTAACTATCTATGGCTTAAACTCTTGATGCACATGAATGTTAATGGATTTCATAATAGCCCAAGGATGATGCATAGTAGGCACTTCTTAGAATCTGAGTTCATACAAGAACCATTCTAAAATGGGTGGACCATACAACAAGTTCTCTACATTAAATAAGTTGACTTGACATAGAGTAGTGAAAGTCAATTTGGGTCTTTTTGCTTTAACAACAATAGCCAGTTCAACCTTCCTCTTAGGGGTATCAATTGAAACTAAGTCTAATGCCACGTATTTAATTTCATCTTACTTTGTTTCCTCAACTTGGGCTTCTTCATCATCTAACTCATAAGCACTAGCTATCATTTTCAATGCAACCTCAACAACCTCATTAGGGTCAAGGGCTGTCATATGAATCTCGTCTTTATGTTCTTCTTAGTCTATTGCCTTTGATGAAGAAGAAGAATCTCATCTAGAATTTTTTCCTCAAGTATGTTCTCTATAGGATTTTGTGTCTCTACCTATGTACTTACTGGTGGAGGTATAGAAGATTCACCACTTATTATAAATGATATTTCCTCGGGACCAATTGCCACCTATCATCCATTTTTTGATTTCTTTATAATCTTGACTCAAGCCTCAAGTTGTGTTCTTTTAATCTCTTTGTGACTTTAATATAAGAGGATTCTTTGGTGTAAATGGGATCAAAGGCACTAGGATCATGATCATATGACAAATTTAGAATTCCTTTATTTTTACAATATTTGTTAACTTTCCCATAAGGATCCCATTATTTGAGTTCATCGATATATAGCTTCAAAGATGATATATGTTTTGATGTAGCTTAAATATTGTCCCATTATATGAATATAGTCTTTTCAATTATTATTGGGATGTTGTGAAGGAGTCCATTTATTTTAGTCTTGTAGAGAACATTTATTCCATGGAATAGATGGTATGCAACCTCTTACTCAGCTAACTTATTAGGGACATGAACAAGTATCTTGAGAGGATAACATTAAGTTTCCTTATCCCTTATAATAGTTAAATTTGGATATAACCATATAACCCCCATAGCTTTAATATATTTTTAGATTAGTGGGATAACTCTTGTCATTAGGATGCCAATTATAGCCTTAGTTAAGGTTGGATATACATAATCGCAAATAAATTGAGTATGGTCCCTATACTTGAAGATGTGTAACTTAGAATAGTATTGTGAAATAGTTTGGTTTCCACTAGGTGACCATTCTCTCTAGTTTGTAATCTTGGTTGTTGCATAAATAACATCTAAGAGATATGACATCATGAAAAAATGGGTTTTCTTCTTATGCCTAATTATATTGATTTGTATACTTAATGAGATACTAATTATTTCACCTAAAAGGGGGAAAATTACCTTCTTAACTATAAGTTGGACTATGGTAACCCATATTGGGTCTACATATGTAATGGTTGCATTTCCACATAACTTATTTAACATTGTCATTATCATTCTGATTCCAGGCTTGAATTGGCTGATAGGAATGTTCTTGCTAAAGTCTGAAAAGACTTAGTTTCCAAAATCTAGCTGCATAGCAAGGGTGTCTATCAATTTTTTTTATTAGCCTAGGAATTAATATAGGCTAATTCAATTTGGGGTTTAGGTATTTTTTAATATGACTCAAATGTAATGGTAGAAATATAAGTAACTTTTCTTATATTGTGTTAATTAATTATCATTCCCTTATCAATCCTAGTTTCCTTGAAAATGGGAGCAATAATGTCAATACAATGAAGTACCTTAGGATTCACTTCTACATAATGGAGACTACTCATTGAATTGATACGATGTCATCGTATAGTCTCTTGACAAAGATATTCTTCTCCTCCTCCTTGGTAATGGTTGGTTGATTCTCAATTGTCTATAATAATTTCGACCAATTATTATCTCATGTGTTTAAAGTAGAGGAAATAAATTTAGTATTTATAAAAACATGTCCCTCATCATCTATTTTCAAATATATTTCAACATCTTCTTTTGAAACATTTTTATGTATTTCCATTTGATTGAATTATGAAATTGGAAATAATAATCTATCTCTTTTAGGTTTAATTACAGTGAATACATAGGTAATTAAGTAATTTTTACACTTAGGTAATTTTGGAGGTTTTTTTAGAGTTTTAATGGTGGTAATGGAGTTTGAGTTATGAGCCCCATGACTTAGATTTTTCTTGTATTTTTTGTGTATACCTTTCATGTTTATGGGTCCACAAGATATTTCATCTAACTTGTCTTTCTTATGTGCCATCACTATGTCAAATTGTGCATTAGTTTTTGACATGTGACTATTTTTACTTTTGGGACACATGTCACCATATCTTAAAATCCTAAGGATTTATTAAATATGCTCCATTGATCTTCTATTTGGCTTGATAACCTTGGATTCATCATGAATCATTAATATTATCTTGAAATAATGAGATCATGACACTTGGTAGCTCTGTGGGTCTTCTATGCTTCTTGTAAACACATGCCATTACTTAATGTTTTTTCACCACATGGAAACCTTTCATTAGATCTAGGTTCATTAAATTATCAAGTCTCTGCTCACCATTGGATCTTGATCTAAGAGTTTTAATGCCATTGGTTGATCTTAATTTAATTTATCATAATTAAGACATGTGTCACTACCACATTCATTCTAAGATCTTTAAAAAGTTAGTTTTATCTCACACCATTGTATCTTCTTTGTATGGATCAATACACTTTGTTGATCTCAATACACTTGATCTTATTAGGCTAAATGTGGGTTATTGATTTTGGGTTATATTACTAAGATTATGCCACTTGGAACTCTCATATTCTTTTGTAGAACCTTGACTTACTGACTTTGTCCCATGACATTGGATCTTCATTTTATTCTTCAACATGCTCCATTGATTTCAATATGGGATGTCAAATGTGATTTGTTGTTCTCCACTTCACTTGAATTATTGACTCTTTGCTCACCATAAGATCTTTTCTCTTCATATGATATGGTGAAACTAATCACTCTCATGATTTATATGATTTCTTTGACATTTTGAGCTAGGTGGGTGCCTGCATATCATTGATATTTTACTTGAGTTTTAATATCTCACCATGTGGCACCCTCACATTGATTCAATCCTATATGCAATGAAAATAGACTAAGTTAGGGCTTGGGTAATATAAATAACTTAGGATAAAGTTCTAGCCTAAGGTTTTAGTTGTATTAATAAATTCAATTAGGACTTTAGGATAAAACTTTAGACTAAGTTCAAAATATAGTAAAGTGATACCATGTTTAATTAGTCTATGTGAGCAATGAAATAGACTAGGTGTGGATCTTGGGACATAAAAAACCTAGCATGAAATTTTTAGACTAAGGTTTTGGTCATGTTGATAAACACAAATATAATCTTAGGATAAAAAATTAAACTAAGTCTAGGATGAACAAATCTTCTCACACAAATTTGAATCTTAGTTAAAAATACCTAGGATAAAATATATTAAACTAAGGTTTTTTAACATGATTTAAACATAGATTTAATTAATCAATAAGATACCAAGGGTTACTTAAAATAAAGGGCCAAATTAGCATTAAGGTAAAAAAACCCTAAATAATATTCATTTAATTGAGACTCCATTAAACCTATAACCTATACATGGAGCACAATAATCATGTCAACAATATTAGATAAAATCAAATAAGGCAATAAGCTAACATGATAATGAAAACTAAAGAAACACATAACATTAAATAATGTAATTTTGATCAATTTTAATGCCAAATCATAACACAATTTATAAAATTGAACAAGGTTCATCATTTTAAAAAAATGGGGGTATGTTGACCTCAAAAAATGGTGACTTTTGGGGAAAACATTACCAAATGTTAGAATTTAGATACTCTAGTTTGAACTAATAACTAGATTACTCATTCCATATGATTAGGTGCCATTATCAATACCAATTCATGATCAAAACAAGTCTTAAACATGTAGGATTAAGCTCAAACACCAAAAATTAGTCATGTTGTGTGTGTGCTTTTGATTCCTTTACTAATTACCATGGTATTTAGATAACAACTTCAAGATTCCATGACCTTAATCATTAACATTAAATTTTAGCATATTTATATGTTCATTAAGAATAATGATTTATTAAAAGGAAGATTTTACATTTATCTAATTCCATCTAGGCATCCATATCCTTGATAGAGATACATTTGGCCGCACTCTAGGCCCTGCTCCACTACTAGCTAGGAATCCATAGCCCTTGTAAATATTACCCAAATCACCTTTGCTTAGAAACCTTTTGGATTTTCAATAAAGCTCTTATTTTTTTGTATTTTTTAGGTATACTTCGATTTCTAAAAAAGTTTTGGAACTAGAATTAGCCAAGTTTTGAGATTTTTTCAAATGTTTTATCTTTAGAAAATCATCCTTGGTCACAAACTTCATCCCGAGCAATAATATTCTTTATGTGTTAACATGACTTTGTCCCAATAATTAAAATTTTAATTCAACAAGTGAAACCCTTGTCAAAACCAAACTTATATCTTAACAAGGTGTAAGATTTCAAGGAATAATTAATCTAGATACCAATTTTTACCAATTTCTCCAAATCATGACATCAAGATCAAATTTATAGAACCTATGGCCAATCAATGGTTAAGTGGCATACATTCCTTCCTGATTTGTTGAACTTTGAACAACTTTATGCATTAGATATTGAGGACTATATTGAAAAGACTTATTAAAATCAAGGAACAAAATAAGAAAAAATGAAACACACAACAAATGAAAAAATAAAAAAACAAATATTTACAAGTACTATGTACAAGCAAGGAATAGGAAAATAAACTAATCTAAACCTACATACACTAAATCTCACTAGTATTACAAGTTACTCTTTGTATACTTGGGGTGGTATAATAGAGAAGTAGGGCTTGAGATATTTCCCATTTGTTGGCAAAGTAAACTTTTCTCCTTACAAGTCTTTGAGCTTGAAGGTGTTGTCTACCAATGTTTCATTAGTCTAATAAGGACCAATCCATAAAAGAGTGAAGTTCCCATGCTTTCCCTTAGGTTGAGATGCTTTATCCCAAAGGAGAACTAGGTCTCCCTACTTGAATGCCTTAATCTTGGAATTTTTTTCAAACCATCTCTTAACTATGGTTTGATGTCTATTGAAGTTGGAAAAATATTATTCTCTTGTATCTTCCATTTTAATAATGTCAAGTAACCTTGAATTTGTAAATTCATGATATTATTCCATATACTATAGCATGAAATTTTAGGTTGGTAGCTTGAGAGTAATGGGAAATACAATTTCTTGACCATATACAAGTAGAAATGGTGATGCCTTCAGATCTTACTTAACTCCAGTTCTATCTTCCCAAAGGACATACTTGAGCAACTTATGCCATGTTATTGGTTTGTTAGCAGTAGATTTCCTAATAGCTTTCATCAAATTTTTTTTAGTTGATTCTAACACCCCATTGCCTTAAGGGTAATGGTTTGATGAAAAATTGAGAACAATATTATTATCATATGCCCACTTAGTCAGCTCAATGGATATAATGGTAGACACATTATTATAAACTAGAGATATTGTTGTTCCAAATCTATTACATATGTTCTCTTCCAATAACTTAATCACATATTCCATCTTGCATTGATTTGTTTCTACTACTTCTGTCCATTATGTGTAGTAATCAGTAGCAGTGAGGACATATTCATGTCCATATGAATAATTAGGCTTGATGACCCTTATAAAGTTTAATCCCCAATGAGAAATTTTTTTATCAATCACAATTGGATTTAATGGTATGTTTGCTTTGGGTTCTTTAGTGTTGAATATCTAACACTGATGACATTCTCTCTCATGTTTATGAGCATCTTTGAAGATAGTATGCCAATAATAACTAGCCTTAAGGATATTATTAGTTGTTGTCCTTTTGGATGGCTGTCTACTTCCAATCTTTTCATGAAAGTTACTTAATATCTTTGATTCTTCCTCTTTAGAAACACATCTTAGGTATATTCCTTCATAATTCTTCTTGAAAAGTATTCCATCTTTGATTAGTAAATGTGTTGCCTTGAGCCTTAGATCTATCCTTTGCTCCCTACTCAACCCTATTCTTCCCCTAATTCACATTGACTAAGCATAAGCTTAGTATCAGGGTCTATTAGTAGTGCATGCACTTTATTCTTAATAATATGGTCTATAAACTTCTAAACTACCTTAACTAAAACACATGCCTAATTGTCATTAGAGAATAGTTTAGCATAAATTTTAAAATTAGTGCCCATGAATGAAATAGGATGGCCACATCCATATATTTTTTGATTTATAACAATAGCTATTTTATGGTTAGAAGTACAAGAATAAAGGTAAACATGTTTTGAAAAATTAGGACTTATCAACACTGGTGCCTGCATTATTGCTTATTTTATGTTTGTTAAGGCTTTCCTTGTTTCTTCAATTTAGGTGATCTTGGCATCCTTATTCAACATGTTATTTAATGGTCTCACAATTTCTACAAAACTAGAAATAAATTTTTTCACAAAATTTATTTTCCCAAAGAAAGATTTCAATTCTTTTCTATTATTAAGAGGTTATCATCTCAGATATGACATCTACTCTATCACGGTTTATATAAATCCCTTCTTTAGTTATAACATGTCTTAATAACTTTCCCTCAGTGACAAAAAATGCTTTTCTTGGAATTGGGAGAAATTCCATACCTCCTACAATGTTCAAATACTTTTTTCAAATGCATAATGTGGTCCTCTATGTTTGTAGAAAACATAGTAAGATCATCCATATAAATGATAATACACTTACCTATAAGAACTTGGAAAGTGTGGTCCATAGCTCTTTGAAAGTGGCACCTATATTTATTAATCCAAAGGGCATTCTTTTGTAGGCAAAAGTGCCCTAATTAGTTGTAAATGCAGTCTTTGATCTATCCTCCTTATTTACAAGTACCTGGGTATAACCTAGAAAACCATCAAGAAAACACATCATAGTAGAACCACTAATAATTCAAATAACTTGGTCAATTAAAGGTAAAGGATAATTATCCTTTTAAGATGATTTGTTCATATTTCTAAAGTCTATGCATGGTCAAATTTCCCCATTTTTCTTCTTGATGGGTACTAAGTTAGCTACCCATGTGGAGTGTCTAATAAGAAACACTATTTTTTCATCTACCAACTTCTTGACCTCCTTGTATATCAATGGTTCTAAAACATGGTTGATTTGTCTTTGCTCTTACCTAAAAGGATTGTAAGCTTCCTTTAATGAGATGGTATGGGTTATGAATCTAGGATAAAATATCTTTAAGTCTTCATAGGACCATGATATAAAATCTTTATACTTGGTCAAAAACTCTTTAAATTTTCTTAACTCATCATTTCATATAGGCTATACCCATATTAACTAGCTAAGTTTGACCTTGAGATCCTAGGTAACTTGTAGTATACTCTTTCCCATTCACCTTGGGAAATTTGATAGTTTTAGCTAGTTTATCTACGTCAAACAATATTTCTAAGGAAATCATGCCTTTGGGAATTTTATTATCATTTAATTGGACAATCTTGTCATTAATTTTGTATTTATCAAGAGCATTTTCATTGATCTCATCAATTATGTGAGAATCAAATGCTCTTGAGTTATTCATTAAGTCTAGGTTTTGTTGATCATCACTGAACACTTAAAAATGATTGATATTATTGAAAACTAAGGGACAAAGAACCAACACAATACTAAGTTTTTCTAGTTTAGAGTCTAGATCTGGCATAAGATTGGTTGCATCTAAGGATAACTCATCATCAATTTTATTCTCTTCTTGAGGAATTGATACAATATTAAAAGCATAAAAGTAATCTATCAAGTCTAATACTCTAAACTTATATTTTTTAAGATATGATAATTTTCACAGGTACTTACTTCTAACTTGATTAACCACTATCTCAAAATCACCATAACTTAGTAGTTATTTAACCTTATGTTGTAATCCTAAGATTAAATATTCATACTCTACCAAGTTATTAGTGTGAGGAAAATAGAGTTTATAAGAAGTACTAAATTCTTTTTCAATGGAATTGATTAGAACATTTCCTACTCCAAAACCATATTTAAATTTAGCACCATCAAAATATAACTTCCACATTCCAAGAATAATATAAGAATCTTTAGATTCATATACCTTAGAAGTGTCAAGAATGTAAACTCATAACTCAAAATTGACCATTTAACCCTCTCATTTGTAACATTGTATTCAGTGATCATGGGTTTCATTTTAGGCTCTCTTTCAATTTTAATTTGATTTAGAACTCCCTCCATGGAAGCCACATATGGGAACAACTAGTGGACATGTATCCATTCAAAGACTTTATCCAATCCATACTAAGTAACATTCCATAAGAATTAGGAATATATACCACTTGAATGTCTATAAGTTGTATCCTTAGCTCAACAACAAGTTGCATATGAACATTCAACAATTATCCAATTATTTTAACTCTAGATTAATATAATTAAGTAACAATTCTATAAGATTTAATTGGATTTAAAACAACTTTCTCACAAATATATTTGGGCATGATATTATTAGAAGCACTTGAATCTATCAAATAGTTATGCAAATTCTTACCAAAATTTTTGATTGTAAGTAAGAAAGGTGGAACATCTGCCTTATTCTTTTACATAACAACATTGGTATTTGTAGCCTTTGGTGATTTACTAGGCTTTTTGGATAAAGATTCAAGTAACAAGTCTCTTTTATTAGTAATTTGAGTCAACTCATGTAAAGTGATGTTAGCTTTAATCTTTTTCATTTCCTCAATTATATTATATACACTCCTAGTAGAAGAATTAGATTTATCAAAATTGTCTTAGAGGTTCTTCACTTTAGAGGCTCTAGATTGTTGTTAGCTATAGGATCAAGAGGAGTGTCAAAGTTATTTAATGGATTTTAAGTTGTCAAAGGTTAATTATGATCCCTATTCCTTAAAGGATAAGTCTTCTTAGGTACTATTTAAAATCATGCACCTCTTCTAGAGTATCCTCAAGCTCATTCTCTTCTTGGAATGGAAAATGAAATGTCTCCACCATTAGGGTTATATTAGAAAATTTAGATGACTTTGAAGATCCAAATGTACCTAAAAAAATATCTCTGTCAGGCACACATTCATGTACATCTAATTCAACCTAAAATAATTCTAAAGCATTACATAATTTAATACAATCTAACTCACCATGCTTTGAAGTATTATGAACCCTATAATATTCAGTTAGAGATACATCATAAATATTTATTTTAGGATTATTCTTATTAGAAAATGACTCATTATTTTTATTTTTGTTGTTTTTATCATTGTGAAACTACTTGTTAGGTTTGTTGAAACTTTGATAAGATTAATTTCTATTAGAGTTTTCCCTAGTATTTCCTACTTATTGTTGAAATTGAAAGAAGACAATGCTTATATTTTTAACTATTTTTAGTATGGACTCATTCTCATTCTTTGGTTCCTTTAAGTTATGAACTTGAGTACTATTTCTATTTTTTGGAGCCAAAGCTCTTTGATCTTGTGGATGAAATCCATTTGCAATGTTATTCAAGAATCTTAAGTTTTGGCCAAGATGAACATGACTTAAGGGTAATTGATTCAACACTCATGTTTGGTTCAATGTAGGCATGTTATGATTTAAATTTGGAATGACATTCAGTGCAAGGAAATTAGTATTAACATTGGGAATGGCATGTGCAAGTTGACCTTGAGGCTACATTTGATCATTGATTATTACAGCTTCATCATAGGCCAAGGCTAAGGTATTTTTAAATCTAATATAACTTTTAAGAAACACATAAGTCATGGGATATAAATTATCCTTGTAAATATCTAAAGTTAGGGATTTATCAAGTCTATAAAGATCTATGGTTATATTAAACATATTTTGTAATCTAGCATTAAAAATATCCAATGGTTTCACTTTAAACTCTTTTCACAGTAGTGAATTGTTGATAAAAAAATGTAAGTACTAATGATCTTTCCAAATTGATCAATGAAAATTCAATTAAAATCATTCCAACTAGTGATATAGTTCTCAAGAAGGTTGAGCAACCATTCATATGTAGGATCTTTAAAATTAAAAGGAAATAATCTATATGCAACATCTTCATGAACCACATTAAGCAAACTTAAATCAACTTTGAAACTTTTAATATGTTCTTCAAAAATAGCAACACCATTAAGACATAAAGATGGAAAATAATTTTTAGTGTTCCTAGGTAAGTCATATACCTATCCAAGCACATTAATGGAAGATCCACCTAACCAAGACATAACTTTATAAGGATTGAATATAGGAGCACCATGAATAGGTGAATTAGGCTATGATTTAGAAACCCTTTCCTTACCTTTGTCTACACTTGCTTCCCTATGAAATTCTAATGAAAGCAAAGGTAATCTTATCTTAAACCATGGCCTAGTCCTGATTCTTGGTAGTTATAGCTTGTAAACCTTGAATCTTGTTCAAAATACAATGTGTAAATATTATCTTTGTAAATAATAATGATATAATTTACATGTTAATCAATTTTTCCACAAATTTAAACAAAGAACAACAATCTTTAACCAAATTAGCTCAAATATATGTCTAAATTGATGAATATGAATGATCTTTACACTTATAAGTTTAAATAAACCTAAATTTTCAAATAATCAATCAACCTTTGAACAAAATATCTATTACTAACCTCAAACATGGAATATTTACAAAACATAAGCTACCTTTGCAACTATTTACCATTAATCTTCAAAGAATGTTGATCTTCAGCTAAAAGAGCCTAAAGATTGGTCTAAAATGAAGAATATCAATTATATTTACGTAATTGAGCTAAGAAAAACACAATTATGCAAAGAATTCATGTATCTTTGAAAAAAATCACTAGAATTAGCAAAGACACTATAAATTCATGAATATTTATCTAAAGTCCCTCCTTTTAGCACTAGTGGAACCGGTTCCTATTGATGCCTAAAAGTGTATCATAGGTGGTTTAGAGTTTTTAAGAAATGATTCTCATTTTTGGATTTAAATAATCTATTTCATGAGTTATAAGTTGTGATATTCTTGATATCTTTAGTGGAATAATAGTAGAGCAAGTGAATTGTTTCACAAAATTTATAATGTAACTATTTGGTTGTTGGAAGCAACCATGGCCTAATAGCTTGCTTTGTGAAAATGAAAGTAATCTAAACTAAGTGAATTGAATTATGATCAAAATCTAAATATAAAGTCTAAGCTAAGATGGATATTCATGATGAAAGTTAATCGAAATTGAAATGATAAAAAAATAAGCAAAAGGAAGGGTAGGGCAAAGAAGAAATATATTTTTGATCTTCAATCCAAACATTATGACAAAGTTCAAATTTCATCCAAATATGCACTTAACCAACATATGACATTAAATATAATAATCTCAAATTCTATCACACATTAGGCAAACATCTAAGGATAACATTAAATAATGAAAATAAGAATCATATTCATTTTAAATATTTACTCTTGCAAGAAAATAACATAAACACATATGCAAACACAACAAAGAAAAAAAAAGAACCAAATTACTTTCAATCAATCTAGCATTAACACAAATTGAAAAATATACATTTAGAAGATGCACATGAAGAATCCATAAGAACCATTAAAATCTGAAAATTAGACCAAACAAGTGAGAGAGAAACCATAATAGCAATCACACAAACAAAATGATAATCTTTTTAGAATTCTCTACCTGTATTGATTACTCCAAATTTGCACCATGTTTTCTTGCTCAAAAAATCCCTATTTTTAAAAATAAAAAATACCCCTTTTAAAGAATACTAAGGACGTATGTCAGAAAATCTTGTCAAATAATAATTGTATAAGTATCAAGGATAGATTTCCTTCTACAAAGTTATAGAAATAGACACCTTATAGAATGATTGACCTATAAGCAATGTGATTTACAATGTTTCACATGATTTTAAAAAATAATATTCCTTTTCAAAAATATACATGTTCTTATACAAGATAATATTCCTAAGTTAGCCAATTTGACTTTGGGGCTCCTTTGTTGTTTTAGTCTTTTGTTTGTCCTATAGGATCTTCATTGCCTTATCATGTTGTCCATCAACTAGCTTGAGGTTGATGATAGGTTCTATTTAAAATTCATCTGTCAGGCCTCAAATGTATTTATAATTCCTACCCAAATATTATTTGATGCTTCAAGCATCACTAATATCTTCTTTAGATGATAGAATCATCTCCATGATCCTATTGTTATACGCCCTTGTTATACCTTGGCTTTGATTTTTTACTTTTTGCATGACTTGAGTAACCCTAAGCTTGAAATATTCATCAATGATTAATCTAAAAGGAATTAGTGTAGTTGGTTCTATGATCAAACTCACCAATATATGCATCATTCTATTCTCTAACTGATTTCCCTCCTAAGAAATATCTTCTAGGCTTTTGGACCATATGCTCAAAACCTTAATATTATCTATCAACATGATCATATTAGGATTCAAATGGGCTAGGATAATTATCCTAAACTAAAGAATTTGATCTTTAGTCAAAATATTGATCAATTATTTCACTTTGTTGCATGAATCTTATCATTGAGTTACTTGGTTCATGAGCACAACACTCTCCTAGCTCACCACATCCTCTGTAGACCTCCTTAATTTTAAGGAATTGAACATATCATATAAAGTGACTTCAAACATATTGGTCATCTATCCAAGAATAGATAGAATACATTACTCTTTTAAGTTCTTATTTTGTTGTTTCAATCCCTTGATGGTAGATTTTAGTTATTTTGTTTGTGTTTTGGCCAACTTTAGTACATCTTCTTCAAAAATTGGATCTTCTCTAGGTCTCTATCTTCCTACTTAAGTCATATTGGTGATTGGTTCCACTTTTTTATATCATTTATTCTCCTCCTACCATGACCTTCTTCTCTATTACCCTTTGTAAACCAATTATTTTAGGATCAAATATGAATCCCAATTTATTGAGTCACTTGTGGGGTTAGGATCTCCATCTATGATGAAGTTTTTTTGTCATCTGGTGTGGCTACTTTCTTTGATTCCTCCCCTTGCAAAGAAACTCTCCATGGCTTAAGCTCTTGATGCATATGAATGTTAATATCCTTCATCATAGCCCAAGGATGATGTATATTAGGAAATTTATTCAATCTATGTTCATATTAGGACCATTCTAGAATGGGTGAACCATACAACAAGTTCTTCACTGAATAAGTTGACTTCACTTAGAGGAGTAGTGAAAGTGACTCTGGGTATTTTTGCTTTAAGAACAATGGCCAATTTAGCCTTCCCATTTGGGGTGTTAATCATAAATAAGTCCAATGCCACTTATTTCCTCTTCTCTTTCTTTATTTCCTTAACTTGGGCTTCTTCATCATCTGAATCATAAGCACTGACTATCATTTTCAATGCATCATCAATAGTCTCATCAAGGTTAAGGTTTATCATGTGAATATATTATTAATGTGCTTCTTTTTCTATTGCCTTTGATGTAGAAGAATAAATCTCATCCAACCTTTTTTCCTCAATCCTATTCTCTTTAGTCTTTTGTGTCTTTGCCTATGTACTAACTAATGAAGGTATAGAAGATTAACCACTTATTATATGATATTAGTTGGGTCCCAATTGCCACATATCATCCATTTTTTAATTATTTATAATCTTAACTCAGGATTTAGGTTGTGTTATTTTAATCTCTTTGTGACTTTAAAATAAGAGGATAATTTGGTGTAAATGGGATCAAAGGCACTAGGCTCATGATCATAGGGCACATTTATAATTCCTTTATTTTTTCAATGTTCCTTAACTTTCACATAAGGATCCCATTGTTTGAGATAATCATTCTTTAGGTTGAAAGATGACCTATGTTTTGATGTAGCTTTAATATTATCCCACTATCTAAATATAGTCTTTCTAATTATTATTGGGATGTTGTGAAGGAGTCCCTTTATTTTGGTCTCTATGCCATGGAATAGTTGGTATGCAATCCTTTGATCATCTAACTTATCAGGGACATGAATATGTAGCATGAGAGGAGAACCTTATGTTACCTCAACCCTTATAACAATGTAGTTTGAATATAACCATATATTCCCCATAGATTTAACATATTTCCTAATTATTGGTCTAAATCTTTTCATTGGGATGCCAATTATTGTCTTAGTTAAGACTAGATATACACAGTCATAAATAAAATGAATGTGGTCCCTATAGTTGAATATGTACAACTTGGAATATTTTTGTGAAATAATCTAGCTTATACTAGGTGACCATTATCTCTGGTTTGGAATCTTGGTTGTTGCATGAAGAGAATATAAGATATATGACATCATGAAAAAATGGGTTTTGTTCTTATTCCTAATTGTATATATTTGTCTAATTAATGAAATACTTATTATTTCACCCAAAGTGGGGACAATTGCCTTTTCAAATATAAAGTGGACTATGGTAACCCATACTAGGTCTACATAGGCATTGGTTGAATTTACACATAACCTATTTAACATTGTCATTATCATTTTGATTCTATGAATAAATTTGTTGATAGGAAAGTTCTTACTAAAGTATAAGAGGACTTGGTTTACAAAATCTAGCCACATGGCAAGGGTGTCCATCAAATTATTTTCCTTAGCCCTAGAATTGATAGAGGTTAGATCAATTTGGGGTTTAATAAGTTTGTAATATGAATCAAATGCAATGGAAAAAATATAAGAAACTTTTCATAGATTATGTTAATTAATTATCATTACCTTATCTATCTTAGTTTCCTTGAAAATGGGAGTAAGAATGTCAATGCAGTGGAGTACCTTAGGCTTCGATGCTTCATAATTTAGACTAGTCATTTGAATTGCTATGATATATTTGTATAGTATCTTGGTAGAGAGATTATTCTCCTCCTCTCTAGTAATGGCTAGTTTATTACTAATTATCTAAAACAATTTTGACCAATTATTGTCTCTTATGTATAAAGCATAGGTAACAAAATTGGTATCCTTAAAAACATGTACTTCAACATATATTATCAAATATAATTCCATATCTTCCTTTGAAATGTGTTTATGTGTCTCTATTTGATTGAATTATGAAATTACAAACAATAATCTATCTCTTTTAGGTTCAATTACAATGAATAGAGAGGAAATTAGGGCAATCCATATGTAGAGATTCAATGGCAATAATGGAGTTCAAGTTATGAGCTTCATGTCTTAGATTTTGCTTAGATTTCTTATTCATAACTTTCATGTCTACATGTCCACAAGATATTTCATCTAAATTATCTTATTTATGTGGCATCACCATGACAAACTATGTATTAATTTTTGACATGTGACCATTTATCCTTTTGGGACACATGTCACCATATTCTACAATCTTGAGGCTTGATTAAATATGCTCCATCGATATTCTATGGGGCCCACTATCGCTAGTTTCATCATGGACCATTGATCTTATCTTGAACTCATGAGATCATGCCACTTGATATATCCATGGGTCTTCTATGCTTATTTTAAACACATGCCATCATTGAATGATTTCACACCACATGGAAGCCTCTCATTATATCTATGTTTGTTGAATTATCAACTCTTTGCTGATTATTGAATCTTGTTCTGAGATGTTGAATGCCATTAGCTAATCTTTATTTCACTTATCATAGTTAATACCACATTCATTCTATGCTCTTTGAAAATTAAACTTCATCTTGCACCATTGGATCTTCTTCACATTGATTGATGCACTTCATTGATCTTGACCCACTTGATCATATCAGGCTAAATATAGGTCATTGATTTTTGGTTATATTACTAAGATCATGCCACTTGGAACTCTCATTTTATTTTTTATAACCTTAACTTATTAATTTTGTCCCACACCATTAGATCTTCATTATATGCTTCAATGTACTCCATTACTTTCAATATGGGAAGTTGAGCATGACTGGTCATTTTCCATTTCTCTTGACTTACTGACTCTTTACTCACTATAAGATCTTTGATCTACCTCTGAGATGGTGACACTTGTCACTCTCACACTTGATATGAGTTCTTTGACATTTTAACCCAAGTAGGTGCCTACATATTGTTGATCTTTTACTTGAGCTCCAAGATCTTTTCATGTGGTAACCTCACTTTGATTCATTCCTATAGGCAATGAAAATAGACTAAGTTAGGGCTCAAGTAATATAAATAACTTAGGATAAATATCTATCCAAAGGTTTTAGTTTTATTAATAAATATAATTATAAGTTTACGATAAAATTTTAGACTAAGTTTAAAATATAACAAAGTGCTCCCATGTTTAATTAGTTTATGTGAGAAATGAATTAGACTAGGTGGGGGTCTTGGGACATAAAGGACCTAGCATGAAATTTTTATACTAAGGTTTTGGTCATGTTTATAAACATGACTAGAACCTTAGGATAAAAAATTAAACTAATTCTAGGACATAACAAAATGTTCCTGCACAAATTTGACCCATGCAAATTTAAATCTTGGTTAAAAATACCTAGTCTAAAATATATTAGACTAAGGTTTTTTTTCATGATTTAAACATAAATTTAATTAATCAATAAGAAACCAAGGGTTAGTTAAAATAAAGGGCCAAATTAGCATTAATGTACAAAACCCTAAATAGTGATCATTTCATAGAGACTCCATTAAACTTGTAACCTATACATGGAGTATGAGAATCATGTCAATAACATTATATAAAATCAAATAAGGCAATAAGATGACATGCTAATGAAAACTGAAGTAAAACATAATATTCAATAATGTAATTTTGATCAATTTGAATGTCAATTAATAACACAATTTACAAAATTGAACAAGGGTTCTCACTTTTCAAAAATGGGGATATGTTAACCTCAACATCATCATGAAAATTAATAGACCCTTGCATGATAATTTGATTGGTATTAACTCAACTGATGTGATTCTTCTCTTATGTTAACCACACTTGGGATCAATTTAGATGGTTGTAACTTGTAATTTTTAGTCAACCCCACTTTTCTAAATCTTGATAGGATTTAAGATGATATACTTAGTTGTATTTATGTCATTTACTATTTTATTTCCTAGTGTGTTAGATCTAAAACTTTTTTGTTTCTACCATCTCTTGAATGAGTTTGTATACATAACTCCATTGTTTTAGGAAGCATTATATCATCTATTTGACACCTTGCTTTAACATATAATTTTTTTTGTCAAAAACATTGACTATGGTACTTGATTGATATGAGTAAAGTTATGCTTCCTAAATCATTTCAAGTCTTGTGCCTTAGAATTTTTTGAAACATAACATTTTCACATATTTTTGGAGAGATAATGCTATTACATTGCTAAAATTATTTCAAAAGACTTATCTTTTCTTTTGTCCAAATTATGATTGTTTAAACCAATAATCTATGCCTTGTTGGATATTTATTTAACATAGTCATGTTATTGAAATTTTCCTAAATTATTGGTCATCAAAACCCTAATTTACTTAAGTTGATTCTTAGATTAAATTTTACAAGTTTAGTTCCAAACATTTATTGATTTGTATTTAGGATTTGACACATAAGGACTGATACATATATATTTCTCTTTTATGTTTCATAACTTAGGTTAATTGATTACCCAAAATAGGAAACAATATATTTTGTGCCTTCATTTTATAGAATCATTCCATCTTCAAAGTGCCTTTTGTTTTATGTTTTATACCAATAAAATCATTTTTATGTTTAGAATCAAGTGCATAGTCTTTTCCAAACTATTCCAAGTTTGTCATATTAACCATCATCTCTTTGTTTCAATTATAGCTTTTGATGTCATGTTTGGCCAAAAGTCCTTGCATAGACTATTTGAGCCTAGATTTCGATGCCATGTTTGGAAAAAATACCTAGAAACATTTTAATTTACTTTTTTAGACCTATTTGGAACATCTTTGGATGTTAAAGTTTGACATCTTATTTTTAGGTCATTTTATGTGACCTTGTTTATGTGAAACATTTAATGTTAGACACTTGAGATTATATTATTTTTATGAAGTGTTTAAATAAAATGTTTATAGATATAGTTCCACCCTTGACCAAGTTAGATAAATTTTTAACCTCTTTATATTTTTAGACATAGCTTTCTATATTTTTTGGGACTTTAATTTCATCTTATTGGGAAACATTTTTCATATATTTTACCATGACTCACTATACACGTAGTGGAACTATGTATAATATAGGATATGGAAATGTTAGCATATAATAGGAATTTTTTCAAGACCCTTATAGAGATGATGTTGTTTGGGAGATAGATTCTTATCCACCATACAATACTCAAATAAGGGAATAGAGTCAAGATCTATTAGCCAATTATTTGTTTGGCTTTCCTCCTTACATAGAACAAGAACAAGAATAAGAAGCCAAATATTTGGAAAGTATACCTATTATTTTAGAAAACATAAAATTTTAATCTTATTATGTTATAATGCCATTAGCCTATGATCCTAATAGAGTCATAGAGGTAGGTCATGATACTTTACCAAGTCTACTAAGAAGGACTTATAACATGTCTTATTAGAACAACGATCAGGGCTCTTCCAAAAACATTGATTCCATGGTACTAATGCCATATCAAGATTAATGTATGATTGTCACACAAAGAGGCCTCATATAGGACAAATTATTTCAAATGTAGATAGCATACCAAACCTATCAAAACCTAGCACATAACTTTAATTAGCCATGTCAAATGCACCCCTTATTCAGTCACTCCCTTCAACAAGAGTCTTATTTGAGCTGATTGGTCAATAAAATTAGGGTTTTGACCTAATTACATAAATCACTTTAGTATAAAACATTATCAATAAACCAATTATTGAGGAACTATCTTCTACTTCTACATAGAATAATGAGCAGAATGTAGTGGACAATACATTAACAACGTCTAATTTAAACCAAAGTGGTATTAATGCAAAAACACATAGTCAAAAAAATGTGCCTTTAATTAAAAGTGTGAATGGTTCACAAACTTATGGAATAAGATTTATTACTTCCCAATCTTATCCAACTACCTCTAATCCTTAATCAGTTACTTTTTCTATCACCCAACAAGGATTAAGTAGTTAGCTTATAAATAATGCCATTCCATAATAGAATATGATGAATCTTACTTCACCCCAATAGGTGATGAGTAATATTCCACAATATCAAGCACCATCAAACATACCCATGTAGTACAGGATAAACATATTACCACCTCACCAGGTAATAACAAACATACCTCTTCAGTCATAAAGTAACATGCCGATCCAAAACTAAATGATGTCTAACTAAAAGCATGTAAATTTTAGTTAGAAACAAATTTTGAATATCCAACATGCATTTAATTTAAAATAGGGATTCTAGTAACAAAGTAGTTCCAATGTTTCTCAAGCACCTATCAGGCAATAGTTGCCTTTCATGTAGAACATGACACAAGTTTGGTGATAGGGTTTTGGTTCATAAGTCCCTCTTTATCAGCCAGGTATAACTAGTAGGTAACATGTCCCTATTCAACCTTAACAAGCATAGTATGTCTATATTCTTCCATCCTAACTGTAGTATTAATCCTACATACCCAACCCCAACCAAAATATTGCATAACAAGTGAAATTTAAAAAATTGTACTCAAATCCATGTATGCATAATCTTGTTCCATTCCTTATCTAATATAACATTCCTTAGAAAATGCCTCCATCATACCTTGATCAAAGTAATCTAATTTTGACTACCCAATAATCACCTCAATAGGCCAATAATCCCAATAGTTTCTTCACACAAGAATACAAATAATTTAAGGATGAAATTTCCATCATCCAAATGAGGAAACAAACCAAAAATTTCAAGTTAGATGATGCTTGTTCTTAGCCTTTCAATATGGAGTACTTGTATATACCATTTCCTCCAAGGTATGAACCACTAAATTTTGAAAAATACAAGGGGAAAGTTGACCCCAAGGCCCATTTGATAGATTTTTTTGTTGTGTGCCAAATAGTGGCCTATATAGACATCTACCTTTTATTGTTGTTTCCATAAAGCTTAGCAAGGCAAGAATTGGAATGGTTCCTAAAGTTTCCAAAGAATTTAGTACCTAATTTTGACAATCTCTTAGATAAGTTTGTATAGAGCTTATCTTACAATATCAAGCATGATACTTCATTGGTATATTTAATACAAGAAAAATATAAATTTTGTGAAAGTTTCATAAGATATTTGTATTAATGGAGAGCTAGTGTAAGCCAATTCACCCACAATTTACTAGATAAACAATTAATCACTATGTTTACTAAAAGTCTACACAATGAGATATCTTACAATTTGGAGTTACAATGTGTGTACACATTCAAGGAGATCATTGACAAATGTTTTTTGATATAAATAACCCTCATAAATAAAGGGATCATTCTCATTAAATCAAAGCTCAAATCAAAATTAGAACAATGGCAAAAATCAACATCTAGTACAAGCACAAGTATCACAACTATTATAGGCCAATAATAATGATAGACCCAAGCAATTCAAACACACAAATAATGTTGTAGGCTACATAGTAATATATTTACAACATGTCCAAATAGTAAAAACATCATCTACTCATCCTACACTGCCTTTCCAAATAAAGCCTAACCAATAACCATTTTAGTAGCCACAACATGTACAAAAAGTGCAATAGCCTAGACTAGTACAATAAATACAAAAAACAAAAAAACCTATGCCTTAACAAAAACCTCCTCCTCTAAGGAGAAACATGCATAATCATCATGCCTTTATTGACTTTAGAGAGCCCATTGATTTAGTCTTTTACAAACTTATAATAGATAGCTTGATTAGATGGCCTATTCAAATATAAAAAGTTTATGAGGGTGATGACATACTAGATTGGTATAGGCTATAAAAATTATATGAGTTTCATAGGGTCAATGGCCATAATTTTTATTTTTGTGTGAAAATTAGATATGTAATTCAACATATGTTGAAAAATGGAGATATCACCTTAGATCATGGAGCTTCCACCTCCAATCAGAGCCTTGTTATTTATCAGAATCATTTTCCTCAACATAATAATCAATAATAACAACAATGGATAGTACAACATAAAAAAATAATATCAACAACTAAGGCCAAACCAACAAACTCAATATAACCAATAACATCAAAATAATGGATAGGTCCAAGGTTAGAATGGTGTAAACAACTAATAGACCTACCATGCCATTGCACATGAATACAACTTATTTATAGGCCATATTTCAAGAGGTTGCATTACAAATATTTAAATTAATCCAAGATCAAGTGTTAAATATAAAATACTATTTCTAATCATACAAAATCAGCCAAACCATTTCAATAATCCTTCCTTAACCTGAGATTGCACATAGGCAAACAAATAAGCAAGGATTCTTATGTTAGGACCTTGTATAGATAACTTATCATTAGCCTATGACCATGCACAAGTTCATAATTGACTGAGAATTATCCTATCTATTGGATATTTTTCAATGATATCTTTAAGGTGGCCAAGGATTTTGATGAGGTGTCATGTGTGTTAGAATGATAATGATAAGGTATGCTTCAATATGTTTTAGTGTTCATGCATGGTTATTTAGTGTGTGAATTATTGAGGTAGTTATAGCATGTTATTTATGGTATATTCATGTTTTACAGACCATATGGATTTTTATGAGTGCTTGGAATTATTTTGGAAGTCAAAGGAATTCATCAGAGCAATCACATGAATGTCTAGGTTCTCTTTGTCATCTTGGTAGATAAGCATGAGTAAGCAGATTGATGATGTTAGAATTTGTATGTGTGGTAGTGTTAGAAGGAAATTATCACATGGTTGTCTTAAATTTTTAGCCTATTTTATATGGTCCAATTTTTAGGTCATGAGGTTATGTGTAGAAAAATATATCAGGGCACAAAGTTAGCCTCCCACACAAATTACAGTATTTCCCGTACTTAGAAAAATTTAAAATATCGAGTGACATTTATCCAAATATACCAAGTATTGAAATAACATTAAATAATATCAAGGATCTAAAATTGATAATTTAATTGAGTAGATGAATATCTAATGATGATTACTAGGTCAATAAGTCAAAGGATATTGAGATTTCATATATTGGTGACATGTGTCACAATCATGGAGAATTGGTACTAGATCGAAAAAACATAGGTGATCATGTATAAGAATATCAATGGATAATATTTGATTATATATATGGATATAAATGGCATGCATTCAAATATTTAGATTGATATTGATGGTGTGGATTGAGTCAATAAGTCAATAGGTCCAGATTGTATGTCGAGCTGCCAAGTGGCGTAAGTGTGTTTGGAGACTTACAATAGTGAACATAAGATGCGCTCAAGGATGAAAAGTGGTGTAATAAAATGGAATTAAATATCAAGGTCCATATAAATCATGTGGTGCTAAAAAATGGCATAATCACATTGAGAAAATGGAGTCTGATAGTAGGGTCCATAGAAGGCACACAGAGTTGCCAGGTGTCATAATCTAGGGAACACATATCAAAGATAAATGGCCAGTATTTTAAGGTAAATACTAGGATATAAATAGAGAGTATGTGATAAAATTTCCATGGCTCATGAGATTAAGACATGTATCTAATGTTTTTGTATTACATAATGACCATTAAAATTTGAATATTCAAATTAACAAAGGAAAACTAATCTATGGTTTTTGAGATATAACTTTTGAAGTATGATGAATTTGATGATGGAGTATAAAATAAAAGTTGTAAATTAATTCAAGGAATATCCATAAAAAAAATTATAAGGTTTGACTATTTGTATAATTGTAGTTATTTATCTCCAAAGTTGACTGTGTATTTAACCATGTTCTACAAGTGACCTAAGAAGGATAATTGAGCTTGTTTTGATGTTTCATGATGATTTAACTATCAGAGAGTGTTTTATAATCCATTAGGATAATATTTGTGTATTTTTTAGGTTTTACCAATCCATATTTAGTATGAAAAATTGATTGAAATATGGTTGTTTGTTTGTTAATGGTGTTCTTATGTACAAGGTCAATGTCTGAGTAGACTGTGCATATGCAGAGGGGTGTAGTAATAGATGTAATCACTTGAAGGTGTCTTATGGGTCATTTAAAGTGGAAAAATGTATTTTTAAGTGGTCATATTTTCCTAATTTTCTTGAATAAGTGCTAAAGGGGTGAATAGGTCTCCATGAGACCTATAAAAGCTACTAAGGCCTAATTGAAAGATGTAGTTGCTTAAGGGTTACCCATGGATGCTATGGCCAACCTATGTGGGTGGTATAAATTTATGTATAAGTGTGATATAAGCCTTAAGGGTTAATTAATGTCTAATGTCCAACCAAGAAGATGATATTCATGAATTCTCTATAAAGAATGAAATCAAATGTGATGGTTTCTAGAGTTGCATGTGAGAGTTGAGTGTAGAGAGTTAAAAGGCAAAGGAAAGAGGAGTCTGAGTGTTCCTAGTAGATGGATTGATAAGTAGAGTAGGTTTTATATTTTTTTAATGACCTATAGTTCATAATTATGATATCATACCATTTATCATGTAGTTTTGAAGATTGAGGATTAGAAAAGTATAGATAGTGTGTAAGGTAAATGAAGAAATGGTGAAGATTGTGTGAGTTTGGTGGATGGACTAAGGATTAGAGGAGAGTGAGGTATTCATGTATAAAATTTTGGTCATTTTTTGATATATTTTTTTATTTTTTCTAGTTGAGTATGTGTTAATAATTTTGGAGTGATCCAAAAGGTGGTTTTTGATGCATTGAGAAGGTGTAAAGGCTAGAGTGAGTGTAAAAAGGGAAAGAGTGAAAACAAAGGAGGTCATCATCAATTTAAGATTATAAATAGGTGTTCAAGGTGTTCTAAATTTAAAGTTAGTTGAGTGGGTACTTGGTTTCCTAGGGTGATGGTTTTCCCTTGCAAGGTGAAGCTTAAAAAAAATTTAGTTGCATGGGTGCTCATCTAGATAAGGGCAATATCTCCATATGAGATGGGTGTCTCACTAAATTTGGATCTTGTTATTATAATATTATATTTCATCTTGAATATTTTAGTTGTTTTTATCCCCTAAGAGGGTTTCCAACATATGCCATGTGTTATGTGCTTGATCTAGCTTCATCTTCCATGTTTATTGTTATGAATGATGGGTATGCTTCATGAATGTATGTGTTGAATGATTAAGGGTTTTAAGAGTTTATAATTGGATTGAATATCTTGCATCACTAATTCAACCCCCTAGTGATTTTATCTCTAATAATTGGTATCATATCAGGTCCTTTGGTAAAGTCTTAACATCTTGAAGGTGATCCAAGGTACAATATGAGTAGTCATCAAATGCAAGGAGGTTTTTCCACTAAGAAATCACCAATGTTCAATGGGTCCAATTATGTTTTTTATAGTTTGAGTATTAAAACATACAACATGTCAATAAGGTTTGCCATTTAGAATTTTTTTATGGATGGATATTCAATCCCCCCAACCCCTCCAACTACTGTAGTTGATAAGAAGTTGTGTGAGATAAATTCTAAGGCAAGGAATTTCATCACTTATGGTCTTTAAAAAAATGAGTACACTAAGGTAATCCATTGTAAATCTTCCAAAGAGATATGTGACAAACTTTGGATAATTTATGAAGGGGATTCAAAGGTCAAGTTGGCCAAGTTACATACTCATTCAAGACAATTTGAGAGTCTCAATATGAAGGAAGAAGATTCTATGTCATCCTTTTTGTAGAGAGTTAATGAGATTATGAACCTTATTAGAGGCCTTAGAGAGAAGCTTTAATAATATACTATAAAATGAAATTTATTAAGGTCTTTCTCCCTCAGTTTTGATTCTAAAGTGTTTTCTATATAATAAAGTCATGATCTTACTCAGATGAATATGGATGAATTGCATGGCATCCTTACTACCTATGAGATGAGAGTCAATGATGACAAACTACCAAAGAAGGAAGTAACATTAAAGATATAAATGAAGGCAAATAAGAAGATAACTCAAGGTAAGGAAGACAAGTATGATGAGATATATAATGATGAACTGATAGATTTATTTATAAGTAAATTGAAAATAGGCTTAGGGAAGTATAAGGATAAACTACCCTTCAAATGTTTCATTTATGGAGAATTAGGACACTTTAATAAAAAGTTCCCTCATAAGCATACGAATAATGATGATGAAGAGCATGGTGAAAGCCAAGATGAAGGAAAGAAGACATTCAGATCTAAAATGAGGAAGAAAGGATTCATAAATTATGACAACATGAATAAGTTGTTGAAGAACAAGAAGAGTATATACACCAATAAAGATTGTAGTTTATTAGTTGAGAGTGAAGACAGTGATTCTGAGTTTGATAATGAAGATGTTAGTCTTGTTAAATATGAAGCTCTCTTCACGGTAGAAGGAATTTTCTCATATCAATAAAAGTCTACTTGGAATGATATAAATGATGAAGAAGACAAGGAGGACTATGAGACTAAATTGAGGAATGTTGTTGAAGAAATGAAGATTAACAATTAGATGAAGTCAAAAATTAAGGATTATGAGGAGTAACTCAATGTGTTTGAGGAAAAAATGAATGAAGACACCAAGGAAAATGAAGGTATAGTCAAGTATCTTGGTTGTAAATTGTAAATCCTATCTACATTCTTGGAAGCTAAAGAAGATGAGTGTGCAAGGTATGTGATTGAAATTAAGTCATTGAAAGATGAGTTAGAGGAGACATATAGTAAAGTGAATTCATTTTATAATTTTAAAAAAATCTCAAATTATCTTGATAATATTTTGAATATCCAAAAGCATGAAAGTGATAGAACTAGTCTTGGATACAAAGAATAAAAAAATGTAACTCAAGACAAGATGAAGACTAATGTGATCAAGGATAATCAGACCTTGAAGATCAATAATTAATCAAGGAATGAATGTGTTGGTATAATTAAGATTAATTAGATTATACAACCAAATGCCATGAGGTATTCAAATTTCAATGGTTACTACTATACTTGTAATCAATTTGGTCATAGGGCTATAGAGTGTAGAAGACCTACTCAGAATGAATGGAATCATCAGGCAAATAGCATGAGCAAGGTTAAATTCTTCAACTATCATGATGTGGGATACTTTTCAAAACATTATCCAAATAAATTAAGGAATGTTGAGTTTCCTTCAATAAGATTGGTTTGCTACAACTATTAGAAGATTGGTCACATTGTTAGGTTCTAAAAGTACATGTTATCAAGTCAAAACAAGTTATTTCAAGATTCTAAAGTACAAGGAAGAAGGCTAGTTGACCCATGAAAAACAATAGTATAAAGTATGAGTCATGATGATTATTGAGGCCTAAGTGGTCTATTTTATATGGTGGAGAATGATATAGAGGTTTAAGAATCCCAAGATATCTCATTGTTTGCTCATATTGTGAATGAAGAGACCAAGCTCAAGGAGAAGACCAAGGTGCTAGTTTAGTCTAGTTTTGAGGTGTGTATGTATCCAAGTGAACATCCTACTATTTTTTATCATGTTAAATGGAAAGAACATCAATTTTAAACTCTTAGTGATAAGGTTTTGAACTCCAAGATGAATTTTTCAATTGAAAAAGTATGTCATGAATCTATGTTATCTCCATGTGTTTTCAATGTAGTATTAGAAGAGAAGGAGAATGTTGTAGTGGATAAGCATGTTATTTATTTTAAGAATGAGTAAAATCACTATCATCTACAAATGTCTAAGAAGGAAAAGGAATATGAGGAGTTGTGGGTAACTCTTGGTTTCACATTATTCTAGGACATTGTGGGTTAGGGTGTCTCTACCTATGTTTCTTAGAAGACATCTTTCTTGTGGAGAGTACAGTATGTGTACTCAAGGTGTATTCAAGGATTTTGGTCCTAAGGTCTATAGGTAGAGTATAGAGGTTTTTAGGTTCCAAAATAAAATAATTTAAGAGGACCTATTGAAGATGTCATGATCCATGTGGATCATAGAGTTAGGGGGATCTAACTTAGATGGCTTTAAAGGCTTAAAGAGCTATGCATTGTGTGAGGGGGATCACATGTGAGATTTTCCAATTATGGTGAAGATATGAAGAAGTATGATATATTTATGAACTCAAGCATGTTGATGTGATGACTTGATCAAAACAAGTTAGGTGATTTGATAATGTATTGAATCCTCATGTATAAACAAAGGGGGAGATTTATAAATGTTAAGGTCCTAATAGAGGAGGATTGTGTAGTTGAATCTCAAAGAGAAGACTTGAAGGCTAGTATGATGGTTTATAAAGGCTTATGTTATTATAAAGGTTCTCAAAGGGTGCCTAAGATCAAGTGACTTATGGGGAGTCCCTCTTAATGTTTTCAAGGTGAGTTCAAGTAGTTTCTAGTATTAATGTGTGTTTTTGTCTTCAAATAGTAGAGTATGATCAAGAAGAGTGTTATGTTTTGAGCATGTTTAAAAATATCAAAGGTAAGTGGTATAAATAGTGTTAGGGGGAGTTTTTATCATATTTTAGAGGTATTCATTTCCTATTATTTCTTCTTGAAGTCTTTTTAATGTCCTTGGGATCAATTGGTAACCAATTTATCATTATGTCAAAGGGGGAGAAAGAGATTAAAGAGGGAGAAAGAATTTGTGCATAAGCTTTATGATTGGTGTTAAAATCAATGACAAAGGGGGATATTGTTGGAGATTTGTTAATTATGTCTCCAAGGTGGCCAAGGATGTTGATGAGGTGTCATGTGTGTTATAATGATAATGACAAAGTGTGCTTTAAAATGTTTTAGTGTTCTTGCATGATTCTTCAGTGTTTGACTTAGTGAAGTGGTTATGGCATGTTATTAATGGTATAGTCATGTTTTAGAGACCTTATGGAGTGTTATGAGTGCTTTAAGTGATTTTGGAAGTGAAAAGAATTCATCAAAGTAGTCATATGAATGTCTTGGTTTTCCTAGTCATCTTAGCAGATAAGGATGAGTAAGCAAATTGATGACATTAGAATTTACATGTGTGGAAGTATCAGAAGTAAATGATCACATGGTGGTATTTAATGTTGATCCTATTCTCTATGGTCTAAGTTATATATCATGAGGTTATGTGTATCAAAATATATCAAGGTGCAAAGTTGGCCTCCCAAGTAGATTATAGTGTTTCCCATACTTAGCCAAATTTGCAATATCAAGTGACCTTTATACAAAGCTACCAAGTTTTAAAATATCATTCAATCAGGTCAAGGATATAAAAAAGAGAATTAAATCAAGTAGATGTAGATATAATGATGATCATTCTTTTAATAAGTTAAAGGGTCTTGAGATTGTAGCATTGGTGATATGTGACACAATCATGGAAAATTGGTAGCAGATCAATGGCATGTTGGTGATCATGCAGATGAAGATTAAGGAGTACATTTGATTATGCAGATGGAGATAGATGACATGTGTTCAACCATGTAGATGATATAAGATAGTGTGAATTGATTTAACAATTTAATAGGTCCAAATTACATATAAGGCTACCAAGTGGTATAAGCACGTTTGGAGACTAATATTGATGAGCCCAAAATATGGCTCACTATTGACATGGAATTTCCTTCATTTAATCTATTTAAGGATATAATATTATGAAAATAATATATTTTTATCTAATTTTAGAATGGAAAATAGATACTTTATCTCATTTATGACAAGCCAAAGGTTGAGTTACTATTTTGTCATTTATACCTAACAAGTAGCATGTTTTAGTGTTTTGGTTTTGAAGAATACATGAGAAAGATGGTAGAAGCAACATTTTGGAGAAGCTCTAGTTTTTACCCCAAAATTACATTTATATGGACTCTATAGGTCCTTATATATGAAATCTACATGTCCATTTGTATAGACTTTGCAGGTACAATGTCTCAGAAACAAGAGAGTTTGCAGATAGTCCAAGAAAGGAAAAATTGCTCCAACTGGAACTACACAAAAGAAATATTATCTTCCTATTTTAAAGGATTTAATTTTGATATATTTTCTACATATTTGGAACATAAAACTATTATAGGGATAGTATAACTATTCTGTGATGATAGTTAAATTTTATAGGATTATACTCAATCTAAATCTCTTATCTTTGGGACAAACAGATTGACTAGTAGTTCTATTTTTTTGCATACTATCTTTACTCTAATGTATTAGCATAAATATGTAAGCATTTCATCTTAAGAAAAAAATAATAAATATAGACACACTTGTAGTTTTAGACATATTTTGAATGCTTCATCTTTCATAATTTAATGCAATATTATTCCATCTTTTAGTATTGAGTAGACTTCATTCCTGAATATAAGAATAGTAAGGGCCCACTCTCCTTGGAACCAAGAATTGATGTATGGTATTTATATTTATGTATAATTAATTATTAATTACTAGATAATAATAATATATTTAATACTTTCATGCATTAGTAATTTTTAATAAGCAAATTCAAGATTGACATTCCAATAGTTATTTCATTTTCCAAAGCAAGTGTGACGTAGTCTTAGTGTTTCTTTTGATTTACTACAGAGGAGTGAGTTAGCTTAGAATTATCTTTCTAGATGAGTGTTTACATTTCATGCAAGTGTGAATTATATTTATATTTACAATTTATTCATGTTTGAATTAGATTTAGATTTACATTTCCAAGCAAGTGTGAAGTAGATTAAGTGTGCTTTGATTCCATGTAAAGGACTAAATTAGTTAGTGTAATGGTTAATCTTTTCTTTCAATAAGTGTAAAAAATATATTTTAAAAGCATTTATTTCATTATCATGCATTATAATAGAGTCAAAAAACACCCTCTAAAATACCAATTATATAGATCTACCATCATAAGTCTTGCTATAGGTAGCTTTAGACACCAACCCTAGTTTGATAGACATCAATCTGAAGGATTGATTAAATCAAGAGTTAAATGACACTCATCATTTATGGAATAATTTATGGGGACAATTAGGTGTTAGTAAGCTAAATATTCTTTATCTATAGTAAAATAACAAAAAAAATCTAAAAATAATAAAATTTTAAAAGGAGAAATCGATTTATGTTCTGACCTAGAGATTCAAAAGGATGATTTGTTCCTAGATTCCCTCCAAAAACAAAATTATAAAGTCCAAGATTTTTTGTTGAAATTCCTTCTTCTAAACATAGAGAAAAAAGTCTTTCACCATCTCTAGCTGAGAGTCTTGAATAGGCTATTAAATCAAATCTTCAAGATTCTCTTAAAATCATATTTGTAACTAGAACATTGCCATAGCCAAGTCCTATAGGAAGAGTTCACCTAGACTCACTCACAAGAAGAAACCGTCTAAAGGCTGAAAATGATCTATAATAAGCATTTGAATGCACTATAGCCAAAAAAAGTTTTTAATATTTTGATCAACTGACCACTAGTCATACAAACATCCTTTTTGAAGCCAATCCTAGCTTTAGAGAACCATCAGAAGAAGAAGAAGACATGACTAATCAACAAGACCAACAAGTTGCACAGCCAGGAAATACTTCTTCCTTTCTTATTGTTATAGATCCCAATGATCAAACTACCATGAAAAAAATTTCCCCTACCAATTTTCCAAATTTTTGGTGAAGATCCTTGAAAGATCCTAACCAATTTTTGTTTGAATTCAAGGTGCTGTGTTAAACTTATGACTACACAACAAACAATCAAAAATTGAAATTATTTCCATCAAATCTTAAAATTTCAACCATGAGATGGTTCTTGGGTTTACTATGTAATTCCATTCATACATGTTAGCACATGGAAACTAAATTATTGAATAAGTATTAGGATTATTGTAAGGTGAGAGAAAAAATGAGGAATTATTGAAAATAAAACAAAATGAAGATGAATCCTTGGAAGATTATTTGGATAGATTTTTGTTCACTTAAAAATAAAGTAGTTACCCACTTATTGAGGATGTCCTAAAACTTATTTTTATCAAAGGACTAGATGAGGAAATAAAATATGAATTGAACTTAATGGGTGAAGGAGACATAAATAAACTATTATTTCATCAGATCTCATAACTCTATACCGACTACTCCTGAACCAAACTAGGCATGAGGAAAGGAAAACTAGGGAAATCAAAAGAGTTGGGAAAATTAATGGATGAATTTTATAATATGAAAATAGACATTATAATTACACTAAACACCATATTGGATGGTTTTCAAGCTAAAGCCAATGCCATAGAACCATTGGCAATATATTGTCTTAAGTGTAGTCTAAAACATGCTCGTAGAGACTAGTCTTTAGACAAAACAAAAATTTTCTATTTTAGAATATATAAGTGAATGAACCATGAAACAAATAATTGTACCCTCCTACCTACCTCAAACAATTATATAAAAGTAAATTTTTAATCCATTGAAGAGGTAAACTATGTATAAAGGAAGAATTTCTTTCCACAACATCAAGTCCAAGGATAGTTTGGTGTAAGAATTCTAGCCAATCTATGGATAACACCATGGAATGTTCCAACACCTCCAAATATGTGGGGTCAAAATTAGATTCCCTTAGGTCAAATGTCATGGTTATGACAAGATTAGGTGTCACCTCAACCATGTATGTTGTCACAATAGCCATGGATTCCTCCAAAATGACCACATCCACAATGGACTCCACATCAAAGATATAATGAACTTAGAAGGCCACCCTAGTAGCAGAATATAATACCACCCCCTATTGTCCAACATCCATAACAAGTCAATCAGCCTCCAATGCCTATTTAATGAATAACCAATCCAAAGAATAAACCACTAGTAGATATTTATGTTAATGAACAAGGGGAAATAATAAATGTGAGAGTTGTCGATTGTTATGATATACAACTAAGGTAAGGAAAAATAATAAAAGAACTTCCAATTCTCATTTTTGAGGTACCTAACAAAAAATAAGAAACAAAATTGTCTCAGTCAAATAATAAGGAAATTAAAACCAATGAAATCTTTGAAAAAACCAAGGAAAACACCATTATGCTAGCAATTCCTTTTCTTGAAAGTTTGAAAGAGGTTGAAATAAAACAAGAATTAGAATTCATCCATGAACTACAAAAGATCAACATTGAGGTACCCCTACTATAAGCTATTAGGGACATTCCTAAATTGAAAAAAATAATTAAGAAATTATATGTTAAAATACATGGAAGAAATAAATAGTACCCAAAAACCATACACATTGATGGTAAGGTAGCTGACTTATTAGCAAGAAAGTTGTTAATACCCAAGTATGCAAACATAGGAAGTCTAGTCATAATAGTCACAATAGAAGGAAAGGAAATTCCTAATGTTCTAGTGGATTTAGGGTAAAAAATCAACCTCATGACAAATGATACTCTCCAAACATTATCCCTAATGGAAATGCAACCTACATCTACCATTCTCTAAATGGTAGATCAGTATGTAACTAAACTAGAAGGAACTATAGAAAATGTTGTAGTACTTATTGTGTCTTCAAAATATTCAGTTGATTTTATGGTGTTGCAACCCAAAAAAAATAATTTGGGATACCCTCTCATCCTAGGAAGATCATGGTTATCTACTATAATATTACTAATTGATTGCAAGTCGGGAGATATGACCATTTCTAATGGTCTAAAATCCAAACACATTTCCTTATATCCTCTTAGAAAACCACCAGTGAACCACATAAGAAACCTTTTGGTAGACATGTCAGATAACAACACAAATGACCTTTCAAACTTGGCCATTATTATAGTTAAAAAAACATTTAGAATAATTGAATGAAAAATTAAATCTAAAATCTACAGACTGTGCCAGTCCAAAATCTATGGACTGTGCAGACTTACCAGTGACATATTCTCTCAATAATTTTGATGATTCTTCATCATATGACAATAGGATGATCCAAACAAGTGTATGTGATTGTGAAAAAACATAATAAACATAGTTCTTGAGTGCATTTCATTGCCCATCAACACAAACTATTCCTCTTAGAGGAGGATTTATTAATAACATAGCCACACTCCATATGCTACTTCCTCATACATGCCATCTAAATTCCTTAATGAGTGAATATAATCATCTAGGCACTAAACCTCTCATGATATTATGTAGAAAAGTTTTCAAGATTAATAACTGGTTGACAAATGATAAGGAGGTCTAACTCTTTGAATTCCTACAATGCACCAAGGCTTTTGCTTGGGATTATATTGACATGAAATGGATTCACCCAAGTGTTTTCACACATTACATCCACATAGAGTCAGTAAACCAATAAGATAGACACAAACAAGAATAAATCTATCATTGAAATACATAGTGAAAACCTAAATTCAAAAGTTGTTGGACATGGGATTTATCTACCCAATCTCAGACAACTAGTGGATTTCACGTTTAGTGATTATACCAAAAAATAATGGGAAGTGGCATGTGTGTGTGGACTATAGAGAATTGAAAAATGTCACTTGAATAAATTATTTTCCTTTGCCCTTCATTGATCAAGTTCTTGAGAATTTGGTAGGGAAGAAATATTTCTCTTTTATGGATGGATTTAGTTGATATAACCAAATGGTAGTTGTAGCTAAGGATAAATACAAAACCACATTCACCTACCCCTAGGGAAAATTTTCCTATCGAGTGCTCCCATTTAGACTTTGCAATACTCATACAACCTTCAAAGCATAGTTTTAGAATTATTTTTTAATCTCACAAATGATTGTGTAGAGCTCAACATGGATGATTTCACTATCTATGGAGAAACCTATGAGGAAGCTCTTATCATTTTGGAAATAGTTTTGATAAGATGTGAGGAGCATTAATTATCACTAAGCCATGAAAAATACCTGTTAATGATGGATCAAGGAATAATTCTAAGACACCATATTTATATAAAAGGTATTCAGGTAGACCCAAAGAAAATTGAGATACTCTCCAACCTTCCCATTCCACACACAAAAACAAAATTCAAGAGTTTCTTGGGCCATGTTGGCTATTATAGACACTTTATAGACAACTTTAACAAAAAGATGCTCCAATGTTTTCCTTGCTTAAAAAGGATAGTGAGTTTATATGGAGTGATGATTGCCAATAATATTTTGAGACAGTCATATCCAAGCTTAGTATTGATCCAGTGTTCAGAGGACCAAATTAGACACAACCCTTCCACATATACATAGATTCCTCCAACAAAATAATGGGTGAAGTCATGGGATATCAAGATGAGAATGATCATATGTATGTTATTTACTACATCTATACAAACATGACTCCTTATAAAATAAATTACACCACAACTAATTAAGAATTCCTTGATGTATTATATGCAATAAACAAATTTAGACATTATATAATAGGCTACATGGTGTTTATCTATATAGACCACTCAACCATTAGGTACCTTACTACCAAACTGATAGTGGGAGGAAGGATTACCAAATGGTTATTGCTTTTATAGGAATTTGATATCACTATCATAGATAAACCTAGGAAATTTAATGTGGTTGATAATTTCTTGTCCAGAATCAACACTTCAAGTAAATAAAAACTAGTGGAAGATGATTTTATAGATGAACAATTATTTTCCATTTTAGTAGAATCTCCATGGTTTGTTGATATAGCTAAATACCTTGATTTAGGGAAGTTTCTTCCATATTTTTCATAAAAATAAAAAAATGTTTAATCAAAGAAATTTCTCATTTTAAATGGATTAATGGAATGTTTTTAAAACTTGGGCCTAATCATGTGTTTCATAGGTGTGTGATAAATAATTAAGCATATGACATCATCAGGGATTATCATGATGAACTAGGGGAGGAAATTACTAAACTAAAAGGAATATACACAAAATCCTTGGACAAGGATACTAATGGCTTCATCCTCATAGAAAATTTAAAAAGTATGCTAGATAATGTGATACATACCAAAGAATAGGGAAAACCACTCTTTCAGTCGAGATGCCTATCCATCCTCAACTGATTTTGGAACCATTTGAGAAATGGGAAATTGACTTTGTAGGACATGTGGAACCCCTTCTAGAGGAAAGGAGTATATGTTCATTTGCATATACTATGTCACTAAATGGGTATAAGTAGAAGTTTTAACTCATGCTTGAGAATAAGCTATGGTAAATTTATTATACTTCAAGATTATGCAAAGATTTAGTGCTATAAGGGAGATAGTCTCATATCAAGGACCCCAATTCATGTATAATATGATAGAATACTTCATGAAGGCATATCAAGCTCAGCATAAGAAGTCTTCTCCATACCACTCACAAGCTAATGGACAAGTTGAAGTTATAAATAGAGAATTAGAAATTACTTTAACAAAGATTATTAGTACCAACTAGAAAGATTCGGCAAATAAAATACTAGAAGTAGTTTAGGCTTATAATACTACTTGGAAAAAAACTAATGGCTTCTCCCCTTATGAGATATTTTATGACAAGAAACCTCTATTGTCTGTTGAATTTGAATTACAAATATTGAAAATTGCATTAGAAGTGGTAATTGAATTAGAAGAAGCACAGAAGGAGAGACTCATACAACTCAATCAACTTGGTGAAATGAGAATTGAAACATTATAGAGGACTGAATTGGCACAAAATTAGAAGAAAATTTGGCATGACCCACACATCAAATAATGAAAGTTTTAGAAAGGAGACAGGGCATTATTGTTTGACTTAAAATTTCAATAATTAAAATGGAAACTCCAAACAAGGTGGTTGGGACCATATCGAATAGAAGAGGTATTTAAAAATGGTTATGTCAATTGAATACCCAATGATGATAGTATAAAGACTCTACTAGTAAATGGACATAGACTAAACCTTACCAGAAGCCCCTCAATAAAGAGGAATTTATTCAAAAAATGCAATGCCAGGTAACTTTCTTAGAAGAACTTGTTTCTTCTAGGGAACTTGTTCCTTAGTGATTTCTCTCCTTTGGAAATAATAATAATAATAATAATAATAATAATAATAATAATAATAATAATAATAATGATGATGATGATGATGAAAATAATTTCAAGGATGTTATTGACAATGCATGATTGGAAAACTAGCTTGCTAGTTGGTCATGCATTACATAAAGGTCCTTAGCTCAAAAGCCAGTAATGGTTCACCAAGGGGAACAAAACTAAAAATAAAAAAAGGGAATTTCATCATGTAATCTTGATTGATTTCACCATACATTAAAAATTTAGATTATTCCTTTGAAATATGCTAACTAATTAATGCAAATTTATTTGTATAAGACAAATGGCAAGAGAAGAACAAGATCTGAGGTAAGAATAAGTGAGTGATAAGTTCTATTTATTAATGTTTTAGTGAACTATAGGTTTTTGATTTAAATAAGGTTAATCCTATGGAGATGAAAAAGTACAACTAGATAATCATGTATCCCCTAAAGAGAATAATAATCATAACATGCAAAATAAGGATATGAAGGAACATATGTTGTAATGGATAACAATATCCAATGCAATTGATTACATCATTAATCATCATGATGGGAAATTATGGAAACATCCCATAAAGGCTTCAAAATATCAAAGATTGAATATAATAAGTAAAATCTTATGGTAGCAGAAGTTACAACCATCCCTCCCACATGAGTAATAAATTGCCACCATGTCATGTCATCATCCAAGTCATCGTAGCAATTGGATGGCCTATTTCATAGAAATTATATGGGACTAAAATAAGTGTGAAATAATGATGGTAATAACATAGGGTTTCTAGTTTCTATGAAGTCTGTTAGTATCTCTTTCCTTCAAATCCCAAGAATAGTAATTGTAAACCTTAGTTTGAATTAGGTAATTATACTGCAACTGATAACAATTTAATTTAAGCTCACAAATTGAAGCAACAATGAGGCAAAAGATAAGGTCAGAACCAAAAAAGGTAACCAAATTCCTCAGTGATAGGGATTCTATGGTAGTGTTTGAGGCAAATGGCTAGCTACCATTAATCCATAAATTTTAGGGCTTTCACGAGACACTAGTAACAGAATTCATGAAAAACCTTACTCCTAATTTTTATATTGTTGAAGGATTAGTTATTCCAGTGTCTAGTCAGGTTATCAATGAAATCCTATAAATCCCAAATGAAGGAATTAAATTAACAAGAATAATTTCATTTAATGATCTAATTACTTAATTCAATGGCAATGAATAGACTAGAGCTACATTCTTGATTAATTCAAAAGGGAATGCTAAGGGGATTTCTAGAGATTCACTTCTAGAGCCATGGTAGTCTATGGAATTATGGGTAATCAAGTATATCACCTGTGAGAGGCAATGTAATCTTTTGGGAGAAGAAGCCATGAAAATCCTAATACATCTTAAACATGGAAGGCAAAACCCTCAGTGCAAAATTAACCTTCCATATTTCTTGTATGGTTCCCTCTAAGTAATGACCATAACCCCTAATGCTTCCCTTAAGCATCATGGCCTCATTCACCTTATTATTTAGCATCATTTACTATAATATGGTAAATAAGTTTGGGATTCCTATAAAAATAGGGTCATTAGACAAATTCCATCCCTACCTGTATAAGAAGCAACTAGAACATTAGGTTCAATCCAGTCATAAAGACAATCTCTTATAGCTACTACACCCACTAAAAAAATAAGATCAAGGAAAGAGAAAAAATATCTTATAGTTGTAAAGTAAACTCCTCTCCCTCTTCAATAAGGGTTACAAAATCTCAAGTTGATCAAAACTTCACTATTTTAGAGCCTTCACAAGAACCCTAAGAACTTGTTGAGTAACCAGTCCTCTATTTAGGATGAAAAAAATGAAAAATACAAGTTGATACCTCAACAAGACCTAAGAAGGCTAAAGGTTTGGCTGCTATAGTATAAGAACTATCAAGTGTAGCCTAGAGAACTAAGAAAAGGAGAAAGAGGTTGATTCTTTTGGATGAAAATGAACAAGAAGTAGTGAATACTTTGGATAGTCTTAAAAAACCATCTCAACCTTCAGAACAAAAAATATTGAAGAATGAGAGACTCCTAAAATAGCTCCTATAGAAGAATATGTGGAAAGCCCTATCATACGACCATTGGAATAATTAGAAAGCTCTCCAACCAAAATAAGGGAATCAAAACCTGAGTAAGGTAACATAATAAAAGAATAAAATGTTAAAATTGAAGCTCCATTTACATTTGAAGAAGGAGAATCATCCAGTCTAAAGGACCCTATCATGTAGCTAACACTATAACTTTTTAAAGCTCAAGAGTTGATCCAAAAGGAAGTAGCATATATTGTAAATCTGGTTAGCCAACTACGTAGTAAATATTAGCTTAATTCTTTGTTATTAAAAAAGTTAGAAATTACATCTTTGAATTATGATTTAAAAATTAATGAACTAAAAAACTATAGAACAAAAAGAGGAAGAATTCAATTCATAAATATATATAGAGAGTCTTTAGAAATAAAATAGAATATTCAAATAGAAACTATTGAATTATTTTCAGACACTTCCTCCTATTACCCTTGAAAAGGATAGTTAGCCTACCTCTTCTCTTAAAGTATTTATTAATCAATAATGTCAAACCAAGCATCAATACATTCCTCCATTAGAAATGTTACATTAGGCTCAAGAGGAATATCAAACATTCAAATAGAAGAATAAAGTTTTAGTCACTACAAATAAGATATTGGAAAGTGAAAAACATATATTAGAAACTAAAATTTAGACTTTGGAAGAAGACTTGCAAAATGCTTATAAATTAGGAGAGGATAGTTTGGCCTATATAAGTCCTACACCTACATATAGTTTTTTTTTGTTTGAAAAATTCTATATATGGAAAATTTTAAAAATATCTTGCCATCTTCCCTATAATATTTTGGACCCATCCATAGTTTTATAAGTATTTTACAGTTATGAGCCTAATAATCAAGATCTCCTTTGTGAATTTTTTGCATGACTTGATAATAAGAGATCATGATCAAAATAAATTTTTAATAAATCTACATGTATAATAATTTCAACTAATATCACTCCATTCCACCTTCAAAAATTATTTGTCTTGGAAAAGTATATTTGAAGAATAGACAAAGCATGCTAAAACTACAGGGTTTTGCATGAGACCAAACTTTTTCATTCCCAAAATGGTAAAACAAAAATTCAAGATTTCCTACTAGAATGTCAATGTTAAAAATAATTAGTTAGAAGCTTTTTATAACTGAACTATCTCATTTGACCTTTTCACTATGCATAACTTTGATTCTGTTGTTGCATCGAGTGTTAAAAGATGGGATCTATTACCAGTCTCTCTCAAGAGACGTGAGATTATATATCCTAACAATTTAATATGGAGTAGGGGAAGAGTTGAAGCAATCCTTCATGATATTTTGATAGTATTGAATTCTAATGGATAAGAAATGTGTATTGGAATGAGGTACAAACCCCCTTTGTTACTTATACTAATTCAAGGATGGCAGAATTGGGTAACTCAGTCTAATGAACAATTTAACATCAAGAAAAAAATAGTTCAAAGGTATAAAGTATTTAAAAGAAGTACATGTCATCATATCATAGATGAATTTTATGACTATGATCTAAGTAAGGCCATGGAGAATAGACCTAGAACCAATGAAGTGAGATGAATTCTTGCAATGGAACTTGCAAAAGGTAAAGCCTAGGGGAGATGATGAGTCCAAAATATGGCTCATTATTGGCATTGAAATTTATTCATTTCAACCCTCTAAGGATATAATATTATGAAATTCATATACTTTTAGCTAACTTTAGCATCTAAAATAGATACTTTATCTCATTTATGTCAAGCCAAAGGTTGAGTTACTATTTTGTCATTTATACCTAACAAGTAGCATGTCTTAGTGTTTTGGTTTTGAAGAATACATAGGAAAGATGGGAGAAGCAACATTTTGGAGAAGCTCCAGTTTTGAGCCCAGTCTTCCATTTTTATGGACTATGCAGGTCCTTATCTATGAACTTTATAGGTCAATTTTTATAAAATCTATATGTTTGAAGTCTAAGAAGTAAGAGAGTTTGTAGATAGTCCAAGAAAGGAAGAATTGATCTAGCTGGAACTACACCAAAGAAATATTTGATTCCTATTTTAAAGGATTTAATTTTTATGTACTTTTTACATTTGGACCATAAAACTATTATAGGGATAATATAAATGTTTTATGATGATAGTTGTATTTTCTAGGAGTATACTTAATCTAAATCTAATATCTTTGGGATAAATAGAATGACTAGTAGTTCTATTTTTGTATACACTATCTTTAGTCCAATGTATTAGAATAAATATGTAAGTCATTCATCTTAAGACAAAAAGCATAAATACAAACACACTTGGAGTTTTACACATATTGTGAATGTTCTATATTTCATAATTTAATGCAATATTATTCCAAATTTCAGTATTGAGTAGATTTCATTCTTGACTCTAAGAATAACAAGGGCCCACTCTCCTTGGAACTAAGAATTAATGTATGGTATTTATATTTATGTTTAATTAATTATTCATTATTAGATAATAATAATATCTTAGATACTTAAATTCATTATTAATTCATAAGAATTAAATTCAAGATTCACATTCCAAAGCAAGTGTGACCTAGTCTTAGTGTTTCTTTTGATTTACTACAAAGGAGTGAGTTATCTTAGAATTATCTTTCCATTTGAGTGTTTACATTTCATGAAAGTGTGAATTAGATTTAAATTTACATATCATGCAAGTGTGAATTAGATTTATATTTACATTTCCAATCAAGTATGAAGTAGATTAAATGTGCTTTGATTCTAAGTAAAGGATTGAATTAGTTAGTGTAATGGTTAATATTTTCTTTTATAAAATGTAAAAAAATATTTTAAAAACATTTATTTCATTGGCAAATATTCTAATAGAGTCACAAAACACCCCCCCCCCCACAAAGACCAATTTATAGATATACCATCATAAGCCTTGTTACAGACAGTTTTAGACACCATCCCTAGTTTGATAGACATAAATATAAAGGATTTATTAAATGAAGTGTTAAAACACTCATCAAATAGTAGGGTACACAGGATACACATAGTGCTTACAAGTGATTGAAGTGCATGGAGTTAAATATCAAGGTCTACATAAAGCACATGGGATATCAAGTGGCATAAGAACATTGAGTGAATGGATCATATGTGATAAAATTTCCATGGGTCATGAGATGAAAACACGTGTCAAATGTTTTTTCATTACACAGTGACCATTAGAATTTGAATATTCAAATTAACAAAGGAAAACTAGTCTATGATTTTTGAGCTATAAATTTTGAAGTATGATGAATTGAATGGTGGATTAAAAAGAAAAGATTTAAAATAATTGAAGGGATATTCATAAAAATTGTTTATCAGGTTTTAATATTCATTTAGTTTCATTTATTGAGCTCTAAAGTTGACTTTTTATTTTACCATCTTCTACAAGTGACCTGAGAAAGATGATTGAGTTTTTTTTATGAATTTTTTATGTTTCAAGATGATTTAACTATTGGAAAGTGTTTTAGACTACATAAGGATAATCTATGTGGATTTGGGAGGTTTGAACAATCCATATTTAGTATTAAAAAATGTCTTGATTTTGATTGTTTTTTTTAATGGCATTCTAATATAGGTCAATGTTTGAGTAGATTGTGCACATGCAAAGTAATTTAGTGATGGATGTAATCACTTCAAGGTGTCTTAGGGGTCATGAAGAGTGGTCTTACGTTTTTTGAAAGGGTCATATGTTCCTAGTTTTCTTAAAGAATTTCTAAAGGGGTGAATAGGTCTCTATGAGACCTATAAGGTTTACTAAGGCCTAATTAAAAGGTATAGCTTCTTAAGCGTGACCCATGGATGTTATTTCCAACCTATAAGGGTGGTACTGAGATATTCATAAGTGTGATATAATACTTAAGGGTTAAGGCATGTATAATGTATAACCAAGAAGATGACATTAAGGAATGATCTATAAAGAGTGAAATCAAATGTGATGGTTTCTAGATTTGAATGTGAGAGTTGAGTGTGGAGAGTTGAGAGGTGAAGGAAAGAGGAGTGTGAGTATGCCTAGTAAATGGATTGATGAGTAAAGTAGGTTTAAGATTGTGTTTATGACATTTAGGTCATAATTATAATATCATACTAGTGATCATGCAAGTTTAAAGATTGAGGATGAGAAAAGTATAAAGAGTGTGTAGGGTGAGTGAAGAAAAGGTGAAGATTATGTGAGTTTGGTGGATGGAATGAAGATCATAGGAGAGTGAGGTATGTATTTATGAAAATTTGGTCATGTATTTGATGTTGTGATAGAGTTGTTTTAGGTTTTATATTTGAGTATATGTGAAGAAGTGTAAAAATGTGGTTTTGAATGCATTAAGAATGTGTGAAGGCTAGAGTGAGTCTAAAAAGGGAAAGAGTGAAAAAAAGGAGGTCATCACCAGTTGTAGATTATAAACATGTGTTCAAGGAGATCTAAATTTTAAGGTATTTGATTAGGTACTTGGTTCTTAGGGGGTCATTTCCTCCTTGCAAGGTGAAGCTTTCAAAAAGTCTAGTTGTGTGGGTGTTTAGCTAGATAGGGGAAGTAGCTGCTTCTAGGATGGGTGTCTCACTAAATTTGGATCTTGTTATTATAAGAATATAGTCCATCTTGAAATTTTTAGTGGGTTTTATCGCCCAAGAGGGTTTCCCACATGTGTCATGTGTTATATGTTTGATCTAGTGTCATCTTCTATGTTTTTTGTTATGAATGATGTGTATGATTCATGAATGTATGTGTTAAATGATTAAGGGTTTGAAGATTTTGGAATTGGATTGAATATATTATATCACTAATTCACCCCTATAAATATTGTACCTCTTAACACTATCTAGTCCCCCTCTACCATCATTTTTTAATAATAATGGTCCTATACCTAATCTCAATTATGTAGTCACAAATTGATACTATAGGATAACCATAATAGTCCCACAACTATCTACCACTTCACCCATCATCCAACCAGCCATTCTACCTGAAAACAAGCCATTTACCACTATCTAAGAAAATATGTTTGACATTGTGGAATAATTGCAAAATATGCTAGCACAAATATCTATTTTAGATTTGATGCATGCATCAACCATCCACAAAAACATATTGATAGAGTTCCTTAGTCAATCCACAATTATAAATGACATATCTTATGACAAATTTCAAGATTTTTTTGGACACCTAACTCTAATCAAACAAGTAACCTTCAACCAAAGTGATATGACATCCCATGACCCTCTCTACAATAATCCATTATACATAGAAGTTTACATAATGAGGCACAAAGTGAAACATGTCCTCATAGATAATGGATCAGGTCTAAACATAGTGTTTATAAATCTCATCAAGCTTCTTGGGTACATGATATCATATCTCTAAATAGATACAATTACCATTGAAGCCTCTGATAATGAATAATGAGAATCATAAGGCACAATTATCTTTCCAATTATAATTGGGCCCTTGACCCGTGATACACTTTTCCATGTGTTAGATCTTGATTTGTCATACAATATGGTTTTGGGTAGACCTTGGTTGCATGATATTTGTGTAGTCCCATCAACATTGCACCAATGTATCAAGTTATCACATTCAAGGATGGAGTTTATTATTATAAGATATTTGCATCCATATGAGCATTGAAAACATCTAGAGGCTAAGTTTAAGAGCTATAATTACCATTTTGACATGAATCTAGTTTCCAAGTAGGACAAAGGGAAATCAATACTTATTGATTTACCAAAATCCAACTACATTGACCCTGATACCTTTGATTCCCTTTCCCACATGTCACTTCCTAATATTTCCAATAATTATACCATATTTATTAATGGAATAGGATAATACTTGACCCATGACACATTTAACATTGAAAAACTTCCTTAGAATGCAAAGTACTTTGGAAGACCAAAATCCAAACCACTCATGCAATGGCAAAGAAAAGGAAAGGGTCATCTACACAGTCCAATACCTACCACTTTCATAGTGGCATATAGAAAAGCACAAACCCCTCTCAAAGGTGTTGAATCATGGTTGTACAATGATAAATTAGTTGATTGTTACAATAATTCCAAGAATCACATTCTTAATCAAATCATGAAAAATCAAGACTATGAAGGCAGAGGTCTCAGGCCAAATCAATAGGGAACACTTGAGATAATTTATATCACTACATAAAAAATAACCTATTGGCTTGGATTTAAACCACTTGGGGGTGACCCCACATATCTTATTAGAGTTTTATCTCCTATGACTAGTCATGATGATGTTGATAGTGAATTAGATTTTGATCATAGCCATTTTGAAGACTTAGCCCAAACCAATATATTTGACAATAATGACCTTTGTACCCTTTAATAAATCATTCATCATAACCCACTACCATTTTATTAACCCCACTGGATAGACTGGGGCCAACAAAAATACAACATATTATTGATGAGTTTCAGAATGATGAGGCCTTTTATGATTTTATAGGCCTTAGGGAAAATGTTCCATTGGGAGACCAGAAAAAAGGGTTCTTGATCAAGTTAGATCCTAAAGCCTATTTTTTAGAGTGGGTGAACACCCTTAACCAAAAATAAATAAATAAATAAAATATTGAGGACCCAAAGTGAAAACCTCTTTGACATGCTTTCAAACTAGGGGAAAAGTAAAGATAAAGGCCAATCTAGTGGTGAAAAATTATTTTAGGTGACATTATATGGGGGTGTTCAACCTTCTTAAAGTATAGACTAGGAGACCACCAATGATGAAATCCTTTATGGGTCTGAGTTTAGTCTTAAATAAGAACAAGCTTTTGATAAAATAATTCATGATACAATAATTGTGAACTTACCCATGGTTCTGCATTTATTCTTGATGAAGAACAAGATTTTGATCAAATCATTTAAGATGCCAATGATGATGAACTTGTCTATGGGTTTGAATTCAGCCTTAAAGAATAGTAAACTTTTGACCACATCATTCAAGATTTTCCAACAACATTTATTACATAGACATCCCTCCCACTGGGGTATTTTGATTCATCATGTCTAAGAGAACTTGAAGAACCAGTCCTAAAGAGGACTCTAACATAGACAAATAGTTTAAAACTTTGCTCACTATTCTTGAAGATGGTTCGACCCTTCTAGTGGAAGATACTTCAAAGGTAAACATCAATACTCCTTATGACCCAAAATGGATCAAATTAGGCACATCTCTCACTAAATAAGAGTGTGAAGTCCATATATCCCTATTGAGGGAATTTGTAGATATAGTTGCATGGTTATATTCTGACATGCTTAGTTTGGACCCAACCTTGGTTATTCACCACCTTGTGGTACATCTTGATGCCAAACTAGTGAAACAAAAGTTACGCAAGATGCATCATCACATTTTTATATTATTAAATAAATAATTATAGAAAATCTTGAAAGCGAGATGTATTAGGTCAATTGACTATTCTAAACGTATTTCCAATGTAGTGTTAGTTAGTAAAAAGCCATAAGGAATCAAAATCTACACTAATTTTAGGGATATTAAAAAATCTTGCCCTAAGGATGATTTTACATTGAAAAACATTGACATGATTATTGACTCCACAATGGGTTATGAGATGCTTTCACTGATGGATGGATTCTCAAGTTAGAATCATATTTGAATAACACTAGAAGATCAACATAAAATAATGTTTACCACTATGTTGGGAACATTTTGTTATCAAGTTATGTTGTTTGGTCTTAATAATGTAGGGGTCACCTATCAAAGAACCATGACATTCATGTTTCATGATATGATGCATGACATTATTGAATACTACGTCGATGACATACTAAGAAAATCAAAGACTAGGGTTGACCATCCAACAACATTAAGGAGGATATTTGAGTAACTATGGGAATATAAAGTTAGGTTCAACCATAAGAAATGTGTTTTTGGCATTACTTCAAGAAAAATTCTTGGATTCATTTTGTATTTTAGGGGCATTGAATTTGACCCAACCAAAGTATGAGCCGTAACAAACATGCCACCACAGACCAATTTGAAGCATCTTTTTAGCATGTAGGGTAAAATATAACTTATTAGATGCTTCATATCTTAATTAGCTAACAAGGGTCATATTTTGACATATATTTTGAATAAGGGTGTCACATTTCTTTGGTATGATGATTGTTAGAAATATTTTCAATAGCTAAAGGACTATCTAAAAAATCCATAAATTTTATTTCCTCTTATACCAAGAAAACCATTCCTTCTATATCTATCAATGATAGATAAATCCCTTATGCCAAGGTACTTTTATCTCAACAAAAAGAAAATGAAAAAAAGCATGCCATGTAATATCTAATTCATATACTGGTCATGTATGAGCATAATTATATACCCATTGAAAAAGCCTATTTAACCATGGTCTTCATAGCTCAAAAACTATGACATAACATGTTAAATAATAAGACCATGGTCATTTCAAAAGTAGATTTTCTCAAGTATCTACTATCTAAATAAGGTTGTCAAGGTCATATGTCCAAGTAGATCATGCTTCATAATGAGTTTTAGATAGAATATGTGAACCAAAAAGCCATCAATGGATAATTTCTTATAGATCAGCTTGTTGAAGCACCCCTTGTAGATATAGATCCACTCACATTCTAATTTACCAATAAATCCAATATGACCATCATTGACACATATTTTGAGTACCAAAACTATAATTTGTATTTTCATGGTTCATTCACAACATATGGATCAAGGGTAGGCTATTTATTTATAAAACCATAAGGGGATCTAATACCTAAGTCATTCAGAATCAACTTTCCTTATACTAACAACATGGTTAAATATGAAGCACTCATCACAAGACTTCAACAAGAAATAAAATGGAACATATCTCATCTAAAGGTTTATGGTGATTCTTAATTAATCATCAATAAAGTTATAGACCATTTTCAAACCAAAGATGACAAGTTGGTTCCCTACAAGGCCATGGTTGATACTCTCAAACAACAGATTACCAACATCTAGTTTGAACATATATCAAGGGCAAGTAATAGAATAATATATTCCATGTCTACCATTATATCTTTAATTTGACATGTAGATATGGCAAAAGACTACCAATTTCTCATTTAAAATATGCTAATACTAGCTCATGAACCATCAACTATCGTAATGAATTATGATATTGTTGGTTCAAAATCTACTTCATATTTAGACATATACACTTACCTACATGAACATGTTTTACCACCAAAATTATCCTGAAAAAAAACCAAATCCTTCATCCACAATGCCCAATATTATACCTTACTCAGACCGACCCTATACCATTGTAGTTTTGATAAAACTCTACTTCATTATTTACCTTTGGTATAATCTATAATATCATTATAGAAAGTTCACAAAGGGGTATGTGGAGCCTACAACAATGGGGTAGTCCTGTCCAAAAATCTCTTGCATACTAATTATTATTGGCCAATGATGGATGTAGATGTAGCTGCATATGTGAAAAGATGCGACAAATGTCAATGGTATGCCAATCTGATTCATGCTCCACCCAAGACTTTGAATCCAATGTTAACACCATGGTTATTTTTTACATGGGGCCTTGATCTCATTGGGAGGACAAACCCTACCTCATCAAACAACCATGAACATATCCTTACTACCACAAAATATTTTACTAAGTGGGTTAAAGCTATACCCCTCACTTACATGACTAGAAATAAAATTCCAAATTCATGTTCAACCATCTCATTTATCGCTATGGTATACCTTTTGACATTATACCTAATAAAGGAGGATCATTCAAGAATAAGGATGTTGAATCTCTATGTGCCAAGTACAATATTACTCAACATTTTTCCATGGCATATTACCATCAAGGTAATGTGTAGGTAGAAGCATCAAATAAAACCATTATCAACATCCTTATAAGGATTATCAATGATGTTGGTCATGATTAGCACATTTATTTATTCTATGACTTATGGGCATATCATACCAATAACTCCACTCCCATAGATGCCACTCTATACTCACTTGTTTATGGCATTGAGGTTATTCTTCCTATTGAGGTTGAGTTACAATCATTATGCATCTCTTTGAATCATGTCTTGGACAATGAAGACTATCAAGTAGCTTGCCTGTAAGAACTAGATTTACTCGATGAAAAATGCATAAAAATAGTAAATCACCTTCAATAATATCATAATAAACTTTATGGCCACTATAATTAGCATGTAAAACATACAGAATTTGAGCTGGGTGTCCTTGTCTTCAAAGAGAACCAAAATAATACCATGATCAAGAAGAATCATAAAGGCAAGTTCAAACCTAATTGAGTAGGTCCCTTCATCATTATTACAGACTATGACACTAGAACATATAAGCTCACCACACCAAATGGAGATGAAATTGATGAGATAATGAACATTATACACCTCAACCGATATTACTCTTGAGTAACTTGGTGTATTGTCTATGAGGATCATTTTAATTTGTACCATAAAATCAATATTCTTCCTTGTACTATACCATTTCTTCCATCTTACCATCTTATTAGTTTACCATTCTATCACTTTGCCTATCACTTATCCATCCTATCATTCCTTATCTATCAACTTAACATGATTTTATCACTCCCCACCTATCTTGGTTGACCTTGTTTCATCCATTAGTTTCATGCATTTAGTATGAGGAATCATATCAATTTCAATAGTTGTTTCAAGAATTTCAAAAAAAAAAAGTATAGAGTAGTATGTAGAAGTTTGGCTATTACATCCTTAATTTCTTGTTTTATTCTAATCATGTTGGTTTATGTGAGCTTGATTATATTTATCTATAGGGGAAAATCAATGTCTCACTGATCTTGCTACTAATTATAACTACCTATGATAAAATTAGTATCATTGATCTAGTCTATTATATCCTAGTTATAACTACCTATGTGAAAACTAGGGGAAACATTTATTTATTATGCCTTGATATACCAACTTTCCATTCCTATGTCATACTGTGCCACTATGCCAACTTTACTTGTTTTATTTGGATTGGCTACTACACTAGTCATATTCCTCCATTATAAGGTGGAATTACTATGACTTAAGGTAATTTTGGGACTATCTAGGTCATGCTAAATACTTGTTAAGGTCATCTCAGTCCCCCTCTCCCATCATTATCTCAACATTTTGTGACCAACAAATCAAGTTAGCCATACTCTTTCCATTTTGTGAGCTTGGATTATTTAGTATCTCATCATTCTAAATTGAGTTTAGATACTCCAAAATTACAAAATAATTTGAAAACTATTTATAAAAACCAAAAACATTGACCACTTCTTTGCCTCAAGGATTCTAGGAACCCTCACTAAGTTAATATAAATCATTTGGCACTTAGTTTCCCCATCATTTTTGGCCTTTTTATCCCATTTTCTCACCATTTTTTGAGTGCATTACTATTCTTCTATCACATCCATCATGTTTGTTTTTTTATCATCATCATTTTATTCTATCCCATTTCCTAGGAGAACTAAATTTGACCTAAATTTTTGTTGGATATTCCATGAAACTATGTAAGAAACATCTACTTGCCTAGTGCATATAGAGATAGCTCTACCACCTTCTTCCTTTTATTCTATTCTCCCATCTTTATTTGTTTATTAAGTTGTCACCTATTTTCTAAGGGCAATGCTCACCATCTTATTTGTGTCATGTTTTTTGTACTAACATTATGACTAACCATTATTTATTTCTTTGTTTATTTTTACTTATTTATTTGTTTGTGTCATTATTTATTTTATTTAAGTAATACTATCTTGATTTAGGTCTATGTGCATTCATTGGGTGATTCCTTACACACTTAGTCTTGAATCCATCCATATTCAAACATCAACATTATCATCATGGTTTCTATCATTAGTGCATTATTTTAAATTGAGTATTGGACATCGGGAGTCATTCCTTATGCATATTTTAGTTAAGTCCTCATGGGGTTCTATCATAATTCCTAACATGACATGATATAATAAAAATTAAAGTTGAGAAGTCTACACATCAATGCAACATCAATATCTCCTTGGCATGAGCACCAGTAATAATCATGATCTACTCTAAACCATATTTCCAATAGAGTAATTAAATAATGAAATAATTTCAACCTTTTTTAGTTTAGATGAGAATATCATTATTAGGAAGTTGTCCCAATTCATCTTTATCCTTTGTACCAAGTTTTCATCATCATGTTTTCAATCATCAGCCATCAATCTTGTTTACATAGTTGGGGTACAATTCTTATAACCACCTTTGGAAAAACCATTATACACCATCCCACCTACATTTTTAATGATTATAACCACCTTTGGGAGAATTATTATGTTATCACCAATTTGAGGATTAATGATTATAATTGCCTTTGAGGAAATCATTCACTTTCTTTTGCCCAATTGGGGCATGTTTTTATCTTATTTGTCTACCCTAATTGGGGTAGCTCCATATTCTCAATGATTATAACCACCTTTGTTCAAATCATTGTGTTATCATACCATGTTTTCCACTATTGGGGTAGAATTATTATAACTACCTTTGGGAAAACCATTATGCATCATTCCACTTGCATTCTCAATGATTTTGACCAATTTTGGGAGAATCATTGTGTTTTCAACCCCTCATTTTTGTTTGTTTTGTCTACTCATTTCATTATTTTTAGGGACCATTTTATTCCCCCTTTTCCAACCACCCCCTTGAGGGGGCACCCTATAGTTCATCCATTACCATTGAAGTCGTCAACACAAAGAACATTTTTATTTTTTGAGAAGATGTTACTATGACTATAACTTACAACACCTTCCTAAATAAGAGCAAACTGTATACACCTAAAAGTGGCCACCAATGGCTTCATACCCAAATTTATATAAATTCTTACCAAATATTAACCATCAATCCTAATAATTTATAAATGTCTTGAATTTGGCTTTATAACATACAATTAAATCAATTTAGCCCAAAAATAAATTAAATAGAGTAAATGTCCAAATCAATTAAATCAAAAGGCATAAAAGGAATTAATAAACATGAAAATACTAATCAAATTCCTAATTAAATTCATCCTTGATAAATTAAAATAATTATCAAAAATAAATAATATCCTATGAATTAATCATTAACTTTTATGAGTTATCTAAAATCTAAATTATCTCAAAGTACACATATTCCATGCTAATCATGAGGTTTGGACACCTTTTAACGCTACTGAGGTTAATTAATCAAACTTAGGTTAGGATTTAACTCATTCTAATTTTATTTCAAAACCTATAAATAAAAGCATTTGCATCTCCATTTAGAGATCTTGGACATAGTAATGTTATAATGCAGGTTTTAGAGCAAGATTGAATGGCAATAGTGTTATAATACCAAAATCATAAGAAAATAATTTTTTAGCCATTTCAAGCCACATAAAATTAAATCCTAGGCCAAAAATGGTGACAAGAGGAGATGGAGATATCAAATCCCCATTGATGAATACTTCTTGAGCACAATCTAAGCAAGCCAGACCAGAAAACCTCTTGGAGCATTCAAGGAATTTGTAAGGAAATGTGTGATTTTTTTTCCATTTTTAGTTGTTCTTTATTAATTTTTGTTTCTTCACCATGATCCTCAATTTTATCTAGGAAAGATAGTGTTATTTATGTTAGTGTGTTTGGTTTCCTCTTGATATGATTTTCATTATGAAGCTAACATATGATCTAACCATCCTTCTTGGATTCCTTGATCATGTACCTCAATATACTCATCATCTTCATGAATGCTATATGTATTGAGACCTATCTCTTAAATTAAATCATATGGATCATGATCATATGTATCAACACTTTATTCGTCTAAAAATATATCAAAAATTCCTTCAAGATGGGAAGATGCTCCATCATCTATGACATGCTCTTCTTGCTCATTGAAAGTGCAATTTAAATTAGAACTATTTTACACATATGGTTCAATATGGAACTTATCCAATGGATATGTTATTATTGACACTTTATTTCTATACCACATTATAAAATCCAATAACGACCAATCACCAGTAACATACTCTTCTATATTAGTAGTGAAGTCTCTTGATAGGAAAATGGAAAAGTGTGCAGGTAGATCCACCACCATTATGTCTCATAGAATTGGAAAAACTGGGAAGTAATTCAAGAACACTTTAAATCCTTTGATGATCCCCATATACTTATATGGTGTTCCATCAAGATACAACACTACTTTTCTATAAGACTCATACTTCAATCTCAACTTGTCTGCAACTAGTTTAGGTATGGATGAAGTACTTGGCCCATTATCAACAATGTAATTATGGACCATATTATCTCCCATAATAAGGGTAAGATATAAATGTGGTGGGGTTTCAAACTTGGTGGAAGGTTCAAAATTATTAGTAGGTGCATTTGTGATGGCTACGCTAATGTGATTTTTTAGTTTGGGGGAATATGGATTTACGATAGCTTATCTTGGAGTAACTCTTTTTAATAAGGCATACAAAATACCTCCCAAAGGGATATACTTGTTTTTTTGTTCTTTAAGGATTAAATAATATTTAAAAGGGAGACACTATACTTTGCTTTAATCTTTAGAGGAAATATAGTACCTTGATCTTGAGGTAATGAAGGTTTGATCACCTTTCTCATGTTCTAATTTTGAAGAGGTGTAAGACTTGTAAAGGCTATCATATTTTCACCCATGCCTTACTATCTTAAATGGGGCTATTTAAAGGTCTATCCAAATCTTGATCATCTCCCAATCTTTCCTCTTTTATCTTGTGTTGGATGTAATTGTGGTGCTTTGATTTAGGACATATAGATCCTCCATTTGGTAGTTTACAAAGCTCATTCCTGAATTACTACACTCTCCACTTGTTTTTACTTGTACGGAGTTATCATCTTCTGATGTCAAGTAAGGATTAGTCCCTCCTTGATCCACTAAATATTTAATTCCCCTTATTATCATTTATGTATTAAACTTTATGTTTCCCCTAATAATTTGTCCATTCTTCTCCTTAAAATAGGTTGCTATGGATTGTAACCATGGCTATTGAGGTGGGAGAAAAATTTGGATTGTAGGAATTAGGTAACCTATTGAAATTAGGTTGACCTTGTATTTTACCATTATAATAAGGTGGAAATATTTTTATTATGTAGGGTAATAGTAGGAGTTTTGATAAGCTCCAATATGTTGATTTTATTTCCTAGTTGAAACTTATAAGGCCTTATATTTTGGTTGCCAATCAATTACGTCATCTGATTTCTTTGGAGTAGCTTTAGACTTAGTATTTGGATTTGGAAATGGAACAAGGATTAGAGGTTTATTAGGCATGTTAGGTAATATAGGCATTGAGACATTTGGATGGAGTTTACTAGCTTGGATCAAACCATTCTCAATTCTAATAGCCAAATCATAGGCATCAGACAAGGTATACCCTCCCATGGATTGTAACATGATAGCTATATCAGTCCCAATAGCTATGAGGTAGGTTGATAAAACAAAAATTGTGGTGGGTCCCATGGGGGGTGGAAGCCTATTCCATGTCCTTTGGAACCTTCCATTGAAATCATGCATGGATTCCTTAGGCCCTCTTTATATGACATTAAAGTAATGGATCAGTGATGTATGATCACTCTTATCCTCAAATATTTTAGTCAACAACTCCAAAAATTCATCCCACCTAGTAATACATACTCCTGGAAAGGTTTTATACCAATCAAGATATTTTTCCCCAAGGGACATGGCATGCAATTTGATTTCTATATTAATTTATATGATATTATAGAAATAGTAGAAGTTGGATATGTCTCTAATGTGTTCACTTGGGGTGATAAGATGTTCCCCATTGAATTTAGGGACACTCTTGGTGGCATTGGGAGGGAAACCATCATAAGAAAAAACATTTATGGGATTTTTAGTATTGAAAGATACAAAAGCATGTTGCCTAGCCATTTTATCTTCAATATCTTCTTCACTCTATTGTTCTTCTTGACTTTCAAAACCTTCCTGCTCTTCAGACTCTTCCTCAAGATTTTTAAGTGTCGAAAAAGCCTCAAGGTACTAAACTTAAAGAGGAAGCTCAGGATGAGGGATTAAATTTTAAGAATGATTACATCTACTTGAAACTGATATAATAGTGATAATGAAACATAAACATGAGAAATTGGTCAACAACCAGATGTTGTAACTTTAGTGGAGTTGCCAAATGCTAAGTTGGAAACAATTGTGTAGCTATGGTCTTGTCAAAACTATCATTCACGTTGACAATAATTCCTTGGGATAACTATACCACTACATATGCCATGACTATTGTCACTCAATTTCACCCTTAGATAGGTAGTTCAATCTGACTCCAATTGTGTGAAATAATGGGATTACCCCTAGAGCTATGGGTTATCTATAGTGGGGGTAAACCTCTAATTGATAAGGATAGCTCCCTTGATGTGTCTATTTAAGATCATCACCTAAGCTACTAAATTTTTGAGATGAAAAGGATAGTTAAACATGAAATAAACATAACCTAATGAGGTGATGCATCAAGTTTAACTCCACAAGAATAAAATTAACTTTTATTATGAAAGGTGATTCACAAAACTGATCTCAACATCCAAAGTTTCACTAACATAAGTATTTCAATATGAAGGTAGGATGCAATCAATTTCTCAAGGTGGATGAATAATAAGTTTGATTGTAGACACTAGTACTCTTCCTTATACTTAAATACATACAATAACACTAACTATACTTCATGTAACCTATCATATGGTAAACTACTTTCATAAAATATGAAAGAGTAAGGTGAACATAAGGAGATATTACAATCACTTATCATTCAAATATGAACTACATCACACACTTAGGAAAGAATTTGAAAACTCAAAACAAACTTGAAATATTTTATTCAAATACAAATTTAGTACTCAAACTAGAACTTCACCATACTAGATGTGGATTTTTTACAAAGCCAAAAGTGGTTGCTTATATAGAGAATTATGAAGAGAGAGAGAGAGAGAAAGGGGGGTATAGTAAGATAAGGTTAAAAAGTGTCCAAGTGAGTTAAAACAATAAATGGGGTTATGGGATAGTTATAAATAGACTTAAAATCCATGTGTCTCACTCATTAATATTCTCTAACCTTCCATGTGGTATAAGAGTTAGAAATTGGCTTGACACCTTAACTATCTTATTGAAAACCACCCTTGATTGCATAATAAGAGTGATAAATGGAATTATAAATCATGAATTTGCTCTGAATGCCTTTATACCAACTTATTGGACACATATAATTCATTAATAAACTCCTCTGATCTAACATTCATATGCATAGGTGTCTTGAAACTCTTCATTTCCCATGCCTAGCTTTGTCCAAGTGGCCCAAAACTCAAGTTAATATTATATAAGTCACTATTTATCCATGGATGATCTTAGAATATCTATTCAGACTTAAAATTAACCATTTTCATTTTTTGAACAACTCTTAAGATTCTATTTTGCTCCTTAAGCTCTTGTTAGGCCTATTTTCCTTGTAACCCTAAAAATCTGTAAACCTCCTTATGAAAGATAATTTATGGAAGGTAATGAAAAAATAATGGAATATTATAGGACCCATTATTACCTTACAAATTCATGATAAATTTTCCTGACTCTAAACAGAAGTCCACTTTTTCTGCCTTTCTCTCTCTTCAATTAGGCCTCTTTGCCTAAAACCCTATTTTATTGCTCCAAACCTCTCCCTCACATGTGAAATCACCAAAAATCATGTGATTCACTTTCATTAGTCTATCACCAAATTCCATGTCAATTTTTGGGTCTTGAAACCATCTGTAAGTATGAGAACCATGAAATAACCTTGCTACCTAGTCTAATTCTCGGTCTTTTTGAGATTGCCTTGGAAAATGAGTCTTATTTGACCACCTCAAGAATATAATTTGTATAATATTGGGATTTAATGGATGTAACACATCCAAATTTACCTTTTATAATTATTTTGAATTTATCCTTTGCCTATAACCCTTGCAAAACATTAAAACACACAAAATAAGGCATTTATTGTAGTCCATATAATTACAAGTATAGAAAAAGTAAATGTGAAGAACCTAATTGGAGTAATAAATAACATAAAATAGGTTTCAAGAGAATAATATGTCATTAAATGTGCTTTAATGGTCCATTTTTCTTGATTGTTCAATATCAAGGTTTTAGGAGGGTTTTAAGCATGTTTCATTCTTAAGGACTGTTCATAAAGAATAGATTCTATTTCTCTCTCCAAATAATAAAATATTATTTTTAGGTGGCCCTTAAATCACCTAAAATAACCACTAGGTACCATGTGGGTCGTCATGAAAATTATGAGTGTGAGAAGGTACTCCTTAGGTTGCAAACAAGCCATTCAAGAGGGGTTAACAATCTTAACTTTATTAATGTAGGTATTGGACCTAAAAAATCAATTTATGATTCTAAAATTTGGTGTATAAACACTGATACCTCATAAAAAAACCATATGGATCCATACATTTGTTTCATGGTCTTACCAAGAAAGAGAAGACTTTGTTTGAAGAGTAGGCTTGCATGAAGGAAATTTGAAGAAGGTTTTAAGAGGTTAAACTAAAATTTATTTTATTTGATATATATAGGTGGTATTAGAGACTCCAAAACATAATATTTAACTCCTCAACACCTTGAAACCATTAACTTACCTCCATAAACCATTTGTTTAAACTCTTACACTTAGGTGTGTTTGGATGTGTAGATTAGGCCTATAGGACTCAATAGAATTTCATATTCATTCTACTATTTTTAAATAAATTATAGAGATATTTATGACACTATAAAAACTTTTAAAATTTATTTCCTTCCCCTAACCTTATCTTTTCCTCAATAAAACAAAAATCTATATGAATAACAAGCAACCCTGTAGGTTGTTTAACTATGTGTAGAGCTTTATAACTCAATTTTGACCATCCTTATTTTATTTCCATTTGATTTTATATTTCCCTATGACCTTATTTTCTGATTGAGATAAAACTTATATCCTTTCATATATCTTTGCCCTTTCTTTAAGTTTAGGATCAGTCTGGTCTTCATTAGCAACATGTAGGTAGATATAAGGGTACTTGATTGCATTATTTGGTCATAAGGTCTTATTTCCATATCAATGATATCCTAAATATAATTTAATTTAGTTAGAGTTCTAATTGGGTTCAAACACTTTTCATACATACTCTACTTATTTTCCTTAGGTCTGATGTTTAACTAATATCTGAAGTCTGTACAAACCTATATATGACCTTTAAGGTAGTTTGAGTACTATGTTAGAAACTAAAATTATCACTATCATGGAGATTGAAGTGGATTTGTATCCCAATACATATTTATAGTTCATAATATTCTTATCTTAGTCATACCCTTGACCATCTCTATTCTATACATAGTCTTGTAGGTGCCTTCTAGGACTTATAATCTCAATTTCTTGACCATATATGAATTATAATTGACTTAGTTTCTCTTCAATGGTCTAAATTGTATATTAATCTACCTTGAGGTTAGGTTTTTCTTCTTGGACTTAAATTTTTTGATCTAATATTGATCTTGGTCCAAATTGAGGGCCTACAAGCTTAGGTCCCATAGGTCACTACTTGCTTGTTTAGGTATACAAAGCCACTTCTTGAGTTTTTTAACCTTTCAACCTTGTCAACTCAAATACACCTCCTTTTCATTCCATAAATGGTCCACAGATCCTATTATTTTTATTTTTCCCTTCCATCACCTACAATAAACACTAGGTACCATGCATATCCTCATGAAAGTTATGAGTGTGATAAGGTACTCCTCAAGTTGAAAATAAGTCATTTAAGAGGGGTTAATAGTCTTAAATATTATTCATGTAGGTATTGGACCTAAAAACTAAATTGATGATTCTAAAATTGGGTGTAGAGACCCTGATACCTCATAAAAATACCATATGGCTCCATACATTTGGTTCATGGTCTTACCTAGAAAGAGAAGACTTTGTTTGAAGAGTAGGCTTGCATGAAAGAAACTTAGAGAAGGTTTTAAGAGGTTAAACTAAAATTTCTTTGATTTGATATATATAGGTGATATTAGAGACTCTAAACCATAATATTAAACTCATCAACACCTTCATACCATTAAATTACCTCCATAAATCATTTTATCAAACTTTTACACTTAGGTATGTTTGGATGTGTGGATTAGGCCTATAGGCCTAAACAGAGTTTCATATTCATTATACTATTTTTCAATAGAGTATAGAGATATATATGATATATTTATGACACTATCAAAACGCTTCAAATTTTTTTCCTTCCCCTGACCTTCTCTTTTCCTCAATAAAGCAAAAATCTATATAAAGAACAACCAGTCCTGTAGGTTTGTTGACTATGTGTAGAGATTTATAACTCAATTTTGACCATATTTATTTTATTTCCCTTTGATTTTAGATGTCCCTATGACCTTCTTGTCTTATTGAGATAAACCTTATATCCTTTCATATATCTCTTCCCTTTCTTCAAGTTTAAGATCAGTCTGGTCTTCATTAGCAACATGAAGGTAGATATAAGGGTACTTGATTGCATTCTTTGGTCATAAGGTCTTATTTACATATCAATGATATCCTAAATGGAATTTAATTTACTTGGAGTTATAATTGGGTTCAAACACTTTTCATACATACTCTACTTCTTTTCCTTAGGTCTGATGTTTGACTAATATCTGAAGTTTGTACAGACCTATATATGACCTTTAAGGTAATTTGAGTACTATGTTAGAAACTAAACTTCTCACTATCATGGAGATTGAAGTGGATTTTTATCCCACTACATATGTAGAGTTCATAGGATTCTTAGCTCAGTCATACCCTTGACCATCTTTATTTTATACATAGTCTCGTAGGTGCCTTCTAGGACTTATAAACTCAATTCCTTGACCATATATGAATTATAATTGACTTAGTTTCTCTTCAATGGTATGAATTGTATATACATCTACCTTGAGGTTAGGTTTTTCTTCTTTGGCTTACTTTTTTTGATCTAATATTATTTTTGGTCCAAATTGAGGGCCTACAAGCTTAGGTCCTATAGGTCACTACTTGCTTGTTTAGGGATACAAAGCCACTTCTTGAGTTTTTTAACCTTTCAACCTTGTCAACTCGACTACACATCCTTTTCATTCCTTAAATGGTCCATATATATTATTTTTTTAGTTTTCCCTTCCATCACCTACAATAACCACTAGATACCATGTAGATCCTCATGAAAGTTATGAGTGTGAGAAGGTACTCCTCAAGTTGAGAACGAGCCATTTAAGAGGGGTTACTAGTCTTAACTATTATTCATGTAGGTATTGGACCTAAAAAATAAATTTATGATTCTAAAATAGGGTGTATAGACCCTGATACCTCCTAAAAAACCATATGTCTCGATACATTTGGTTCATGGTCTTACCAAGAAAGAGAAGACTTTGTTTGATGAGTAGGATTGCATGAAGGAAACTTAGAGAAGTTTTTAAGAGGTTAAACTAAAATTTCTTTGATTTGATATATATCAGTGGTCTTAGAGACTTTAAACCATAATATTGAACTCCTCAACACCTCTACAAACCATTTGTTCAAACTCTTACACTTAGGTATGTTTGGATGTGTGGATTAGGCCTATATGCCTAAACAGATTTTCATATTTATTATATTATTTTTAAATAGAGTCTAGAGATATAGATGAGATATTTATGAAACTATTAAAACATTTCAAAATTCTTTCCTTCCCCTGACCTTCTTTTTTCCTCAATAAAGCAAAAATCTATATGAAGAACAAGCAGACCTATAGTTTTTTTACTATGTGTAGAGCTTTATAACTCAATTTTGACCATCCTTATTTTATTTCCCTTTGATTTTAAATGGCCCTATAACCTTCTTGTCTAATTGAGATAAAACTTAGATCCTTTCATATATCTCTGCCCTTTCTTCAAGTTTAAGATCAGTCTGGTCTTTATTAGCAACATGTAGGTAGATATAAGGGAACTTAATTACATTCTTTGGTCTCAAGGTCGTATTTCCATATCAATGATATCCTAAATGGAATTTGATTTAGTTGGAGTTCTAATTGGGTTTAAACACTTTTAATACATACTCTACTTTTTTTCCTTAGGTCTGATGTTAGATTGATATCTGAAGTCTGTATAGACCTATATATGACCTTTAAGGTATTTTTTCTACTATGTTGGAAACTAAACTTATCACTATCATGGATCTTGAAGTGGATTTGTATCCCACTACATATGTAGATTTCATAGGCTTCTTAGCTCAGTCAGCCCCTTCACCACCTCTATTCTATACATAGTCTTGTAGGTGCCTTCTAGGACTTATAAACTCAATTCCTTGACCATATATGAATTATAATTGACTTAGTTCTATTCAATGGTTTTAATTATATCTTCATCCACCTTGAGGTTAGGTTTTTCTTCTTGGCCTTAATTTTGTTGATATAATATTGATCTTGGTCCGAATTGAGGGCCTATAATCTTAGGTCCTATAGGTCACTACTTGTTTGTTTTGGGATACAAAGCCACTTCTTGAGTTTTTTAACATTTCAACCTTGCAAAATCAACTACACCTCCTTTTCATTCCTTAAATGGTCTACAGAGCCTATAGCAATGCCTCATATCATCTTCAACTCACCCTATAGTTTGTATAGACCTATAAGTATAGTTATCCCATACATTAGGTCTATGTGTTATCTTAGTTAATCTAATCAATTTGTATCACTTGATTATGGTAGTGGGGAGTTCAAGGCCATATGAATCTATGAGATGTATCAAGTCTTGCCATAGCTTTGAGCATATTCAACCTAATTTTATAGTCTATACAGGTTTGTATATGAAATAAAACACTTATGACTCTCATTAGAGGGTGTTTTTAGACTAATATCTTCATATTCCCATACTTATAGTAGTGAAATGTTATCTTATAAAATTATATTATGATATATCATTGATATTTGAGATAAATTTAGAAGCTAAGTAGATAGTAGACTGTTCAAACATAGACCATGTCTCCAAAGATAAAACACTTGAAGACTACAAACAAAAATCACATATTAATGAATTATCTATGAAATCCATGAATATAATGTATATTCCATGAGTGGTTAATAATTTTTAACCTATGAAGATGACATATACCTTAGGAAAACCAAAACTTGTAACAAGATTAACTCAATCACCTTATACATCAAGACACTTTTCTTCCAAATGAATACACTTCATGGAGATGAGTTAGATGATGAAACCACCATGGAAAATATATAACTAACTTCCAAAAACATCCCTAAAAACCATTATTCTCCATCCAATTCTTAATTAGATAAATAGATACATGAACAAACCCTACTCGAATGGACAAGTCATAGTGACCTATTGTCACTCTTAGTGATTATTAATAAATAAGGGGCCATTAATATGTAAATTAATTACACTAATTTCAATATAAATATGACCCCTAACAATTTTCAAATTTTCATCTCCTAACTCTCTCTTTCTCCTTGTTGTACCATTCACTTCAAATTTGCCTTTATAAGCTTGTGAAGGTAGTGATGGAGGAGAGAGAATGTATGAAGGAAATATTGAGTTTAATTTTTTTCTAAAGCTATAAAAAGAACTTAATTTTCCTAATTGACACTTTAAAATCATTTCCAAATGAAATATGATCTTTTAAGGCCATATAAATGCCTAAACATTCTTGTAAAGTATAATTCTACTTAATTTAGGCATTAAACTATAGATGTTATTAGTATCTAACTACCAGTGAACATTTTATAACCTATTTATGATACTAGGTATGTTTCAAATTTCCTTTAAATTTTTTATTCTTGGAATGGTATGTGCAACTCCTTCAAATAGGCCAAAAGGTGGTCAAATTGTGTTTTTTTCATATAAGATCCCAATATAAGGTTAGTGCATGATATTATGATATTAAATGACACATAAATAAAATTTTAAAATTACCTTAAACCATACTAAACATTTGACCATGTTTGATAATCTCAAAACCTTAAAATTAACCCCTAGGACTAGACAAGTGAACATAAGACCAAACTTTAGAAAATGTTATACAAGGACACATATGACCCATATGGAATTATTTAAGATATTTAAGACCATGAAAATAATATGAAAATACCATGAAATTTTTTTTACATCCCTATTAAGTTTTAACCTAGAGGGGGTAACCAATTTTGACTTGAGGTCAAAATTTTGTCAACACATTGTTAAACCATTGATAACATGCAATAATTATGAATGAACATTATAACGACTTTTTCAAGTGGTCTACACTAGTTATTAATTTATTCATGTAGAATAAAATGATTAGAGGGTGAATTAAAAATTATTATATAGGCTTAAACACTTATTTTTATACCATTGATAGGGATTAATTCATTAGCAGTGAAAATCTAAAACTCAGGTGTGTACAAGCATGATTTGATCAATCACATTCATTATATTAATTCAATAAGAGTAAATATATATAAGAGTTACTTTATAACTCTTTCCCTAAATTTTATGTTATTTTTTCTAACAACTAATATCTAACATATCCTAAAAACTCTCACTATCCTATATTAGAGAGTGGTTGAAAAAACACACTAATAATACAAACTATTATAGGTGTATATCAAAAAAATTATTATCTCTCTAAAAAATAATATATTTCTAACTTAAATATATTTTCTAACATAAAATGTGTTCACACTAAATAATCCCCATAATATCATGTTTTTAATCATTCATATTCAACCTTGTTAATAATTCATATATGTGCTTAGTTTTTGTAATGATAACGATTTAATATTTATTAGTTACTTTTATGCCTATAAAATAGTGAATAAGTCCAAGATATTTCATCCCAACCCCATATTTTAGTTCCTTTTTCATTGACATGTTATGATTTCATCAATTCATGTTAGGAACAAGTCATTGACATAGAGAATTAGAATCACCAACTTATTTACTTGCACTTAAATATAAACACTATCATCAGATTCACTATGTATAAAGCTAATTTTCTACAAGTATGAATCCTTATTTTCATACCAATCCTATAGTGCTTATTCGATCCCATATAGTGTTTTGATCAATTTACACAACTTGTGTTTAGCACCAACCTATTTAAAACCTTATAGATGTGTCATAAATAATTATTCTTGTAAATCACCATTAAAAAAATGTTATTTAACATCTGTTTGATGTACATTCCACCCATGTTGTGTTGTTTAAGGAAATAACTATAAAATAATGTCTCATCTTGTAGTAAGTGCATTTTCATCTTCATGATCAATAAGGTTATGCGCAATAAAAATTTCCTTATATTTTTTAATGGATCCATCATATTTTTATTTTAACATGTAAACCCATTTTCACCCTATGGACTGAATGAATTGAGGATGATCAACCAAAACCCAAGTGTGATTTTTCATAATCGCATGATATTAAACTTTCATTACATTGTGCCAAACATGTTTAGTAGAATATTCATACAAAATGGATGGCTCTATGGAAGATGTAGTTATCATAGCATAAATTACCTATTTATAATAATTTATGGGACCTATTTTACCAACTTCATATGTTTTAAAGTTATAAAATTTACTTTGATCTTGCTTAGTACATTATTGTAAATTCCAAACATCAATAATTCCATAAGTCTCCGTATGTGTATGTGAAGAATAAGAAGAAGTAGCATGAAGACTTAGAGAAATTTCTAAAAATATCTGAAATTCTATTTTCCAAATTTAAATAACAAGATAATTTTTAAATAGTAGAAATGGAAAGGATATTTGGTTGATTAAAATCAACCTCATACCAAAATCAATGAAAGTTATAGTCATGTCTTAATTCCTTAACCTGTAGATGTTTTTGTATCTTCTTCTCTAATATGTTACATTGGTAATCAATATTTGAATTTTTTACATTAAAAAACTCATTAAAAATTGACATATTTACTTAATATTATTTTTCATATATCCTATGTAAGCAAACAAAACCCCTTTTGTGTTTAGAATACCCCAGAAATATACATTTTTTGTTGCATGGTTCCAACTCAGTTTTGTGTTTAGTAGAAACTAAATCATAACAAGTAAAACCAAAAAAATAAAAATTTTCATTTTATTCTTGAATCCATTAGAATATTCATACATAATTTGACCCAAATGAGCAATGGTATGAGTTCTATTTCAAAAATACACTATATTTCCAATAACTTTAGCCCAAAAAATTATCATCAAATTATTTGTAATACATCATTTCCTGATTTATCTCATCTAAAGTTATATTAATGTGTTTATAAACTCCATTTTTTTTGTGGAGTATAATAATTATTTTATTTATATTTGATTCCATTTTCCTTGGAATAATCTAAAAATTAATTTGAAGTGTATTCACCTAAATTATCTAAATGAAGTGTAGCAAATTTCAAACCTACTTTTGTTCTAACTAAATTTAACCATTAAACAAACTTAGTGGGTCTTTGATTTCTTCATCATGAAAAAAACATAATTCATCATATAAAAATAATAAATAAACATGAAAAAATATATGTACCCTTTAATGGATGACTTATTAATAGCACAAACATAACTGTGAACCAAATTTAAACACATGTTACATCTCCAAGAAGAATCCTTATGAAATTGTTTTCTATTTTATTTTCCTCAAAAATGTGTTACAAATATAATGTTATCTATTTGAAAATTAGTCAAACCATACACCATGGTAAGTATTTATAAGTCCACCAAAGACTGAACATTTAAATTTCCATGTTTCATATGTCACAAAAGTTGTGTAGACATTAAACTTGTTTCAACCACTCTAGTGATTTTATTGTGTTGGAGCAAGTAATTTATCATGTAAATGAACTAAGTTCCCATATTCATGCTAGTTTAGACTATTTTATACCTTTATTTGATATAGTTAATCTAAAGGATCTCATTTTATAACACAATATGATAGCCTTTCTTACAAATTATGATGAAATAAAGGAGATGTTTCTTCAAATTAAGAACATGCCAAACATTATGAAAATATTTAATGGGACCATTTAGAATAAAAATTTGAATAGAACCAAGTCATTATAGAAGATGAAAATAGTTATTTAATAAAGAGATATGATTCTTAAAAATTCCAGAATTAGTCTCATTGGTATGTCATATCTTATGTCGAACCTATATCTAATATCCAAACATCTCTGAATTCATTTAGAGTCTTAAATTATGAGTAAGTTATGTTTCATAAAGATGCAAATGTTTATCTTTAATAAAAATATCCTTGATTCATCATAGTCATGATCTACATATTGAGTAGAATTAGATTTATGAATTTTTTTATGGCTTGTGAATCTTGTCAAAATGAACCCTACATTGATATACAATGCATCCATATTTACCATCCTTTGACATTGAATATCTTATCTTCCTCTTCATTTACCCCTGTATGGACTTTGACCTCATCCTCTATCATTTATTTTAGTAGAATGAGAATGCATATATTATTTATTAGGGTAGCTATCTTTATTTTGATAGTGGCCTTTTCCTTTGTTTTGAAATATTCCTCCCCTCTAACCTCTACCCCCTCTATAATCATTACCTCTATATATTTGTTGACTAGAATGTGAAGTACTAGGATTGGAATTTGTAATATGGGATTCTGCTATTATCCTAGTATTCTTGGGTTAGATCATGTTGGATGAGAAACTTAAAAAAAAAAAAAAAAGTGATTCTAGTGATCTTATCAGAAATATGAAACATTTTAGTAAAGTTTTTATAAGAATTAAGTATTATTTCAATGTAGAAATAACTATTAAATCATCATCAAGTTTGTTGAAACTTGCCTTAGTGTGTTATATTGAATATTTTTCAATTTTCATATATATTCTCCCATATCATCATACTCACCTAAGGACAATGCAAACAACTACATATGAATGTTTATCCTTTTATGTTTTAGCTCTTTATCATACAAGTCATAAAATGTCTTTCATGAAGTATAATTATGAGGATATTTATTGATATGGATATATGTATCCCTAGTACAACAAAATTTTATTAGAGATACTGCCTTATAATATTTAAAATTAAACATATCAATATTTTATTTTATAGTAGGCAACATAGGGATTTCATATTTTTTAACAACCCAAACTCATTAAACACTAGTGATGTTCCATTAAGTGTTTTCATTTAGCATAATTAGAGATCGGTAAATGATGATTATTATAAATTACATTTTGAATTTCAGGAATTTTGAAAAAAGGCATGCTTAAAATTAAAAAATGTTTCTCTCAACCGAAAAAGGAAAAAAAACACACTTGCACACTTTCAAAAAAGATGCATTTATGAGGTTTTGCACTTGACCTTCATGTATAAAATGTAATTAATTTCTTATGGGTTTGTACTGTAACCATAATAAAAAATTAATGCAAAAATATAATTTTATTTCTCCAACAATACACATTTTCCATAATTACATTCAATTTATAAATCACTTACAATTAAAAAATATAATATACTAAAAATATTCTCTTACAAACTTATTTTTACCAAAAAACAAGTTTCAGCAAAATTTACTTAATAGGGGTTTGAATATTAGACCTCCCAGCTTGAAAGTATTTAAAAAAATATTATCCACCACTTTCTCTAAAATACTTAATGAGATATTAAATAAGTATATTTTATTTACTTTCAAATTAAAAAAAATACTTGTACATGTAAAACTGCACTTACCCATGTAAAAGAAAAGAAGAGAAATTGAAAGTGCCTACATAAGTGTTTGAATGTAAGTTAGACTAGAATCATATCAAGTTTTACTGTTCTTTTACACTTCCAAAATGTTGCAATTCCATACAAGGGAATGCTAATGATGAAGAGATCTACCAATGTCTTAAACTGATCATATATACTAACACCTTTTACTAATAAAAAATACAAGAAAATAATGAATTTTAACACCATATACAAGGCAATAAATTCTTTTAAATTCTATCTAATAGTTTTGGGACTTCCAATTCCATTCTCAAGTATTTTCCATGGTCCAACATATACAATGGCTATTTGAATGTCTTTTTTATGTTCTAACACCTCACTATGGCATTTTAACGCTAATAAAGGCCTCCCAATGCATTAGGTTTCAAATACATGTTTCAAACACCATGATCACACCTTAAAATATCATATACATGTCTTAAAATCATATATACAAATCTTCAAACACCTTATTGATAGTTTAACTGACTTTAAATCATTGTCACTAATGTTTTAATGGTATAATATTTTAAATTAGGGAGACATCAATTATTGTAATGCTTTTCAATAAATAAAATCACCTTAAGGTAGATTAAAGTTTAAATATTTGTTCTTTTTATGGCTTAAAGCAAACATAATATTCTTATATTCATTTAACATACATTTAATATACATTTTGAATCTATAAAAATCATTTACCATAGAAATAATGCAATAAAAAATGCATTTCTTATTACCTTTTCAAATAGTTTTTTCTTAAAATTTATCCCATGGGCCCACCACTCTTACTATGATTTGGAAAACCAACTTTTATTTCCCTCAAACAACTCTCGCCATACTCTAGTACCATTGATTGAATGATAGAGCATTTATATATTTCACAAAATAACATAGGTGGAATCCTATTGCCACTATGGTGGGTAGAAAACATTATTATCAATGTTGGTAATAAGGTAAAAGAGAGGGAATTTACTCCATCAACCCTCATCATATAAAATAACACTAATATATAGTTTTACCATTTCCATTAAAATAGGTAAATATAACTATAAAAAAAACTCTAAGCTCTTTAACTTCCTATGTGAATCCAACTCAAACACCTAATTACACATTTACTTATATTAATTTAAGTAAATTTAAATTATTCCAAGGGGGTGTATTTTAAAAATATTCAGTCCCCTTATTAAAAAAATAATTTATTAACATTATTTACCTAAGCTATCATTAATACATTAGATAAAATTCTTATCTATGGTGGAAAAAGAGACAATCTAGCTAGACATATGCATGATCCTAGCCCATTGCATTATTAAATTATGGAACAAGAAAATTCAAAAAATGTTATTCCAATTGGATGATTAGAGTGACAAAACTTCCCCATAGGAAGATGAAAAAAATTAAATAGCATTATCCTCACCATTTTATGTAGGTCCCAGTATGGTGATTTTTAAGGGTGACTAGATGTCATATCTCACTTTAGATAACCTTAAAGAATGTGCTTAAAGGACCCTTATAATAAATTCCCTGACCATTTATAATTTATTTCATCTATACTTATGCTTGTTGATCACTTAGGTTGTTCCTATGAGATTAGACACATCGAGGACAACTCAAGGGGATGTCACCCTCTCATTTTAGAATTGTTGTAATGTCCAAGTCATAAGTTGTATGTTTTAACTCTCCTACATAGTTTCTGAGAATAACATATAATCACTTATAATCCGACAAGGGAGGTTCACCTTCATACTCAAAATCATGCCTCAAATTCTTATTGACAATGGTGATTTGATACAAAAATGAGCATCTCATATAAAAAATATTAAAATGAGGGAAGGGTGTGATTAAAAATATAATTAAGACTTTAGTTGGGTAGTTATTTTAATTTGTCAATACTTTATAGGATTCAATGTGAATCAATTAACATCATCAAATATATTTATGTACTCAAATATAGATAAATGTGGACAAATAGTTTGAGGATAATGACGATGATCATGAGTCAATCCCAAAAACATTTCTTTGAAAGATTAATTGATTACAACAAATAACTATAACACATATTATTGTAATGACATTGTAAATACTAATTTTATGACATAAAATTAAAACAATGCATCCAAATATTGTGAATAAATATCAGATGCTAACTATTTAATATTATTAAAATCACTAAAAGACACATTCTAATCTAATCATGATAAAACACATAAATCTCCAAAGGAAATACTTGAAGTTACAAAATGCACAACATTACCCTAAAATGAGAAAGAAAGAAATAACATAATAGATAAAGAAAATATCATAAACATTCCACAAAATTCCATAGTTATCTATTTTCATTTATTAAAATTATTTTATCCTCAACACATCACATTGATAATCTAGAAAACTAGCAATATAGTTTAGCTAGCCAATAACAAAGTTACCCCTTTATAATATTTTGAAGATGTATTTATAGAGTAAGTACCATACCAATTCGTTTCCACAATGGAAATGTTTTTTTTACAAAAAGATAAGAATGCATGAAAAAATCAAAATAAATAGTGGGCATATATGATAATATTCTTCTCTAGAGCCACCTAAACACATGATGATTTGGTTAGGATTGTCATAGGAACCACCATAAACTATCCAAATTTTTTATGTTACACCTTTACGTTGAAATAAATCTCACATGATCATGAAAATTCTCAGAGAATTTTATTTTGTATATATAAACCTATGACCCACTTAGGATCTTGAAAATTCCATGAAGGATTCAGGGTGTTATGGAGATTGCCAAGAAGTTTGAATGTCATAGAGTGCCACCAAGGATCCACAAAGGTTAGATGATTGTAAAAAGTTTTGGAGAATGTGAAGTGTTTTGGATGAGTATAAATTCCATGGGGAATCCATGAGGGACTGTAATGTGAAGAAAGAGATGCAAAATGACTATGAGATATGTAAAGATCTATGAGGACCCATGGAGACATTAAAGAGTTGTAAGAAGCCACAAAAGGATTCAAATATCTTTATAGAATCAAAGCACCACTAAGAATACATTAAGTAATATGAATTTTTGAGAGATGATAGAATTATGTGGAATTATCTGAAGTGTCATGACTTAGTCTAAATGCCTACAAAACCAAGAATGATGTCAGTGAATAAGTAATTAATAAAAAAATCCAAGTAAATGATGATTATACCTAATAATAATACTTTAAAATATTACTATCATTGATTCTTAGATGTTTTTATTAATTTTTTTTAATTTGGGATCCCATTATTAAAATGATGGGGTGTGTTAGGGCACAATAAATGGTAACTTTTGTTGGGAAATCACTATTAATTTTTTAGAACTCATAAATTTTGGTCAAGTTTTGAAACAATATAAGATATTATGTAATAGAATGTCATGTTTTAAAAATAAATTTGAATGTTAGTTTAAATCTCAACACACCACATACTAACCTTTAACATCTTTATAGAGTTAAAGGTGTGTACATAGTGATTCATTTATTTTCCCTTTTTGTCTCTAACCCTTCTATGGAATGGTAATATGAATAAAAATAATGAAGGGTACTCCATAGTATTCATATGTTGGTTAGGGGGATAGATTGGGAATATATATATATTACATATATACATAAATATCATGTACAAATATGCCTTTGGCATCACTCTAGGCCTTTCTCCATTTCTAGTTAGGTGAGAAATCCTGTGATGGAGTTTACTTAAATCATCCTTTCTTAGGAGAATACTTTTGTTTTTATATTGATATTATGATTATAATTTTAATTTTAATTTTGATTTTATATTATTTAAGATTTATAGGAATTAAAAACCAAGGTGAAATGTATTTGAAATAATATTCAATAAGAAGCCATTTTTCCTTTGTTATTCATAAACCTCAAGTTAATGCTTAATGTGATAAAACATGGTCATGATTATTTTTCAATGCAAAAAGTTTTATTAATTTATGTGATAATTATGAAACAAATAATTGGTTTATTTATGAAAACACAAAATACTCAAGTATAATGTTGATATGTAGTCAAAAAAATTCCAAATATTCTAAAATTTAAATATTTCACAATGACCACAACATTATGCATCCAATTTGAAGGTTTCTAAGGGATCTAATTATATAAAAAAATTAGATAAATACCATAGATAACTAAAAATAATTATGAATTCCATAGTGGGATTTGTGAAGTACTATGAGGGAGGAAAAATAAAATATTTTCAAATTTTCATTCTATACCACCCATAGAGAAAACTTCAAAAACAAACCAAAACATAACTAAAAGCAAAGCAAATAAAATATAAGTAGGAAAAAAATGATTAGGAAAAAATCTAATATAAATGAAACTACTCTAATTATACTTTTAAGTCTATATGACTCCTAAACTAATAGTCTTACATTTAATACCAGAGGGTGAACTTGAAGGCTTTGGATGAAGAATTTAGAGATACCTGGAAGGAAAAAGTTACAGTCTTCACATTTCTCAGTCTAGTAAATGCATCATTGTAATCTTCCCAAAATCCATTTAATTTAAAAATTATGGATGACATGAGATGGGCAATAAAATGTTTCATATGATTATGTTTTCAAACCATGAATTTAATAGAATATTTTAATTTGAGGTTGTATACTACTATGCCCTTAACCTATACCATGTCTATGGATATGTGTAGTCAACTTATGGCTTACATAACCTTTTATATTATCTTATCACATTTATATATGATTATTATATTTTTAATATGGTCGGACTATGTAATAACTGTGACCTAATTCGAATATATGTAGGAGGCCTTGGTTAGTCTTTGATTATCATATTGAAATTTTTTTCTTACTACATTGTTGTGTATGTTTCCCCCTAGAAGTGGTTCAGTCATATTTATTTAGAATTCTATGCTTCAATAAAATTTTTTGTGGATATAATTATTATTCTCATGATTCTAAAATATATTATTTCATTGGTGTGAACTATCTTAGTGATTTCCTTACAAGTGTTATTAGATCATCGATTTAGGCTAATTTCTATGGTTTTTTAAAATTTGGTGTTACTATTATCTTGAGAGTTTAAGGATCATAGAAATATAACTTGATATTTTTTAAGTGTTTATTTTTTCATCACAATATTATTTTTCAAATCCTTTTTAGATTAAAATATATATAATTTGTTTTCACCCTTGTATAAATTATTAGTCATTGGATTCATCTTAGTGAGATAATTGGAATAGTATAATCTATCAATACACTTCCTGGGGTATGAATCCATATATACTAGGGATTATTAATATGTATTCCTAACCCATGCATCCATATGAAATGGAAAGACACTCTAAAAATGTCTCTAACGACAACATGGAGATAATAACTTTGGATCCTTTAGTTTCTAATGTGGTTCACCAACTTTAGTTAGATATGAAAAGCATGGGGAATAAATATGATCTTGATTTGGTAAAAAGGGACATAACTAGGGTAAATGAGGCATTTATTATGTGAAGAATTAGTTGGAAAATATCATTGGTAAATTGACCACTCTTTTAATTCATATTAATCCTAATAATCCTTGACCATTGTAGTCATTTTATCGCAATTAGAATAATCACAAATATAATATTATCTCAAAGCACATGATACAAAAAGTGTAAGAATGAAAATTTGATATATGGATCCACTCACTTGGATCAATAAAATGGAAATTGTATTTTATCTACAATAAACCCCATGTTTAAACAATATTTTAGTGTAATCTCTATATATGGAACTTGAGCAATTCATTTGGTATCGATAGTTATGTGCTAAAAATAAAAAGAAGGTCCTTCTTAATAGTTAGTCAGGATTTACTGATGTATAAAAATAATAATAAATCTCCAATAAATAATTCAATTAGTTGGAAAATTTTAAAAAACTAGAACTTTCAAACATTATATTTAGTAATTCCATAATTTCTCTTTACACATGGATAACATCAATGAGGACAATATGAATGACCTATTGTTGGGAGGGCTCAAGGATAACATCTACCTTGATGTTTACATTTTTATTATAATTTTATTATATAAATCCATAATATTATCATGCAATATAATGGAAATATATCTATTAAAATGAATGGGTTTCACTACTAACAGAGAGCACAATTCTAAAGCATAATAAATTCCTTGACCTATAAGATTTACCCCTCAAAAAATCAAAGAGAAACATGTAAAAGAGCTATGTTTTGGTTGTGATATCAAGTATATAAAAGGACATAAATGTGATGAGAATAAGTTGCTAAACATTTAAGGAGACAATGAACATGAAGAAGATGATGGGGCCTTAGGTGAGGGTGAGGAAGAGACAGAGGAGGAATTTATAGATGCCCACCCTTTTATCTCCTATCATGTACTTTAAAGTATTATCATGACTAAAAATCTTAATATTTTGGTATTATTCAAGAAACATAAAGTGACACTATTTACCCAACTCCAAAATTTTAGATCATGATTGTATATGGTGGCATACTTAATCACTATTAGAAATGACATATTATTAAGCTTAATATCAGAGACTAAGAGATAGATTATACTATGTTTTATATTACCATGGGTGGGGTAGACATTTTATTAAAACCTTAGGCACATTATAAAATAATTTCTAGGAACTGTTCATACACTTTCATTTTGAAGGTAGGACATTTAAACTACATGGATTATGGGAAGAATATAACTAGTTAGTTCACATCAAATGAAGAATACTATCAAAAAAGGAGATGAATGATATGTATCATTATTTTTATCCATATAATTTAATCTAACAAAGGCATATACACATATTTATTTACATAGGATTATTGGTGACCACCAAACTAGTTTTGGTGCCATGCCAAAAGGACTACCACCAAATAGAGAACATGGTCATGACATTCACCTACTTATAGGTAGTAAACCATTTAACATCAAACCATAAAATTATTTATATTCCCAAAAAGGTTAAATTTAAATGATGGTACATAAGATGTTAGAGGCATGTTTTATTTGACATAACCAAAGTGAATATTCAACCCATGTGGTCATGGTGCATAAGAAAAATGAAATTTAGAATATGTGCCCAAATTATAAAAAAAATAATAATTAAACCATCAAAGATAAGTTACCTATTAAATTAATTTATTCTTTTATATATTAATTAAATTTTACTATTTATTTTACAAAATTAGATCTTTGTTTTGGGTACCACCATATTCAGATTTATGATGAGGATATACCTAAGAAAACCTTAAATACTCATTAAGGCCATTATGAATTTATTTTTATGTTGTTTGGTCTCACAAATTCACCAAATATGTTTCAAATTTATATGAACATTATTTTTTATCCTTTTTTTAGGAAATTTATATTGGTGTTTTTTGGGACATCCTAATATAAATAAAAATTTAGGAAGAACATGTGTAGCCTATAAAACAAGCATTATTAGTTTTGGAACAACATCAAATTGGGAAAACTTAAAAAAATTTATTTAAAGTTTAAGAGGTGGAGTAATTGGGTCATATTATTTCACATGAAGGATTCAAATTTGATCCTCAGAACATCAAAGCTATGATGGAATGGAAAGTGAAAAAACACTTAATAATTCTAGGTGTTTTTTAGGGATAACATGTTACTATCATATGTTTTTGAAAACTTATGGTAGCATAGAAAAAAAACTCATATATTTATTAGATAAATATTTTTTAATTTGGAATGATATAGATATCAAGGCTTTTGAGAAGCTGAATGAGGCTATGTGCACCACTCTAATTTCTGTTACCCATGATTTTTCAAAAACTTTTATTTTTGAATTTGATGCATTAGGTCATGGCATGGAGGAAATAATAATTAATTAATGAATAACCATTTCATTTTAGAGTCATAAAAACAAGGGTAAAAACAATATAAAGATAATCCATAATAAAGTGGTGATGGTTGTTCTTCATGTAGTCAAACAATAGAGACTTTTTTTTATGGGTAAACACTTTAATGTAAAGAATGATAATGATAGTCTAAAATATATTTTTAAAATATATATTATCATCATAAGAAAAAACACATTGGTGACTAAATATAAAATTTTTAAATCATCTATAACAAAGGAAAATATAATGTTGTATTAGACATAATATCTAGGAGGGATAAATCCATTGAGGTATTGTAATATGTAATTACCATTTGGTAAGTGGGTTGGCTGAAAAAGGCATGATATTAATGTGAGAATGATAGAGATACATAGTTTTTTATTTAGAATTCCCTATATTATTCTTACGCCTCAGAAAAATTTAAGTTGAAAGGTAATGCATTTTTGTATAAATATTACTTATACCAATGTAATAATTATAGCCTAAAAAATACATCATTAAGGACATTCATTCATATCCAATAGGGGAGCAATAAGGATTTTTGAAAACATATCATATAATTAAGTAGGATATATTTTGGGAAGTTTTCAATGGGGATATGATTTTTTTATTTGAATGCATTGTGTCAATAGAAAAAGGGAAAAATAATTAAGACAACTAGTATTTTACAACCTTTATCCATTCTTAGCTAGAAGTGGGAGGAGGTCTCCATAGATTTGATTTCAAGGTTACCAAGGTCTCAAGGGGATAATTAAATTCATGGAAATTTTAGTTAGGATTAAAAAAATATGTTCATTTTTAATCCTTTTCACAACCATTTCTATCTAGTACAATAGTTATTTCCTTTTTGGATACAATTCAAAATTTGTATGGTACTCCCAAGATCATTATGAATGATCATGATCTCATATTTACAATTAAGTTTTAGACTTGTTTATTTTCATGTTTGGGTAATAATTTGGCTCATATCTCATCAAATCAGTCTCAATCTGATTGATAAATAGAGGTGGTCAAAAAATTCCTAGAAGGGTATCTATGTTGGTTTGTATTAGATAAATAAGAATGGTAGGATCATTGGCTACCAATAAAAGAATGGTGATATAACACTTCATTTCATACCCCTTCAAAAATTTATCCATTTTTATAATTTTATGGTTAAAATCCATCATATATAAATTCATCCTTAAGGGTGTAACCTAATGTTTGATTTGTTGAATAACACATTTAACATCAACATCGGTTATTATCTAATCTAAGAGAAAATTTGGCCATGGCATAAAACATAATGAGCCAAAAAGTATATCATCATTGGAGTGAGTAGTATTTTTAAATAGGTGGTTGTGTATTTGTGTGCTTGCATCCATATAATCAGATGTCTCTGAAGCAACATAAAAATGATAAATAACTTTATCCAAATTATTATATCCCTTATAATATCTTTCATAAAATTGGCAATGTTGCATATAAGTTAGATTTATCCCAATCACTCATAATTTGCTTATTTCATATAATTTTAATTAAATAAGGTAATTTAATAGAGATTTTTTACCTAGACTGTGTTATCATATTTTAATGAAGAGTTTTAAATCATCTTGGAACCTAAAGAGATCCTACACACATGCACAATATGGTTACAAACAAGAGAGATTAAGAAATATTTCATCAAGTGGAAGAATTTGAATTGTGAAGATGCAACATGAGGGGATGAATATTTTCTACACCAACATCTAAAATTATTGAAAATTTAGGGAAATATTGGCTTGAATAGGAGTGGCATGCCACACCCTTCACTTATACCATGTCTAGGGATATGTGCATTCAACTTATGATTTACATAAAATTTTATATTATCTTATTACATTTCTCTAAGACTAGTACATTATAATTAGGTTCATCCTATAGTAATCTATTTATTTTATGGGAGAATGGTGAGCATGGAAAATAAGTGAAAGGACCTCAACAATTTGAATTTTACATTAGGTGGGAAAACTACAGAAGTAGCATAGAGGATAATACAAAGGTTAGGTGGGATAATCAGAGTAATGAAGATATTCTAGAGGTCAACATAGGTGGGAATCTCAAGGAAGTCACAAGCCTTGCTAAGTTAGGGGTCCATAATGTGTCAATCAATAGTAAGGACAATAAATAGTTGGGACCTCCAGGCATACGATTCCCCCATACATATCCCCTATCATAGGTAGACCAAGTACATGGAAAGTGCTAGGTGGATAGGAACTATCAGATCTCCACATCATTTTGTTAGTTGAGAATAATGATATGTGTGTTTATGTTCCTAATTCTTTGATGGAAAAAGTAGATGCAAATTTGGAAAAATCCATTCTACCTAGGGTAAATGGATTTAAACTAAACATTAACTCCTTTCAAATATTGGCCAACCTAAAATGGAAATGTGAAGGTGAAATAGAGGTGGTATCCTTGGAAATAAGTTTATTTTTGGTCAATTTTATGAACCAAGATGACTACTTCAGAGTTATTTCATAAGGTCTATGCTTTATGGGAAAATCAAACATCACTAATAGGTGATGGAAGGTAATAAATAATCTATTAAGCTCTACTATGGATGACATCCTAATGTGGGCACTCCTTTCAAATTTACCCTTAGAATATTAGCATATAAAAGTGATAATGGGTATCATCAGAGCATTGGGATATCCCATTGCCTTTGATTTGGTCACCTTGTCTTGAAGAAGTATGGTGGTAGATAAATTACATGTTTTCTTACAAACTAATAGACCATTGCTTTATTCGATAAACATGAAATCTAAATATGGTGAATGGGATCAATGCATTTAATATGATAATCAATCCATCATTTGTCCTAAATGTAATGTTCCAAGTCATTTACAAAAATATTTCCCTAAGAAGACTCAAGTTTCAGTCACCCATAAGCAAGATTGGATATAAAAATTGGACCCCAAATTAGAGCACAAAGACACCTATATAAATTTGGATGTCTTTATGCCAAACATTATTGTTATTAGATTGTCCTCTTTAGGCCCCATGCAAGGTATTATGATCATTGAGAATCTTTTTCCTCCTTATTCCAAGTCTAGGCACAATGTTTTTCCTCAGACTAGTATAACCATCCCATTAAATGGAGAACCCCCACTAACAATAGGATCTCCCCAAGTTACTCAACCAAAGGGTTTATCCCTACAGTGTTCTTCTTTTGGTGTCAATGTGGTGGTAGTCACTCCCCTTAAATGTTCTACTCTAATAAAAAATGGGAATACTCTCTGTAATAGAGTTATTCCTTTATCAAGATTCTTATTGGGTACTAATGATTATTTAGTGGAGGCCCTAATTTCCACTTCTATTCAAAATGTCCTAGATCAAGCTTATTCTCACTTTTCACACTCAAAGGAGGATATTATAAAGGGTTCCAATTGAAATTCAAACCAAGATAACATCACTAACTCGATGTTAATGCTTGCCTATAAAACCCCTTTGTTTGCTAAAATAGGTACCAAAAAGGACCAGTCTAACTCATAGGAATGATTAATATGCTCACTAAATTCTCCTATGGTGATATATAAGGAGAAGTGACAATGTTCCACTGGTAAATCACCTTACCTGAAGGCAAACCAAGATGAAGGATTCATAACTTAGTCTAAAACTAGGAAAGGGAAAAAAATAGATGTAGGAATTAATCTAAAACCCTAAGCTAGATCTCCTAGTATGGTATCTCAAAAAATTGAAAACTCAAAATAAATTGCCAAGGGTTCTTAACAAACCCTTAAAATTTATATCACCGGACTCAAGAAATGAATTTCCTCACATAGAATGTTAGGGGGTTAAATAACCCCAGAAAGAAGAAGACCCTCAACAATCTAAGAAAAAAATTGATCCTATCATTATTCTTATTCAAGAAACAAAAATTTATAAAGAGGCATTAGGAATGTTCTTTGATAGAATTTAGAGAATGAATAGTTTTTGTAGCTTCTAGTTCTAAACGTGCCTCAGAAGGTCTAGTGGTATTCTGGAACCCAAATTTTTTACAAGGTGACCTATTAATGAGAACTAATGAATATGTATCTATTTTTTGGATATATTTATAGTAAGGAAGAATGGATTATATCTAACATTTATGCCTCTAATTCCAAAAATGCAAGGAGAAAATTATGAAAAGACCTTTTAACCTTCAAGAAAACTTGTGAGATCTAGAAATGGATAGTGACTGGAGATTTTAACACTCCACTCTCTCAAGGGGGAAAAAATAGAGAGAATTTGTATTTCATGGAAAACATGTTTAAACTCATTGACTACCTTATAGGAGCTAGCCTCATTAATGTGTAACTTAAAGGTAACCTTTTTGCCTATACAAACGAAAGGATGGGAGATAATATTATTTAGGTTCATCTTGATCACTTTATTATCTCTCTCAATTTGGATCTTTAATTTTCAATCTATCTTTCATCTCTACCTAGAATTGGTTCTAATCATAACCCTCTAGTGTTTTAAGGGGAAAATATATCTAAACCAAAGAACATCATATTCAAGTTTGAAATTATGTGTTTATATAATTGAAACCTAACTAAATCCTTAAATAAATGGTTAAAATAACCTTTTTCATGCTTAAATATGTACATTTTGGTTAAAAACTAAACTTCCTAAAGAGGAACCTTTAAAAATTGAATAACTAAGTCTTTGGGAACATTTTCATCTAGAACAAGGCTCTAAAGGAGGAACTAATAAATATATATGAATTAACAAATTTTGAAGGAAACAACAAGTCCTTATTTCTCAAACAAAAATAAATTATGAACCAGTTTCATAATCTTGAGGTAAAGGAAGAGGCATATTTGCGACAAAAATATAGATGTGTCTAGTTGAAAGAAGGAGATAGAAACACCAAATTCTTTCCCCATTCTACTTCCAAACACAGGAATGTTAATATAATAAACCATTTATAAATATATAATGGCAGCCTTAGCAATGAAGAAGATGAGATCAACTATCACATAATTCAATTCTTCAAAAAACTGCTAATGGAAGATGGATCCTTTGATGAACTACTCAAAGAAAGTACCTTGAGTAATTTTAATGAACTCATTACCTATTTAGATAATTTTTCTCTCCTTAAACCTCCTTAGATATATGAGGTTAAAGGGGAAGTATTTCTAATGGAAGGATTCAAGGCCTCTAACCCTAATAGATTCCCTTCATTTTTATTCCAAAATTTTTGGGACATCATTCACTTGTAAGTTTAAGAAACCCATGAGTGATTTTTTTCTACTCATGATCCATTCTAAGATAAATGAATACTATTTTATTGGTCCTCATACCAAAAAAACTAAGTGCAAAAAATATTTAAGATTTTTGACCCATAAGCCTATGCAATACCATCTATAATATTTGTTCAGTCCTTCTAGTAAAAATAATTTAACCTTTTCTAGATAAAGTGTTTAGGTCAAAATAGGGAACATTTATCTCAAAAATAAAATTTACTGATGGCATCATCATGGTTCATGAATCCATCCATTCCATCTCTAATTATTTGAGGTAGGTTATTTTTGTCAAAATTGATATAAATAAATCCTATGATCAAGTCTCCTAGAGATTTCTCATGAAAATTATTGAGATACTACGATTTATTATCTTAGTCAAAAAAATCATCTTGAGTTTCATTTCAATGCCAAAATTTTCCATATTTATTAATGGTGTTCCTAAAGGATATTTATTTACTTCTAGAGGGTTGATATAAAGAGATCTTATATCTCCTTACTTATTCATACTTTTGGTAGAAACGCTAGGAAGGATTTTGTAGAAAGCTCAATCTCAAAGGTATATTAATGGCATTAAAGTGACTCTCAAAACCAACCCTATCACCCATGAGCAATGTGCTAATGATACGATCCTCCTTAGGGAAGCCTCAGTTGAAGAAACTCAATAACTTAAGATGATTCTCTAAAACTAAGAGAAATTATCCAATCAATGCATCAATTTCCATAAGATTTCCATCTCCTTTATCAACACCCTAGTTTTAATATATAAAAAAATCACAAACATTTTAGAGTTCTAGGTGATTCATCTTCCCTCAACCTACTTGGGGATACCTCCATTCAAAGGTAGAATGATCCCTAACTTATGGAATTCACTCATTAACATAATTTGGAGGAATTTGGATGAATGGAAATGCCACCTACTCACACATGATTGTAAATTCCAATTTTTTGAATCTTAAATTCAAAGATCCCTACGTATTTCATTTAATTTTTTCATGTACCTAATAATGTGGAAGATAAGATAGAATAAACTCAAAAAAAACTATCAAAAAGTGTTAAAGATCATTTTAGATTTCATCTTGTCTCATGGGAAAAAGCATGCCTCCCCAAGCCAAATGGGGGACTTGGACTTATAAGTATTAAAAATATGAATCGATATCTTCTCGCCAAAATGAGATGGAAAATTATGAAAGAAGAGAAATAGTGGACCATAATTGTTAGAGCCAAATATTTGGAAAGAAATGAGGAAGATCAATTTCTTTGGGGAGAAGGCCCTACCAATGGATCTTCTTTATGGAAGGACATTACCAACTATAAAGACCTATTGAGAAAAAAAAATCAAATAGAAAATAGGGAATGGAGAGAAAATGACTTTTAGGATGACTCCTAGATATCTAATACTCCCCTCATATCCAATACTTCTAAGGAGAGAAGGGGTAACAATGTGAAAGAATAAAGGGAATGGACCAATGGTTTAAAAGTCTAGAAAGTCCTATCTATTGATAGAAATAACGTGGAAGACATCCAAGCTATTAAATACCTAGACTATTCACTTAGCCAAATCCATATTTTTATCTTCCCCAAGGATGACTACCTTTTTTGGGAAGCTAAAGATAGCAGTAAATACTCAGTAATGTCTAGTCACTTTATTGATCTAGGCCTAGAGAGAGAATGGGAGAACTAAAAGACCCTCTAGATTAATTACCTTACTCTCAATATCAACTTATTTTTTCTAGTTGGCAGCCCAAGACAAAATTATTATGATGGATAACTTGGCCAAATGAGGGCTTATCTTGCCTATTAAATGTCCCCTTTATAGAGGAGTAGAAGACTTGGTCCATCATTTTTTTGTCTTTCCTTTTCATCTCGTGCATCTTGGATTGGATTTTGTCCAAATTAAATGTATCATGGGTCAAACCAAACACCATCCTAGATTTCATCACCTAATGGAAGCCACCTTGATTTCTCCCCTCCCTATCTTTTCTCTAGTTTTGGCCCTCCCTCACTAATTTTAGGTTATCTATATAGATGACATTGACGGTATTTTATCCAACAAAAAACACAACTCTAAAGCTATTTTCCCCCATATTTGATAATCTATTGTTGAAAACTAGAGGGATTTCCCCCTATATATAAAAAAAATGATCTATGTGGATGAACATATTATATTCAAAGAATGAAACTTGGAGCAGAATGTCACCTCTCCAGCTAAAATTTCTATGAGGAAACAAATCAAGTGGAAGCCACCACTAAGAGATTGGTTAAATTTTAATTTTGATAGTGCTTCAAAAGTAAATATAGGTCCTACAAGTGGTGGATGGGTAATCAAAAACTCATCTTGGAATATGGTTAATGCATCTATCAGCCCCATGCGGGCCCAAACCAATCATGTGGTAGAAGCTAAAGTGGTGCTTTAGGGTATTTAGATTACTACACAGCTCAAAGTGGAAAGGTTAATCATAAAAGGTGATTCCATAAACATTATAAACATGTTGTTTGGTAAAAACATCCCCTCTCACACCATTAAATATCATAGATGATTTCAAGGGTGTAATCAATGATCTAGGGAACCCTTCCATTAGTCATACCTATCAAGAAGGAAATAGGGTGGATGATTTAGTAGCCAATATTGGAATCTATCTACCCCTTTTATCTATCTATCATTTCCTTTTATCTATCTATCATGAAATAAACCACATCCCACTATAAATCACCAAGGTAATTCAAAATAAATCCATCATGTCCTAGGATGTGGTGGTGTTAGTCACATGAAAAATTCACATCCTCTTTTCCATGTTACCAAAATCATGTCAAATCATTGTAGTTTTTCATGGGAGTTTAATTCTTTGATATGGGTGAAAGAAATTTAATTAATCCCCATTATTTACATTAGCAAAAATCTTAACTAGGAAAATGTAGACATTTATCACCATTCAAACTATCTATTCTTAGGCTAGCATAAAATGGGGGAGATAGAGACAAGCTCAAGATTCTATCATGCATGGAGGTTTATGATAATAAGGTCTATAAACTTTTTTGAAAATTAGGTTTGACATAATACACGTATCTAATAATAGGGCTTAACTTAAAACTTTTTAAGGATTTTCTTGTAGCTTAGAATAAAAGAACTATGGAGATAAGAGGTCTTAGAATAAGTGTCACTGAGGAGATTATTAGAGAGGTAACTAGGATTTCATGTGAGGGTTCAAAGGAATTCAAGGACCAAACTAGTAATATGGAGCTGATGTAGAGACTTTTTAGGATGAATGAGGCATTGAAAATAGATAACAAGGGTTTTTTGCAAATAGACCTGCTGAGGTATTGGCCAGAGGTGTGCCTTCAAATCATGAAATACCTTAAAGTAGAAGGTAAATTCACTCTTATTTTATCAAACCATTTTATACTATAAAATTATTTCCAAGGATTTAAAATTAGTCTACCATATTACTTGTTCAAGTCTTTACAAAGTATATCCCTTGATTTTCAACTTATTTAAGTGAATGCCATCATCCACTAAGGGTTTATCTTCCTGCTTGTTAAGCACAGTGAGACACTATTCCAGAATGAAGTTCCACTAGGAGGGTCTTATGTAGAGGAGGAATCCCTTGAAGAATACCCAACCATAGACTCCCCCAAACCTCCTCTTATCCCTTCCCTTATAATCCCTAATTCAAAAAATCTCATAAGGGGTATTCGTCTCTAGATAATCATAAACAAACCTAAATCTATTGTCTTTGACAAGTAAGATGTAATAAAATATTCCAAGAAAGGTAAGGTCTTCATTTTTGAAAAATTTAGGAAAAAAAAGAGATAACTATAGGATTTTAATGGTAAACTTCATGAAGTAGGTTTAGGCCTGGCTAGTCTCATCAAGGCATAGAATTTTATTAATAGGGGAGTCAAAAAAATGTTATAGTCTTCCACTCAGCTCATCAAGGTAGAGGTTCCCCCCAAAAGACAAGATGATGAAAAGGGGGAGGTTAAGATCACTCTAAAAACCTCCTCTAATTACCTTAATGTGAATAACCTCCTTAATAAGATGTCAAAGAAGGACCCTCAAAATTAGATAAGAATGATTCTAACAAAGGATGTTACTGAAGGCCTGAGTAATAAGACTCAGGAAATGATCATCAGGAATAGGATGATGGATAAGGTGGAGGATAAGGACCTCAACAAGTTACTCATGAAGGAAACTACCCTCCTTGAGTAATTTCTCACTTTTATTTATTATTATTTTCAATTTTGCACTAGACTTTTAATAGTTCCTTTTGTTTTGGCTATACTATTTTTTTCAACCCTCAAGGATATATCTATTTTTCTTTGATGTTGGTTTAACTTCAGGTTTCAGGACCCTTGTAAAACCTAATTATTTACTTAATCAAAAAATTTAGGGTCAACCTATGGAATAACCATGGCTTAAGTAGACTATATTTAGGAGCTAGTGATTAGACTTTGATTATCATATTATAGATTTTGTTCTTAATAAATTGTTGTGGAGGTTAACCCCTTGAAGTGGATTATTCATATTTATTGAGTATTTTGATTTTTCATAAATTATTTTTTTGGATTTGATTAATTTTCACATGTTTTTATGATATATTATTCTTTTGGTATGAGGTATATAAGTTATTTCATTACATATACCTCAAATAAAAGTGAGATAAATTCATTTAACTCTTTTACCTAGACTTATACAGTATTAAAAATTAGAGGTATAGTGATTATCAACCATTTATGAGGTGTTTGGATAGGAAACATGATTATATTTCTTCATTTTTCATGGGCTTGATGAAGATTTCCACATTTTTTTATTTGCCTATAATTCTTCAATGACATATTATTGATGCAAGAGCATGAAGATTAATTGATTATTTTTTAAATTTTTTGTATTAGATAAGTTTTGAGTCATGATTTATCTTTGTTAAGCTTTTCCATGCTTCATGTTGCTCTGTTTTGGTCTTTAAGGCTTTGTTTTCTATTTTCTTGCCAAAACTACCTATTCAAAAATTTGAATTTATAAAGGAAATTTTAAGGGTATTTATCATATATTAGTGAAATCAAAGGTCTTGATCCTTCTTAGAGAATTTAAGGAATGTCTTAGATATGTTTTGAATAGTTATATTATCTTTTTTCATAACTAGTTTTGTTAAACTCAACTAAGGTTAATACTTAGGTCAAGTCTTCTTAGTTACTTAGACAATTTGAGAAAGTTTAGGAGTTTTTGGAGTGAAGAAGGGAAAATAAGATTAATAATAGATATAATTTCATGGGATAATGAGATAAGAGAAGAAATAATTTTTTTTTTAAAAAACTCTAAGAGTTGGAGAAAATAAAGAGAAGTTTGTAAAATAGGGTGATAAACAAGGTTATGTAATGTTTTATACTCAAAACTAATGTAAATAATGCCTTATTGAGATTAATAATGAAATTTCCATATAATAATTCATGTACATATGTATTTTTTATTTTTTTGAATCATTAATCATTTATTTTAAATGTATAACTTCATGTTACATGCTTGAAAAAGATAACTACAAGTTTCTACAGTCAACATAAGGGTATGACAGTCAATTGATGATATATTTTATCACTTTTTAAGATATGAAAAGAGATAAATTCAATTTTAAAGTAAATATAAATTTTTGTGAATAGTTTTACAATTGAATTTTTTTAAAACTTGATCTTAAATATTGACTTTTAGCTCACTGCCACTATACAATCAAGAAATGTGTATCTATAGCCAAGAAAAAGTTATTTTCATTATACTTTGTTATTGATAAAAGTGAAAAAATAATTGGAAATTTTTAAAATATATGGTAATAATAATTTACAATTTAAATATTCTAAAAAAAGTGTCAAAACTTAGTTTTCACTTGATTTAGTGCTTTCTACCTATACATAGGTAGTTAGGGGTTTTGTATAATAAAATAATCATAACTCAAATCTAACCTTAAAATTGCATGAAATTTTGTGGAGAGATGTGTTAGAATATTTATTAAGATTTTAAAGTGGTTTAAATAATTTTTTAGGCCTGAAGCTCATGATATTTAAAAAACACAAATTACAGGTCCAAAAGAAGGCTTTTTTAGAGCACTAAAAACACTAAAATTATTATAACTTGAAAATGACCAATAAAAATGCAATGAAAGTTTTTATAAGGTTAATTAAGGTTTTAAAGTTGGTTTAAATTTTTTATGACACATACAGATAAATTTATTAAATAAATTTAGTCTACAAGCCTAATTCTTAGGCCTTGAAACCCTATTTTTACATTTTCTTATATTTCCAAACTTGAGAAAAGGTATATATCATAATGGTGAGTTTAATTTGCATGAAATTATTGTTTAATAGGTATTTTTAGTAAGAAAACACCTTATTTTTTTAATTTTCATTCAATAAGGTTTAGGCCTAATCATCTCTCTCTTAAGCAAGTTATAAATTTGATCTTCATTATCTCTCCATCATTTTTGGTATCAGAGAAAACTTTAATTGTACTCAAAATTTGACCTAAAGATAATGATACTTTATTAATAATATTTAATATTATTTTTTAAAAATAAACATTCAAGAAAGTACAATAATGTCACTTAGAGGAGGAACACTTAGAGGTGGTGCTAAAAGAGGTCAAAGAATAAAACTAGAGAAGCATTGATAGAACATATGATAAAGTTACAAGCATGTTTGGAGGAAATATAAATTTATTAAATAAGAGTTGTAGTGATATGTGATGTGAGTGAAGGAAAGGAAGAAACATAATAATATGTTTCATAAGAAGAAGATGAAAAAAGAATTGAAGAAATACTCTTGAAAGAAATCATAGAAATAGGATCCAAGCCCACATTATAGGTTCTAATATATAGAGGTAGTCTAAACATTGAATACTTGGTATATTGGATAGTTGAAATTGATAAGTATTTTTAATTTGAATTAATAGATGAAGATAATAAGGTTAGGTTTTCTTGTACTATGTTGAAAGGACATGCATCTCTTTGGTGGGATAGTGTCCAAGATGAAAGAAGAAAAAGAGGTAATACTAAAATCAAGAAATGGGACATAGTGACAGAAAAAATAAAATATAAATTCATGTCTATAGAAAAAAATAAAAACTTATTCAATAAAATCTAAAACTTAAATCATAAATATATGAGTGTAAAAGACTACACTAAAGAATTTGACAATCTTACAATTAGAGTTGGTTATGTAGAAGAGGATGTTGAGAAAATATAATGTTATATCAATGGTTTGAGGTTTAATATTTAGGATGAAATAAGTTTTTTTTCTCTAAGATCAGTGTAAGAGGATTATAAATTTTTTCTCAAGGTATAAGAGAAGTTGGCTAGAAGACATACTTAACAATCTAGAGGAGGAGGAAAATTTTTCAGATCTAGAGGACAACAAGGTGGTAGAAGTCAGTTGTATGTAAATAATGAAGAATCAAACTAATATCAAGGTGAATAAAATAATACAAGAGGATCATATTCATACAAAATAAAAAATCCATATACAAGATGTAGAGGAAAATGGTTTTGGGGGAAATATTTCAAATGTAATAGGTGATGGCCATAGAGAATATGAATGTCCTAAGAATCGATAAATATGACTTATAAGAACTAAAAGAAGCAATAAATTTGTTCAATATTAGGAATAAAGTGTAGGTTCACCATCACATGTGGAAGAACCTAAAGTGAGAGAATACTTATTAATGAATAGAGTATTGATAAATCCAAACAAAGAGGTAAAGGAATCAACCCAAAGGAAGAAACTATTTAGAACCACATGCAAATCAAAAGGTAAGTGTTGTAAAGTTCCCATTTATAGTGGTAGTACATATAAATCAGTTTCTTCATAAATATTTGAAAAAATAATATTGAAGACATTAACACATCCTATACCACACAAAGTATCTTGGATACAAAAGGGACATCAAGTACTAGCCAATGATCAATGTAAGGTAGACTTTTAAATAGGTAGTTATAAAGATGATGTACTTTGTGACATTATACATATGGATGTTTTCCATGTGTTGTTGGGTAGACCTTGGTAGTTTGATATAAAGGATAAAAATTATGGAATTAATAACACATCTACATTGGAAAAGGATGGTAAGAATCATACATTGACACAATTGAAAGATGGTAATGTAGTTGAAAATAATACTAAGGTGTTGTTAGTAAATGGAAAAGATTTCTTGTAGCTAATAAAAGAAGAAGAGGTTAGTTTTGAATAGACCAAAAATAATTTTAAAAATATAAAGAATAAATAAAGTTTTTATCATCCCATAGATGAAGGAGTTCTCATGAAGGAGAAGATAGATATGATAGAGTTGGAGAAAGAATATAGAAATAATATAAAGTTATAGATAGAGGAAGGGAGTATCCAAGTAGAGTTACATGTTTCCATGGTGTAAGCATTGGATGTATAGGTTATTCAATTAATGGATCATAAGGATATAATTTAGAAGGTTCAACCATTCAAAGGATTTAAATTCAAATTTGTGATTAAGCAGAAGACAATCTTGGAAGTGGTTAATATGGAGCTTTTGAGAGCTCATTATGGGAGTGAAGATCATGATAAGCATGATAGAAATGGAGAGGAGTTGGAAAACATGCCTTTAGATCATGATTAATTTATTGTTGATTTGAATGAGGTAAATCATTATTTCCCTAATATGTTTATGCATTATGTATTTCTAGATATAGAGCTAGTGCAAAAAAGAGTACTAAGTCTGGAGCAATTTAACATGTTCAATGGTATAGGAGGTAGAGTGAAGAAGTTGACCAAGTGATGAATATGGAAGTGGTGATTAGAGATATGATTGGTTTTTTTGCAGCCAATGTGGAGTGTCTTCATATTAACATGGAGAAAAAAGAGAGTGAAAAAAATAATGGTACATTAATGTTCTAAAGAGGATATACAAGAGGGAATTAATTTGTAGTAGCTAGATATGGGAGAAAAAAATATCACAAGGATAAATGAAAGAGCTTAGAAAGAAGATAAATTAATGATTTTTATCTGGTATACCTATATCCTTATAGAGTATAATACATATCAAAATCAATGGTAAATGTTGATGACTAGGACACTGATTAGGAGTAACATTGAAGACCTCATGAGTAGGAGCTCATGAAAGCTTTTATATTCAGGGAGCCTAATGCATTAGAATTATGATTAGTTTTATTTTTTTATTTATATTAAATATTTTTAATACAGAAATATGTTTTAAGAGTCATGTTTTGTCTTTGAAAATATTTTCCATGGTTCACCTTGCTCTATTTTGGTATTTCTAGCTTATTTTCTATGTTCCTACCAGAACTACCTATTTGAAAATTTGAATTTGTAAAGGACATTCTAATGGAATTTATCATCTCATAGTGAAACCAAAATTCATTATACATATTTTAGGGTTTAATTAATGAATTATATAGTTTTGAAATAGTTCTAATGTATTTATTCATAATTGATTTTGTTAAACTCAACTAAGATTAAGAATTAGGTTGAGTCTTCTTAGTTAGACAATTTGAGAAAGTTTAGGAGTTTTTGGAGAAAATAAGTAATATAAGAGTGAGAATATATATATTTTAATTTTATGAGAGAATAAAATAATTAAATTTCAAAAATACTCTAGCGAGAAAAGAAAGAGAGAAGTCTGTAAAACATGTTGATAAACAAGGTTGTGTAATGTTTTGTACTAAAAAATAATGGTTAGAATATCTTATTGAGCTTCATACTAAAATTTAAATATAATAATTAATTCAATTACTTTTTTTTAATCATTATTAATTTATTTTTAAGTTGTACTTGCATGTTAAAGGTTTGAAAAAGATAACTACAATTTTCTATAGTCAACATAAGGGTATTACAGTCAAGTGAAGCTATATTTTATCACTTTTAAGATTGTAAAGGAGATAAATTAAATTATAAATTAAATTCACATGTGCATGAATATTTTAAAAATGTAAAATATTTCAAACTTGATCTTAAATATTAACTTTTCATTGACTTTTATCTCACTGCTTGTATACAGTCAAGAAATGTGAATTTATGGCCAAGAAAAAGTTGTTTTCATTATGTTTTGTGATTGATAAAGGTGAAAAATTGATTGGTATAGTAGGATATATATGGTAATAATAATTAAAAATCTAAATATTACAAAAATAGGTCTCAAAAATAAATTTTCACTTGATTTAGTGTTTTCAACCTTTACGCAGGCAATTAGGGATTTTGTGTACTAAAATCATCATAACTCATAAAACAATTAAAATTGCATGAAATTTTGTGGAGAGGTTTGGATGATTATAATTTTTTAAAATTGGTTTAAATTATTTTTATGCCTAAATATCAAGATATTAATAAAAATTAGACTACAAGTTTAAAAGAAGGTTTGTTTGAAGCATGATAAATACTAAAATCATCATAACTTGAAAATTACACAAACAAAAGAAATGAAAATTTTTATAGAGGTTAATTAAGATAAATTTGAGGTTTTAAATTTATTTTAAAGGTTTTATGACATATAAATATAAATTTATTGAAGAAACTTAGACTATGGGCCTAATTCCTATGCATAAAACCCCTAGTTTTGCATTTTCTTGTATTTCCGAGTTTGAGAAAAGGAATAAATAGTTATGGTGAGTTGAGTTATAATTAAATTAATGTGTAATAGGTAATTTTACTAGGAAAACACCTTATTATTTTTAAATTTTCAATCAATACAGTTTAGGCCTAATCATGTCTCTCTTAAACAAGTTGTAAGTTGGATCTTCCTTATCACTCTATCACTTGTTTTAGTAAGTTGAACTCCATAAAAATGTGTTGATCTAATTACATGAAAAAAAATCTTTATTCCTCACTTTTTGGCTTATAAACTACCTATGATTCCTCTATGATAAGATTTTTTTAATCACTCTCAAAGTCAAAATATATGTACAACATTTCATTTAAAGTATATCCATTAGTATCACATACATTTTAATCTATAATATATTTAGTATTTGGTTAAATAAAAATATATAAATGAATGGAAACATAGTTCAAATTTTTCTTAGATTAAAACTCCTTATCCAACTTGAGAACATCTACATAAGTTAGAACTAAAGTATTTTTTGTACATTTCTTCAAAAACATGGCTATGAGGGGATATAAATCATTAATGTATATGTACATAATGGTATATTCTTAATGTATATAAATATTTGGGATGATACTATATATATCTTAAAATATGAGATTAATATCCCTAATTAGCTCATATGGTTGCCTTTTGATCATGATCAATTAATTTACCAAAATAAATAAATCAATGAGCTGGCAAAATTGCAAAATAAATGTACCTTATAATTATTTCTAGTTATTAATTAAATGAGGCATTAAATTTAAGAACTAGTCATACTCGAAACCATCTCATATGAAAGGAAACAATATACATGTTACATCCTCATGTTAAACATTTAAAAATCCAATAGAACTTTTGAAAGCTTGGACATGTTTTTCTACTATTACATTATTTTGGAATTTTAGAATGTAATTGAAAGCATTTTCATGAATTACATGATTAATTATACGTATTTCAATGTCTACTTCACTAAAATAAGCCATGTTTTACCTATTTTGATTTTATATTTTTCTATGTTTTATAGTTTTTTAAAATATTTGAAAAAAATTGAAAATAAAGTAAGGGGGAAACTGATCATAATGGGGCTTCCTTATAGCACCATTTTTTTATTACTCTAATTTTCCAATGAGATTAAACATACAAAGGAAAACTCTAGGGAATTTCACTCTCTAATTTAAAATTGTTGGAATGTCCAAGGCATGAATTACATGTTTAAACTCTCCTACATAGTATGTGGTAATAACAACCAATTAATTGTAATCCCACAAGGGAGGTTCACATTAGTAATCATAATCATGCCCCAAATACTTATCTGTAGTGGTTTTATGACACAAAAACTAGTATCTCATATAAAAAAGGATAAAAATAGGGAAGGGTAAGGTAGAAAATAGAAATTAGACTTAAATTGGGCGAAGATTTTTCTCATGAAATATTTTAAAGGATTCAATGTGCAGCAATCAACATTCATCAGATATAATTAAGGACTCAAATCTAAATAAACACATATCAAGAGTCTAAATATAATCAAGAATCAATATGAGAAGCATATCTTTGTCATATGAATTGATTATAGTAAATAACTATATCACATCATGTTGTAAAGAATTTGTAATGACCCAATTCATGGCATAAAATAACAATACATCCAATGCCATTAATAAATATTATAGACTAACTATCTACTACAATTACAATATTTAAATTGCACATTCTAATCTACTCATAATAAAAAAACATAAATCTTTCAATGAATTAATTAAAGGTTCAAAACATGAAATATTATCCTAAAATGATAAATAAGAAAGAAAATAATAGGTAAATAAAAAATCTTAAACATTCCATATAATTCCATAGTTATCTCTTTGACTTTATTAAAATCCCTTCATCCTCAAGGTAGCACATCGATGAGATAGTAAACTATCAATGTAATTGAACTAGCCAATATAAAATTTATCCCTTTTCAATATTTTTAAGACGGATTTATAGATTAGGGGCCTTACCGATTCGTTTCCATAGTGACAATGTTTGTTACAAATAAAAGAACACACAAAATTAAATAAAATCAAGAGTGGGCATGTAAGATCAGAATCAAATATTCTTATTCATTGGATCCATCTAAACACTTGATGATTTAGTTAGGATATGTTTAATAGACCACCATAAACTACCTACATTTTTTATTTTATGTCATTTCCATGAAGTTCATTTCATAGGATCATGGCACTTGTGTGGGATTTTATTTTGGATATAATAATGTATAGCCTACTCAATAAATTTACAATGTCACAAATGCTTTTTACTACCATAAAAACTATGGATAATGATTAATTTCATGAGCCCCAAGGGTTAGCTCAAGTGGATAGGATCAATGAATTCAGTCACCTAAGTCTCGATTTTAATTCATACCGGACACCCTGTGATGCATCATGTTTTTAAGGCAAACATTAGCCTGAGGGACTAGGAGTTCATTCTTTGTTAATGGAGGGTCCTCTTTGAATCCTTAGATATCAATAAAAAATAAAAAAAATGATTAATTATATGGAGTTCCACCAAGGATATATGAATGAGTATAAGTTACATAGATTTCCACAAGGAGATGTGAAGGCCTAAAGACTATGAATAACTACTAAGGCTATGAAGTGACTTGCGGAATCTATGAGGAACTATGAAGTACCATAGAGAGGCATAGAATAATTTCGATAGCTAAAAAGAGTTGTGAGGTGTTTTATAAATATTTGGAATGAATGAAAGAGATGAAAAGAGATACAAGGATTCACAAAGACATTGGAAGAGTTGTAAGAATCCACAAAGGTATTAGAATTCTATAATGGAGTCCAAGTGTCATTACGAATACTAAAAGGATTTTAAATTGTCATGAGGTCATGTAGAATGAAAAAAAAAAATGAAGTGTTAAGACTCTATATGAATGCATACATGGATAAGAAATAAATTTATAGGATAATTAATTAATGAAATAGACCAACTAAATTACAATATTACCTAATCAAACAAACTTGCATAATTATTATCATAGAGTCTCATTTTTTCTCATTTTTATTTTTTCAATACAAGTCCTCATTTTGAAAAAGATGGGGTATATTTGGGCACAACAATTCCATGATAAGTATGATGTTTTTATATCTAAATAAAATTACATAATTATCAATAGGTTATGATTACTGATTACATTTTATATTAGTTTCAATTATTACTCCTTTTTTACAAGTGTTATTGATGTTATTTATGTGATTGTTGGCATACTAAAAAAGAGTTAGGCATAATAATTGAATATCCTAGTAAACCATGGTATCTAAAACATTTAGATATGTAATGGTAAGTTTTTGATAGATAAATATATCACACATCAACCATTTATTTATCTATTGTTTAGTGATGTGATTTTCCTAGGGTTGTGCATATGTTTGTTGATTTTATGGTGACACTATGACAGTTTTTGTAACAATAATGGTTGGCATCGTACCAATAATTATTTTTATTTTGTATTATTTAAGATACATTAGGATGTTTTAGGCATAGTTTTAGATCACCATTATTTGTTATTAAGGCACTAGTAGTTCTCACTTTACATTTTTGAAAGTGTTTTATGTCTTAAGTGGTGAATTTGACCTTGGATTATCAAAGGTTATCATTTTTAATAAAAATTAATCATGATCCTTGACCCATTTCTACTAAGGTATTTAAGTATAATCATTAATAAAAACTGATTAATGATTATTTAATTGACAAATATTAATCTATTTTCATTTATTTTCATTTATTTATGACACAACCATGAGGAATTGACCTTAGGAAGGTAGAAAAGATAAAAATAAATAGATAATATGAGATAGAAATCAGAGAGAGTGGAGATAGTGGTAGAACACTAGTTTTGTTGGAATATTTCCATTTCATAATGGGAAATTTAAATTCTTGGCTTCTAATTCACCCAACTCTAATTTTTCTACTAATAGGATTATGTAAGGTATTTTTTTATGGATATATATAATTTGAGGAAGGTTTGAAAATATTCAAATAAGGCAAAAAAAACAAAAAAAAAAAAAACAACGAACTAGTGGGAAAGGAAAATAAATTTGGCAAATAGTCATCACTTGAGAAGTGAGTTAGGCTATTTATTTTTTGTCCTCATTATTTGATGTTGCTACTTTGATAAGTCATGGAGAGTTTTTAAGGAATGATGTAATCAAAGGGAGAAGGTAAATTAGAGTGATTTTAGACATTATAGTTATTTAAAAACCCCACATTAACCATCTCTTCCTAATATGATCCATGTTTCAACCCTCTTTACATGATCCCCCCCTTTTTCTTTTTTCTTTTTTTCTTTTTCTATTATTAGGATTTAAATAAGACTATGTTTATGGTGGAAATTTTCTCCTACTATGAATCCCTAATCATTATCCTGATTGGTAGCTGGAAAAATGTGGTTTCTCACCCTTATATGGTAGTGAGACTATTGTTTAATGATTATAACATATAATTATTTCATTGACTTCTTGGTAAAAAACTTGATTCAAGTTCATTATTGCATTGTATTTGTATTATTTTTATGTTTTGTTTATTTGTCCCTATGTGTGAGAAAACCTATTTAATTGATGGAAAATGATTTTTCTCTCTCTCGCATAATATTACCAATGTTTACTTTTATTGAATTTTTTAAAGGTTATTTTATACTTATGGTTGATGTTTGGGGTGGTAAGGGCCATTGATTATTGGGATTATCTTCCTCTCCCCATATTTTCATGAATGGTTTCATAGTGGATATATTTGGAAAATGCATGGAAGAGTAAATGAAATATAATGTTAATCTATATATTTTTGGTGTAGTACTATATCTATTATTTTAGTATTCAATATGGTAGTCATTTTATTTATTCATGTAGGGAAATCCTACATGTGCCAATGAAGTCTTAAGGCACATAATGTTGTAACTTTGTGATTAAATGGTAAAACAATGTTATAGTAAACTTTATTTACTATTAATAAATAACATCAATGAAAATTAAATTGTGGCTTATTTTTTGTTTCTTTTTAATCCCTAGTGTGTAAATTGGTTTCATCATTTTTTATATTATGAGTAAATATATTGTACTTGTACTAAAAACAAATAGTAATTTTTAATGCATAATATGTGTTATTGTTTTTAAAAATGACTAAAATTTGTGTATACCATGTAAATATTGGTGGTTAGTATAAATAAAATGAAATTCTTACCTAATCAAAACAAAATGCCTCAAATTGAGATTTAAAAAGGGAACAATAAGAAAATTAACTTCACTTACCAAAGTGATTGCTCCACATTTTCATCATAGGAATGTGATTTTAGTGAAGGATGTGAGTGCTAAATATGTCATGCACAAAAAATTGTGAAGCATGTTCCCTTGTTGGATGTATTGATGTCTTAATACACTGATCAAAATATAGTGAAGTTCCTTCTCCAGACTTTCTTATGTAATAAATTATTTTTTTAATTAAGGGAGGGAAGTTGGATTTATATTATTTATGAATGAATGATAATTGATCTAGATCCAAGATCAATGGATGAGAAGAATTCAAATATGGAAGGTTGAGCGATAAATGATATTGGTTAAGTGTGTACGAAGAGGCATGGGCTATGAATGTTATGTCATATTTTATCCCTTGTGTTGCACTTGGTATGATTTAATGGGGAATTTTTATAATTTTATTCAACACATTCCCATTTTACATGGGATATTGTGAATATTTCCTTGGAAAAGGGACTTTGAATTTGGATTTGGTGTAGTATTTGTAATTCTAAATGGGTAAGTGGATTGGATGATATCATGGATTTGAGAAGGAAAATAGGTCTAATTTTATTTATGGACTTTTATAAGTTTTGGATACTCAAAATCCATGAAATTTATTATTATGAGAGGATTACTTATTTAATTAATATTAATTAACTAAGGGTATAAGAGGTGGATTTTATGGGAATGGGTATGGTTGTGAAGGAAGAGATTAATTGGCTATGGGTTGATGAATAGGGGTTAGGTGAGTGATGTTAGTCAATGATGGGGTTATGGATGAAATAAATATTTATAGAGATGATATCATGGATTGGTGAAAAGGTTAAAATAAACACAAAGTGTCCAATTTAAACTTTCTACATTTCCCCCTCTTTGAAAGGGAATTATGAGACATGATGGATGGAGTAATGGATTTTAAAATAAATGATAATGCAGAGAATAAAATATGGGAGTAGTAAGGTTATATGATGATATGATGAATTAATAAGATATGATGTCCCATCGAGAGGGTGTGTGGGGATGAAGTACGTGGATGGGCTCTTGAAATGAGAGGAAGGGAGAAATATGGATGAATCAAGGGGTGGGAGATGAATAAAGAGGGTTTGGCATATATTAGGATGGATTAAGGATATAAATGATGATGGATACTATTAATATATTATTTTAACCCATGGATGAGATTAAGCCACTTGAGATAATGATTCCACACTTTGATATTTGATGATGATGGTTTGATTCAATCCAAGCAAGGATACATATGAAGGAATAAATTAAGAATGATATATACAGAGATAAGTTAAATGATATGTTTTCCCCAAATAAGGATACATATAAGGGAAAAAATATATGAACTTGTATTGGGAATGATTTATCCTATTAAAACATTTATACTCTTGATGTACTCCAAGCAAGGATACATGTAAGGGAGTGAAAGCTATGATATTAGATTAGATGGATAATAAATTGATTTATTTATGAACATAGATCAAGAATTTAACATATTACATGGATTAATGATGATATGATCAATTTGATCGATGATATAGATTCAACAAGGTGATGAAAGTATAACACATTTTCAAATAATGAATAAGCCATAAAAAATCTTGCACATGAAGATGTCCCAAGATTGAATGATGGTGGGTTGATCCTGATTTGATCATGTTAGATTGTGATGGATAAAAATTATATAATGAAGGATTAAATTAGATTAGAGATGAGGCTCATATAAATTTGATTTATCCACATGTGGGCCATGAGAATGATTTTGGATATTGATAGTTAGTTATAATAATTGGATGTTTAAGAGATGAAAGTATGTTTTTTATAAGGGAATGATTATTGATGTATATGGGGGAAAAATTATGGATGTAGAAGATGAACATGGACATTTTTTCCATTATTTCATGTGGCATATATTTTTTTAACACCCTTATTTTTTATTATGGCATGTGACATTATGCACCATGATATGGAAATATCATGATGACATTATTTTATTATGCCTAAGGACTAACTAAAGTATAAGCACATGACATGATGTACCATGTTATGAAAAACCATGATGACACTATTGTAACACACATACACTGAGTTAATACATAGATGTAATATAGAAAGTAAACAAACAATCAATAACATAGAATCAAATGCATGTCCTACATCAGGTTAAAATATTGATGCTTGGTGATTAATGGCAATTGGTGGATTTTTACCTAGGCAAGGATATATGCAAGGGGGTTTAATTAGGAAAAATATATCCCAATGGTCTGAGATTATTTTATTACAGATTTTGACATAATTTTGGAGAAACAAAAATATATTTTTTGAATTTTTTGCTTTACGTCTCTTATTTGGACTTTTATAATTTTATGCTTTTTAGGAATTTTTTAGATTTTTTTAATTATTTTTTGGAAATTTTCATATTTTATGATTTTTAGTATTTTTTAATTTTGTATTGGTTTTGTATTTTGGCTTTTTGGTTTTAAGGATTTTTGGGATATTTGAGGGGCCTAGGAGCAAAGGGGAAACCATTTATATCACCTAAAATGGAAGTGGTGGTATATAAAAGGTATTCAAGATGATGATTAGGGAAAAATATAGACATATTAGGGAGGACTAGATATGAATACATGAGGATTTAAGAATGGATAATAATATATCAAGGATGATCATGGGTGGATAGTAATGGATTAGGTATGATTATGGATGGATAATATTGTATTAGTGATGTATAGGAATTGATTAAGGATGATTAAGGATGTATAGGAATGAATAAGGGATATTTAAGGACCACATCATGTAATAATGAAAATGTCTAAACGTATAAGTACCATGCTAAGTATATAGCATAATTTTCCCAAACATGTCTCAATAACTATACCTATTCCATTTTATTATTAAGGCCAAGATGGGAAGAAATATGTGTATGATAAGATGGATATGAGGATGGTAGGGATAGTGAATGTTAATGGATAAAGAAGTAAGGATGGATTAATAATATTTGATGGAGAAGGATGAGTTTGTATTTGGATAAGTATGGGTTTGGATAATATTTATACAAGGATGGTGTTGACATGATTCTTATTCACATAAAATATTATTACGGGAAAGTGCCTAACATTTAGGTATCAGTGAAAATTCACTCCAAAGCATGATTTATGGGTCTTAGTTTTATAAATAACAATGTGGTGGAATAGTGGTTTGTAGAGTGGTTACTTACCATGCATTATTCATATATGATGGGTGTCAAACTCTAAATTTGAATTATAATTAATTTTGATGGGTGGATATAATCTAAGGTGAACCTCTCCAAACAAGATGAAAAAGGATGGAAGTGTAAGACAAAAAATAAGGGGTCATATAATCTAATTGGATATTAAACAATTTCAAGATAATTATAATATGATGCCATGTATATATCATAAACCAATATATTTTGTGTGTTAACTAAAAACACAAAACACAAATGAACATAATAAAGATTTCAAGGAAATAACTGCAAAAATATTCAATGATTACAGTTGAAAATGTTGTTATTATCATATTATTATGTATATCTAATGTCACTAACAAGTATTAAGTATGATATATAATCATAGAATTAACAAGACTAATAGACTATCCAATCTCATCCTTGAAAATAACACACACTTAGCCTATTGTATATTCTTTAAATTAATGTAATTTCCTCAATGAAACACATAAATTTGGAAGGGACACCACATTCACACACAACTCATAGAAATAGTTATAGAAAAAATATTCATTTTCATTAATTTATAAAATTGTCATCTATTTATAATGTATGAGAAACATGTATATATAGCTCTATATGGGCACTGCCTCATCTTCATAACATGTTTCTATGTATAAAATACTAAGAAATAAGTATTAGTATTAATTTAGTTTATCATTCATGCATATGAAAAAAAATTATTTGTGAATCAAAGATAGAAATAAATATGACAAAAATAGACTCCAAAATTATACTATGATGTCTAATTTGTAATATCAGTGGTATCTAAATTCAAATTGAACTAAACCCCAGTTGGTAAATTAGGACTTGGTGTTCCAAAATTAGGGGTTATTGACATAGTATTGACTATGGAGGAAATATTTACTATGTGAGTAATTGAAGGAGCTACATCAATTGTCTAAAATTTTGAACCCCCTATTTGAGTTGCGAAATATTCTTGGTCATTATTTTTATTGTAGGCATTAACACATGATGTGAAGGTCAACTCAATTACTTCATAAACATAATGGTATGTTTGAATAAAATAAAAATCATTTCCATTAATTTTTTATGTGTAGCCATTAAAGTATCAAATGATTTTTCTAATTCATGTGCATGGTTTATCCTTTCCTTAGGGAATGTGACAAATTAAATAATTTGTTCATTGATTCGATAGATTGCATTCTCAACATTTGATTTGAAATTGTCAACAGATGTTTGGAGAAAGGTGTTAAATAATGTCATATTTATTATATACCTCCATGGAGTATATATAAAATAGATATATGTCTTTGATAAAATATGTGTCTCGGTATTCTTGACTAGTTAATTGATTAATTATCTCTTTATTTTCTAGTCTTATGTTGTTCACATAATTTTGAAAAAAACTAATGTTTAGAAGTGCCAAAATATTCAAATTTTGGTATGAATTCTCCATAACTATATTTTATATTGTTTATAATTTGGCATCTAATCTCTTCAAGGCCTCATGAAACTCCACCACTTTATGCTAGTGTGATTGTGACTTTCTCATGCTTTATGTATAGAACATACCAACTCACATAATGACCAAGTAGAGTTATGTACTTGCTCTAGAATATCTTATAGGGTGTCAATCCTGGGTGGAGATAAAAAAGGTCCACCAACATTTCTTCTATCTTGATAATAGTGTGATTTGGATAATACTAGTAATTACCCAATGTCTTCAACAACATTCTAATTTATTTTAAGAGTATACATATATGTTTTTCATTGACAACCTTGTAAAATAGAGGGTAGAATATATATAAAATTATTTTTATATGTTTTGTAAAATTATGAATGTGGAACATATTTAAATCATCAAAAATTCCATTATTTACTCCCCTTGGTTGTCATGGATCTTCTATTAGTGGAGTGGTTTTGTCATATACAACATATAACAAATATGACATGTAAAAATGATCATCTAGCTTATTCTAAGAAATAATTTTCCATTTCAAATTATATATAATAACCTCCCCCATGGTAGTAATTTTCATATCATATAAAATATTTGATAATGAAGGGATCCATATATCATTTTTACATGTGTTGCGTATTGGGTTCCATGTATTCTATTCATGAGGGTCGTATATATCCTAGCTCTTGGTCCAAGTTTTGTAATAGATTTATATTTTTTTTTCACAAAAATATTAGGATCATTGGTTGAGGTCTTGATTATATCCCTAATAGTATTATCTATGAGCTAGCTTGAATGGGTCGAGAAGTCATAAACTATATCATTTTTTTGTAGCCCATAGAATCTCTCAAATGAAATTCCAACTCTGAAAGTTATAGATTACATAATATCAATATTATGTAATATATATTTAGTGCATGTTATATCTATAAAATAAATTATAGGAAAGATAAATACAAGGGGATAACTCTAGTTTTGTCATTGTCTTGTGTAGTCCTATATCTTTAATGTTCAACAAGTTCTCTATGTATTCCCTTTTAGACAATGACACATTTTATTCTCTCTCTCTCTCTCTCTCTCTCTCTCTCTCTCTCTCTCTCTCTCTCTCTCTCTCTCTCTCTCTCTCTCTCTCTCTCTCTCTCTCTCTCTCTCTCTCTCTCTCTCTCTGTGTGTGTGTGTGTGTGTGTGTGTGTGTAAATAGTTTAATAGTTGAGGAAATTATTACTTAGGGATAAAAATAAGGTGTTTTTGAACTCTACTTGTGCAAAAAAAATAAAATATTAATGGTGTAGGATTATTTTCCTTAAAGTCCATTATTGTAGCCTAATGAATTTCATATTTAGACTATATATTTTAAAAAATTTAGTGAATAGAGGGCTCTATATTTTAGTTGGATCATTTATTTATTTTGAAAATATTATTTGATTTGAATTAGGGATGATGGCTAGCTATGAGTGTTGAATTCATTACCATAAAATTTCATTTGTGGAAATTAATTACAAAGTAATAGTCTATGCCAACTATATTTCCATTTAAATTTAAATTTTATGATGTATGATTTCATAGGACCTTACTTGCCACATTTCTTGTTATTTATTTTAGATACTTATTCACCTATTCATTTTATAAATTCTATCCACTATTGAAAACTATCATCATTTCTCTTAGCCATGTCTTATTGTATGTCTTTATGCAAGCTTGAATAGGTTCATACTAGATTTAAGGCTCTAATTTTATCAATATCAAACACATGGCATTTTTTTTATATGTTCACTTGTCATGAATACTACAATATTTCATTTTATATATTGGTCTCTATGTATAGATATGGTGACACTTGGCATGATCTCACCAATGAAATTTGTCGTTAGATTTGGTAAATTTGAAATTTTGGTGTAGTCCTTGACATGGTAATATAAATAAACTTGGTATGATCTCATTACATCACTCATTTATGTATTTTGAAATTTTTAACTTTTTAACATAAGCTAATGATGGAATAAGAGAGTGACATGTAGTACGATCTTGTTCCATTGTGTCATTTGGAGGAGCATAGACTTAGTCATTTCCACTATAAATCTTATAATGAAATATTATAACAATGTGTGGTATGATCTTACTAAACTTGATCATTGGAGACATCAAAGATTCAATTATTTTTTAGTATGAATATTGAATGAGATGTATAGATGATAGTTTATGTGGAAATCACATGATAAATAAAGAGACTTAGGTCATCATTCAACTTTAAATAGAAGAGATACATGAGGTGAATTCAATGTTGACCTATACATGGAAACTTAATAACTTTAAACAAGCATTGGTTAGTATTTATTAATCATGAAAATAAAATTTGACATTTATCAAATAATGCTTAAATTTTTATCAAAAAAATAGCTCATGTATAAAAGGAATTTATCTAAGATATGTTTGGATCCAAGATTATCACATGATCATATGAGACTGAATATGTAATTTTATAGGTCAATTGGGTCCCTATATAAAAATTAAAAAATTTAACATTTTAGTCACAAAAATGGTGACTCAATGGGTAAATAATCATGAGTATTTAAGAACCAAGAATTAATATATTAAATATCATAAAGGATTTCAAACCTTATAATAAATAAACCAAAGAATATAAATATACTTTAAAATGATCATGAAACATACTAACCCTTCTCATCTTTCAGATTGTGTGTGATTATGTGATAATTAATTCCTCCTTTTTATGATATATTTTGGCAAAGATTACACAAAACTAAAGATTTTATTGATTTGACCTTCTTAAAAAAATATTTAAAGCATAAATATTTGGGCATCTAATCATTGCTCTACTACCATCCAAACATCCATAACCTTTAAAGAGATACCTTTGATTCCACTCTAAGCATCACTTTACTATGAGCTAGGCTTTCATATCATCAATAGAGATTACTTGAATTACCCTTCATTTATTTATTTAATAGAAAACATTGGAAGAAGGCTTATGAACAACCATTGGATGGGTGTATATGATTAAACTTCACTATAGATAAGATAATTAAATTAACATTTTATCTATATCAATGATTTTTATTTATCAAGGAATTTTTAAGCACGGAAATGTGTAGTTAATATTTGAATATGATACATAGTTATAAAATTTGCATGAAAATATCAAAGAAAATTCCCATTATCTAATAAAATTATTTGTTTTAAATAAAACATTACATTCACATATGATACATATCTTAAATTTAATATCTAACTTTATCATGAGTAAACCCATTATTAAATTTAAGTGTGGTTAACTACCCTATAGAATAAATTTATAAAATGTCTTTGCAAGTGGTAAAGATGACCTTATTTACTAATCTAGGAAAATAGGGGATCTAATCTATGAAAACATGAAATCTAATCTAGGAAAATAGGAAGTATAATCTAATCCTACTACTATATCAAAAATCATAGACATTCAAATATGCTCCTAGTTAGAATATCCATGAAATATTGTTTCAAGAATTGTCCATTAACTAGAAAAGTCAAATCATTACCTTGGAGGTCTTTCAAATAAAAACCATTATTACCCAAAATTTTAGAGTTTTGACATGGTATAATTCATAATGGAATGAACTTATCACAGTTTCCTTTATTTTCATGTGATTTGTCCCATAGTAGAATATAATTTAAAATCCTTAAAAATTTGATATTATATCTTTTTTCAAACCATCTCATAATGATTTCCTCATCTTTACTAAAAAATTTTAAATCTTATGTTTGTGCATATTCTATCTAAACAATCTCTAGCAATCTAGCCTAATTTTTTCATCATGTTCAATATACTCATGCATAAATTGATACACTAGTAGATTCAGAGTAATGGGAAAGATGAATTTTTAAAGGTGAATTTTTAATATCATACTTATTTCTTGTCATGTCTATCCATAATGCATATTTTTGCAATAGTTGTCATTCTCTTGGTTTGATTTCTATTGATTTCTTAATGTTTCCAATAAAATTATTATTAGTATATTTAATAACTCCATTTCCTTGTGGATAATAATTTGAAGATAAATTAATAGTAATATAATTATTGTAATCCCACATAGTGAATGTTTTATATTCAAAATCAAGTCCATTCTCACACACTAGGTAAACTGGCATTCCAAACCTAGTTAGAATATTTTCTTCAAGGAATTTGATCGCATTTTGTGATTTGGAATTATTTATTGTTAAAACCTTGATCTATCTCATGTAGTGTTTTTTAGCTATTAGTATGAACTTGTGTCCAATTAATTAATTAGGGTTAATAATACTTATAAAATCCTAAACCCATTACCCAAAAGGGCATCCTTTAATCATGGGCTACAAAGGCATAGTGGTGTCAATTTATCTTTTTCCAAACACTTAAAATTAGTTATAATTTCTAATGTGATAATGTGTGTCCTTAAATATGTTAGGATACTAATATCCCATCCTAAGAAAAAATTGGTCTATATCATTCCTTGAATCATGCCCATTACCTATGTTTGAGTGGAATTTATCAAGGATATCTAAAACATCTTGGAAAATACATCTCAAATAAACTCATTATTTTTTTTTTATAAATTAATACTTTTTTAATCATATAGTGTGTTGATTTTTGAATAATTATTTGGCTTTATTCTCTTTTTTATTCAAGATGGCATATGATTTTAAGTAAATAGTGAATTATTTTGGTATATCAATCATTGTCATTTATTTGAGACTATTAACTTACTCAATGGAGTTACATGGATCAGTCTCTACCATCAGCTGAATAATACCTTATCCTCATACCATTTTATTGGGTCTAATTTATAGGTCGAATTCCTAAAAAAAATTCATCATTTTACCTCTTCTTTCACCTGGCTCATTTTTTCTGAGTGTGAGCTTGGCAAATGGATCTAGGACAATTGTGTATATTTTATTACACATAATGTAATGCCTAAATTTCTTCACAACTTGGATCAACGCATAATTTTTTTTATTTATCATTGAATATTTTAGATGTGTACTCATGAATGCTATAGGAATTTTTTTGTATGTAACCTTTTGGGTGAGCACACAAGATATAGTATGTTTTGATATAAATGAATACACAAATAAATCCTTGCTAAAGTCTGGGTTGATCAAGACTTGGGGCTGGGAAATGAAAATTTTGATGTATTTAAATTCATGCTTGGCTTCAGATGTCAATTTTACTTTTATTTCCTATTTAACTATTTCATTCAAGGTTTCATAATTTCAATGAGTACTAAAATGAATTTTATGATGAATTTTGTCTTGCCAAAAATAGACTAACCTCCATTTTTATATTGGGATATGGATATTTATAAATATCTTGAACTCTTTAAGTTTCAATTGAAATACCTTCCTTGTTAATAATATGGACCAATAGTTTACCTTATATGACTCTAAAAATAATTTTCTTTGGGGTTTTTTGAGATTCAATACCTCATGCATATATCAAACACTTTTTACAAGTAGATAACATGATTTACTCTATCTTTAGAAAAGAAAATTATATCATCCATGTAAATAATGATGCACATACCAATAAATCCCTTAAAATCAAAATACATGGCATGATGAAAGGTAGCACCTACATTAATTATTCCGAAAGGTATTCTCTTTTATGTAAATGCTACCCATTTAGTAGTTAAATAAGTTTTCATGTGACCATCATTTTCTATCAACACTTGATTGTAGCATGTAAATCTATCTATACAAGACATATTTTACCCACTAGCTATATGAATTAATTCATATAGGAAATTAAATGGATAATTGACTTTTTCTAAATCTTGATTAATATTCTTGAAATCTACATAATCTAATTTAACCATTCTTCTTTCACACTGGAACTAGATTGGCCACCCAAGTATAATTTTTGATAGGAAATATAATTTTGGCATCTAATTTTTTTTAAATATATTTCATAGTGAGATATTATAAAATGGTATTAATTTGTCTTTCTCTTTATCTAAAAGTTTTGTGTTCTTCCCTAAGTGTTATGGTATGTGTGATAACCCTGGTGCAAAAAAAAATTAGGTCTTCATAAGTATAGGAAATCACATCCTTGAATTATTCAATAATTCTTATAGATTCTATTTTTCTTAATCATAACATCTCAATCCCATGTTGATAGGTTTGGTATGCTCATTTGTTCCTAAATTCACCTTGGTAAAAAAAGATCTATTTCTTTTAGATTGATTTTAGTTTTTAACTTGGCAGTCCATATAAAAGACTTGGTATAAGGAAACCATCCATTTAGGTGTCATGTTTCCTTTCAATTGAATGATAGCATCATCTTATCTTTCCTCTTTATTCATTGGGTCAAAATATCTTTCATTAATGATATGAAACTTGAAAGCACTATAATTTCACTTGAACTATATGAGTTGTTGATCATCTTCTAATACTTGAAATTTTTCAACATTATCAAGGACTAAGGGAAATGGTGCCAAATCTATAGAAAATTTATAAAATTTGAACTCTTGAAGTGGGGCCAAATTTTCTACATAGGTAGCCATGGAATCTATTTTTTTTTTCTCTATTAAGATTGAATTTATATTTAAGTCTTAAAATTATTTGATTTAGTCCTAAACTATATACTTATATGTTTTTCAATTTGATAGTTTACATTGATATTAATTGATAACCTGATTAAAAACCAACTCTGAATCTCTAAATATTAAAAATTATTTGACATTATGCTTTAGTTTGAATTAGATCCCCAAAATCAAGGCTTTGTATTTTACACAATTATTAGTGCATGAAAATTACAACCTAAAAGTGGTAAGATATTCCTTCTCATTGCATTCAATCATATTTATACCTAATCTTGAAAACTATTTGGATCAAGTGTCATTAAAATACATGGTCAAAAAATGTGAAGGACCTTCAAATTATCACTCATTATTCTTAGGTTTTATTATGAAAGTATAAATTCCTATGTGCGATGAAGTAAAATTAATTATTTAATTTTTAGAATTGTACTCTATGATGATGTATTTCACCTTTCATTTAATCTCAACCCTAATCTAATTATCTACTTCTTTCCAAGATAGCCACATGTGTGAAAATTCTATGGCCATATATATATTTAATGATTTTGGCCAATCACGACTCAGGAGTACACCATAAACCTCATAAATGTCAAATAGAAGTATGTAAATGTGTTTTTAGACATGTGGTTTAAAATAAATATGTATTTAGATGCTTAATAATTTCCCAACAAAAGGGACTGAAGAGTTATCTAATTTTAGGACCACCCTTTTTGACTTATCTATATTTAACCTTAGCTTCTTACATATTTCAATGTGCATCACATTGACCAAAAAACCTAAGTTAATTAAGCATCTATGAATATTTTTCCCACAAATATATGATAGTTAATAATAAATATCAGACCTCATGTTTATCAAAATAGATTATATGTATTATTTTATATTTGTCATCATATGGCATACTAGTCAAAACCTTTAGTAAAATTTCTCTACGATATATGATCTAAGCCAACACATGAAGGGAAATGTTTTCCTTGAATTTTTTTCATATCCTCAACTATGTTATGTCCACTCTTATTATGTGGATCATCCAATTATTTTGTTATCATTTTATTTATGAGGAGGTGGATTATTATTGGCATTTAGATTAGGAGGAATGAATTCATTATTGTTTGGAGGTGTGGAATTTGTGATAGGCTATTGATTCTTATTTCTCATATTATATTTATTTATTTATTTATAATTTTTTAAATGAATGAATCTCATGTATTATCTTCTATTTTTTCATCCTCAACATCTAAAACACCATTATAATGTTAGAGGCATTATAGGCACTATGTATGGATGGATCAACCTGATCTAGGATAATATTGTATCTTTCCATCTCTTTCTAAAATATTTTAAAGGTAGTAAAAATCACTATGTAATATAATTCACCATGTCGTGAAGTACTATGAACTCTACACTAACTAGGTAAGGCTATCTCAAAAATGTTTAGCACAAGAATTTTATTAGGTTGTGGATCTAAGTTATTATCCAATTAGTTAAATGGTATGTTATATCTTTAAAATGTGAAATTCCTATTATCCATTTCTATATAGTGTTCCCTAAGAATTTTACATGCTTAATAACTCATTCATAAGTTTTTTCACCTTGTGTTGAATGACATCCAGTTCAAATTTGGTGGAATCAAAAGTTATACCTTATGTTCTAAAAGCATTAGCTATAAATAAGGATTGATTTTGATTCTATTGATTAGAACCATGTGTAGGATTATTCAAAAATATTTAATTTTTGTCTAGTTTGGAATGAGATAAAGGTAATTAAGTGAAGACATAATTTTTATTATTGGTAATGACATTCTAACTAGAATTTATAAAGGGATTTATGGCTAGGAAATTTGGATTAATGTTATGTATGGCCAAAGATTGTAATTGAATATCTAGCTTCATTCAATATCAATAGTTTCAATAGATGCATCTGACAAGTTATTAATATTCTAATCTATATCTAATAATATTATAGTCATAAAATATAAGCTATTTTTATACATCTTAAGGGCTAATATAATAGTAGGTCTTTGTGCAGTAACTACACAACTCTAAATATTTTGAAATATTGTATTAAAATCTCTAATTGGTTTATTGGGTTCCTTTTTCATGCTATAAAGTGATTATATAATACACTAGGTTTGTTAACCTTCCCAAACTAATAAATAAATATTTAGTGACATAGTGTATACAACTTCATTGAATTATCTTGAAGATTAAGTACACAGTAATGAGAAACATCTTATAGGGTGAAAGGGAATAATCTTTATGCAACATCTTCATGAATTGCATTCAACAATCCTAAATAATTATTAAATTATTTTCATATGTTCCTATACATTTTTTCCCTATAAGGAGAGAAGGAAGGGAGCTACTTGACATGATTTCTAAGTGAATCATGGACTACACTAGCTATGGTGATGGCAGAATAAGTTAACAAGGCCATAGTGAAATTTTGAGGTTTTTTCCCTTGGGTTGGTGAATTTGGTTTCATGAAATATGTCCTAGGGATACTAATATATGATATGGGTCTCTGATGAACCTATAAAGATGATAATAATAGGATACCAGAGTTGAAATTAGACCTTGTTAACTTTTTGGTAGATCCAACGTACACAACTTGAGTAAGTTTTTGATATTTATATATTTTTACCTCATTATAGGACTAGATAAAACCTATTTATGTGAGTTATATGAATATAAAATATTCTCATGGGAAGGACCCTGACATTTTAGGATTGGTGAAAACTCACTCCAAGGCACAAATTGTTAGTCTTTGTTTTATAAATAACTATGTGGTGGAATAACAAAGAGTGGAGTGGTTATTTACCATTGGAATGGTTCATATATTATGGATGTCTAATTTTTAATATAAATTATACTTAAGTTTTATGGGTGGATCCAAACTAATGTGAACCTATCTAAACAAGATAAAAGAGGAGGAATAGTAAGGTAGAAAAGAAGGGGTCTTAAAATCCAATTGGAGATTAAACCATTCCAATCTAACTTAATAAACTAAGACAAGTATATATCATAAAAAAAAAAATTGTGTGTTATTTTAAATTAAAAAACACAACAAAACATATTAAAGAGTCAAAGGAAATAATTTTAAAAGTATTCAATGATGACAACTAAATTTTGTTCTATTACCATATTGCTACACATATCCAATGTCACTAACATGTAGTATGTATGATCTATAATCATATAATATAAAAAAGTAACATAATATTATCTCTCATTTATAAAAATAACACACATTAAAATTATTGTAAATTTATTAACTTAATGAAAATTCACCAATGATATATAGAAATTTGGAATAGATATCGCATTCACACAAAATTCATAGAACAATTGTAGAAAATTTTATTCATTTAAATTAATTTCCAAAATTCTCCTCCCTTTATAATGTATGAGAACAATTTATATATATTTTTATTGGCACCAACTCATCTTAATAAGGTGATTACATGTACAAAACACTAAAAATAAGCCTTTGTATTAATTTATTTTAGTGCTCAAGCATATACAAAAATTCCATTATTGATGAATCAAAGACATAAATAAATATGACAAAAATAGACTCTAAAATTAGACTATTATCTCTAAGTTGTATTGTCAATTCTATTTGAATTCGAACTAAATTGAACTACAATTGGTAGATTGGGACTAGGTATTCTAAAAGTAGGGGCTAATAACATGTCATTGATTATGGAGGAATGAGAGTAACTAAATGTGCTAGAATAGTTATCTAAACTTGTGAACCCCCTATTTCAATATCCATCTATTCTTTCTCCTTATTTTTATTGTAGGAATTAACACATGTTGTGATGTCAAATTCAATTACTTTAGAAAATGTTAATGGGAATTTTTAATAAAATAAAAATATTTTCCATTAATGTTTTGTGTGTAAAAATTGAATTATCAAATTATTTTTATAATTCATGTCCATGGTCTATCTTATCCTTTATGAATGTGATCAACTAGTAAATTTATTCATTGCTTCCATGGACTATATTCTCAACATTTGTTTTAAATTTGTCAACAAAGGTTTGAACCAAGGTGTTAAATAATGTATTATTGATTATATGCCATGTGGATTATATATAAATGAGATATGTAGGTATTAGATAAAATAAATGGCTTGGTGTTCATGATTATTCATATATTTATCTATCTCTTTCATTGTTAGGTTCCACTCCATAAGATCATCTCTTATATTGTTCACATGATTTTTGGCAAAATTAATGTTAAGGAGTGTAAAAATATTCAACTTTGGGTATAAATTATCCCTAAATAACTTTGATATCGTTTATAATTTTTCATCTAATATATTTAAAGACTCATTAAACTCCACTACTTTGTGCCACTATGGTTGTGACTTTGCTTGTGCTTTATGGATATTACATACCAAGTCATAAACTAACCAAGTACAATTAAGTACTTGCTCTAGAATATCCTCTCGAATGTCAATCTTAGGTTGAGACTCTAAAATCTTATTTTATTGGTAGATACCACAAAACATTTTATTTAACTCTCCACCTATATCATCTACTATATATATAGGGTATTCGTCAAACTTATCATGCTTATTAGGTAGAGTTTTTCTCATCTTTATTAGGCTAAATATGTCATCTTCTCTTCTAAATTCAATTTCCTTACCAACACCTATCATTTTACTCTTTATAATCCTTTTCAATTGGTTATTATTATCATTAAATTCTAAGCTTATCTTAAGGGTTTAAAAAAGTACCAAGTATTATCTAAAAAATTCCTCTATTTTTAATTATTGCATCCATTATGTGGCTAGGACTAGTTCAATGTCAAAGATAGGCTCTTGAGATGAGGTGGGAATGGATGAATGGTTAATATTGGTAACATGATTAATGGAGTGGTAGGTGAAGGGGGTGTGAGAAATGGGAGATCAACCATTTTGTCATTAGAGACCTTAATTTTGGGTGGAGAATGTATATTGTATTTGAATAAATTTAGAGAGTCTTGAATAGTTGTAAAAATGGAAAACTTTGTTTGGGGGATTTTGCCATGGGGGATCTTATATGAGTAGATAAATAACTATGGAATGGACTAAACAATAATTGGAAAACTAATTTCTCAAAATGTATTGTCTAGGGGTTATTAGGAATAGGTCCTCAAAGGTTTATTTTGTCCTCAAATTATGACATGTCTCAAAGTTGTTAATACTTGAAGGAATAATGCACATGTGATAAGGACAATGTTAGGGGTGGTAGTGCTACTATATAATAAAAAATAAAATACTGGAAACTATTATTATAGGTATATTATAAGTACTATGCAAGATATTAGAAATGCAAGTATAATATAATGGGACTATGTGGCCTCTAGACCAGTAACAAGAATGGTAGTAATTATAAGGACACCTAAAATAGAGGAAATAGGAGCCATGACCTAGGTAGTAACTATTGTTGTTATAAATGGACTACCTACACCACAAGTAACTGATATGCCAATGGAAGAGTATGTGTTGTGGTAAGTGGGTGTAAAGCCTTGATTAACCTAATATCATGTTCTTATGTCTCAAAAATTTACTACCCTATGCCATCTGTATTAAAATTAATTGAATCATAAGTTAAAAATGTACCTATAATTATGCCTTCTAAAAATTATCATATGGTAATTGATATTATGTGTCATCTTTTTCATATTTTATTAGATGCACATTTACAATACCTATGTCTACTAAGTTTTATTTTTTATATTACCCTTAAAAATATAAATAGATTAAATTAAATGGTGTTTATGTATGTGAAGGAGGTCTCTCTTCCATTATAACTACATGGGAGCTAAATTATTTGGGTAATGTCATCTTAGCCTGAATGTCTAAATAATGTTTAGATAAAGTAAGCACTATAATTAAAAGAGATGGGTTTACCACGTGATTGCACTGATGGAAGTGGCTGAGTTGGTTGAATTAGAGTATAAAAATTAAATTAAATTTTAGGTATCAAATGAGTGCCCATATCTAATGAATAATCATGTGACTAAGGATTTTTGGGTGGTGGAATACCTCTTAATATATTTTGTATTAATTATTCATCAATATTTATAGTAAGATCTTCTTTAGGACCCTTTGTAAGAGTTACATCACTTTTTTATGAGGATCATATTTGGATTTATATACAATCACCATGGTCATAAAAATTGAATTCATTTTGATATATAATTCATAAAAATCTTCATTGTCCAAGAAAACATGGTCATGTGAATAACCTATATGACCAAAACAATTTTTACCTTATTTGATAATTCCTTATCTACCTAACTACTCTACCATTGGGATCTCAAGATCTAAATTATTATACGTCAAGATGGAACATTTTGTTGTGATTTGAGGTTGTAAATATTTGGTTGCAATGCTTTTATTTTTTCCTTCTAATGCTCAAGGGTATTTTATACAAAACCCCTAACCTAGTTGATTTACAACTAACATCCACACTTTTATATAAATTGAAAGCTATCTCTTGCACTAATAATTTTTATTTTACATATCATGGGAGATAAAAAGGGGCTCCAAATGTTCCTTCTATTTTGAAAATAGTGTGATCTAGAAAATACCAATAATTACCCAATGTGTTCAACAACCTTCTAATTTATTATCAGAATCTAGGCATATGTTTGGTTTAAAACCTTGTAAATTAGAGGGTATAAGATATATACACTTATCTTTATATGGTTTCTAAATGCTTGAATGTAGAACATATTCAAATCATCACAAATTCTAGTATTAAGTCATTTTTGTTGCCATGGAGATTTTCCTAATGGGGTGATGATGGCATAAACAACATCTAATAAATATGAAAACATGTAAATATGATCATTTGGCCTATTACGAGAAATATTTTATTATTTCAAATTATAGCTAATAAACTCCTGAGTGGTAGGAATTTTACTATCATCTAAAATCATTGATAATAAATGAACCCATACATCATGGACGGGGATCCTTGTATTCTATTCATTGTGGTCATATTTATCCTCAATCCTAGTAATGGGAAGTTTATTTCTTTTCAAGAACTTATTGGGATCATTGGCCTAGGCCTTGATCATCTCCCTAACATTATTATCTTTGAACAATTTTGAAATAGTTGAGAATTCATATATTGTATCATTTTGTGGGAAACCATAATATCCCACAAATGCAATATCGACTATGAAATTTATGCATTCCCTATTATTGATATTATGAAATATATCATTGCTATAAATTTTAGCTATAAGAAAATTATGAAAAACATTAATACAGGGAAATTCCTATGGTTTTACAGTCAACTTTTGAGTTCATGTTCTTTTAATGGCCAATAAGTTGTCCATATATTCCATTTTAGACAATGGAAAGTCTTAATGATCACTATATGGGTTAACCTTATCTATGTCTGTATTAAGAGATAAATAGTGGAGGAAATTTTTATTGAGGGCACTATGATAAAAATAGTTTTTTTGAACTCCAAATGAGTCCCAAAATAAAATATTGATGGTGAAGCAGTATTTTATTTAGATTATATTGTCATAGACTGATGAACTTCATATTAGGATTGAATATTTTGAATTTTATAAAGAACAAAGGGTTATAGATTTTAGTTATCTCATTGATTTATTTTATAAATAGTAGTTGAGTTAGATTAGGGAAAATGAATAACTATGAGCACTAAATTCATTTTCATAATATTTCATCTATTGGAATTAATTATAGATAAATAGTTTATGTCAATTATATTTCCATTTTAATTTTAATTTTATGACATATGCTTTTGTGGTATAGTATTTGACATGTGTATTATTGTTGTTTATTTTGAATACTTATTCATTTTACTTAGTCATGTCTAATTTTATGTCTCTACATGAGATTAGTTGGGTTCATACTAGAATTATACTCCTATTGTATTGATATTAGACACATGGCTTATTTTCACTCTATTCACTTAGTCACAAATTTTACATTCTATCATTTTGTATATTCTTATTTATGTAGTGATATGGTTACACTTGGAATGATCTCACCAAGGCACTTTTGTCATTAGATTTGGTAACTTTGAACTTTTGGTACACTCCACAACATGTTAAGATGAAGACATGTGGCATGATCTTGTTGTGTCTCTTAATCACATATTTTTAATATTTTTTATAGATAATCATAGGCCGATGACAAACCATGAGAGTGATGGTTAGTGTGATATCACTTCATTAGGTTGTTTGTAGGGTCATAAAATTAGCTATTTTTGATAAAAATCTTTTGGTGAAATGTGATAACAATTTGTGGCATGCTATTACTGAACTAGATCATTAGAGACATGAAAGAGTCAAAAAAATTAAAGTATAGATGTTGAAGGATATGTATACTTGATATTTGATGTGTTAATAACATGATTGATAAAGAGACATATCTTCATTCAATTTTTTTACATAAAAGATACATGTGGTGCTTTCAGTGTTGGCATGTACATGCAAAATGAATAACTTCAGACAAGCATTGGTTAGTCTTTGTTAGTCATGAAAATAATATACAATGTTTTATCAAATAATTCATAAATTTTAAGCCCAAAAAATTACTCGTGTATAATAGAACTTAAGCCAAGATAGGCTTGGGTATAAATTTATCACATGCTCAAATGAGGCCTAAATATGTAATTTTAAAGATCAAGTGGGTCCCTATTTAAAATTTTTAAAATGGGGTGTGTTGGTCACAAAAAATGGTATGTCATTTTTGGATGCATAAGGATAGGGATGTATGAAGTACATATGGACTTTCCCCCAAGTGCAGGGTATTTTTGAACACTAGTTTATTTATGCATGATACTAGAAACTAGTTTGCATTATGGTACTTGATCAAGGCACCATATAATAGTTTTCACCATTGGATGAATTATTTCTCTTATATTTTGATATTTTAATTTTTTAATTTATATATTTTTTATTTTTATAAATTATTAAAAAAATATTAGATTCTTCAATCATGTGCTCAAGAGATGTCTTCAGAAACTTCATTTATTTATAGGCTAGTTTCTTCGAAATTGATTAGGATATTATCATATACCATGTGATATAAGGTTCTATGAATAAGGGTGAAGTGTAATACTTATTATATAGATTATGTTTGTTTATTTAATGGAGGATTTAGAGGGATGTAATGATTTTTATGCGAATGCGGATTGGGATGCATAATTTCATGTTTTGATAGATTGAGAGTTACAAGTTGGATGATTTGAGGATTTTATGTTATATTGATAGTGTAGATAACAAATGACGTGGATTTATCTCACAACTATCCTAATGCACAAGAGAGATTAACTTATTAATGTGCCTAATTTTAATTTTAGTTTGATAAAAAATCAATGAGGTTTTTAGTAAGGGAGTTGTATTTTTTTATTTTTTGGATTTTGATTTTTATTTAGATTATTCAATAGTGCCTCAAAGAGGTATTCACTAAGGAAAATTGATTTTTCATTTTTTGTATTTTTGGATTAATTTTTATTGAGGAACAATTTCTATTCCTCAAGATATGATGATGTTGCTCTATGATTTTATAGCTTGATGCTAGTCATAAATTCAATAATTTATGAGCGTTATAGAAGGATGCTGATGAAACATGATTTTATTGATCCCAATTGATGGGTGTGGGAATTTAAATATTAATATGAGATAAATGATGTATATTGTGATATTTTTAGTCCCAATCAATAAGTGCATGATATTGAATGCTAAAATAGTGGAAATGAGTGGTGGAATTAATAAGAAGATAGGTGGAAGCACAATCCTTATAGGGACTATGAATGGAGCCTATATTAAAATGGGATAAAACTTCCTCTAAAATCATGGAAGTATTAATGAAATGTTTATATTAATTTAATAATGGTTTGTAATTGATGACATTGAACCCTTTTTTTACATAGATATGGATTGGTTTGATAATTCCTTACTCATGGAGGCCAAGGGCTCTACCTTTATAGTGCATGATTTTGAGGAATCTACTTGCTATACGATATTTATTAATGTAAATAATATACTAAGTTTTCCCCATTTAATCATGTGGTATTTTTATGTTGATATTATCTTTTGTGAGGAGGCCTTATTTTATAAATGTTTTTTTTTTCCAAACTGATAGTGTGTTGATGTTGCATTTTTATTATTGATAGGAAATGTTATAATTTTAGCCATATGGATGGCCTTTTGGATTTTTTGGTTGTATACAAGTATTGTTTCCCCAGGAGGCATGTGGTGTTGGGTGATAGAGGTTTTGATGTATGATGGGAGATTATGTGATGGATCAAAAATGGTATTTTCTAAAACTTGTTCCTCAAATATGGGTGATTGATCAAATATGGGAGGATGGTCATGGTTAGACTCAAGATGGATTCATCAAAGACAAGTTTAACAAGTATGATTAGTTAGTGTAGTGATGGTTCATTGAATATTATCTCATAAAATATGGGTCCTTATTTGAAGATGGGTAGGCTAATAATGGTTTATAATTAGTAAATAGAGGTGGATGAAGATTGATCATGTGTTAAAAATAGATCTTGGCATATCCCAAATGGTTTATTCTCAAATATGGATGTATATTATTATTGCATAAATAATGGTACTTTGAGTGACAATGATATGACATGATTGGATTTTTGTATTTTGGGGGGCTTTATGGTCAGATTAGTGTTGGAAAATTAGTAGCTTTATTGGTGTGGCTTAGAAGCTAGACTTGTGTGTGATAGTTGATGGTTAGATAATGAAACTTTGGATTTTATATTGGTGTATTAAAAACCAATGAAATATGTTAGGTGATATACTTTTTGGCTAATTTTTTGTAATTATTCAATTGTGTCTTGATTTAGGGATGTGGATGCTAGAACCAGATTGGGATTATGGGAGATATCAAGATTTAGATATTAGTAATGGAAGGGAAGCTAGTTTGATTGATATAATTAGGTTATTTTTGATGTGGGATGGTTTTATTTTTCATGTTTAGTATGGATCCAAGGTTTTTGGGATCATAGTCTTCAAGAATTAATCTACTTATTTATATGATCTATAAAAGGACATTGTCTTAGTTTTCAAGCATGTATTGTATAATTTAGGATCTATATGAATCTATTTTAGGTGTCATAGTTCTATATGGGATTTAAATTTATTGGATTGATGTTTGGAATTGGCTTAATTTTACATTAAGTTTAGACTAATTTAGATTTAGATTTTATTAGGAATGGATATGATTTGGATGAAGCTCAGATTTGGATTTGATTTTCACTTAGATTGGTTTGATTAACTTAACTTTAGATTTGACCTTGACTTTAGATTTATTAAAATATTTGGTGTAAACAAATATGTTAAATGATTTGTTTTTATTTGATTTTAGACATTTTACTTGATTTGAATTATTTAAATTGGACATTTAAATTTATTTCACTTTATACACTCCATTAGGTTAATTTTGGATGAAGATGGATGTCTTGACTTATTTTATTTGGTTAAATTTTGATGTGTTGATTTTTGATATTTGAATTTTTAACTTGGTTTAATTTTTGGACGTTTGACTTGTTAACCTAGTTTGATTTTTAGGTGTTTGACCAATTTAAACTTGTTTGATATGTGACTTGTTGACTTGATACATTTAACTTAGTTTGGGTTTTGAATTTGACTTGGTTGATTTTGGGAAAAATTTTATTATTGGTTTAAAACATAGGGGATCAATAAAAGCATATAGTATAAACCAATAATATTCAAGTGGGTTTATAAACCAAAAAATATCCCACCACCATATCTTCTTGGCACATGATGAATTATCTTGGGTAAATATGTGTTTCTTTTCACTACTACATGATGCCCAACCAAGATTTATTAAAGTTATGATAATAAAAGATGATTTATGAGTAATCCTTAATATGCATGTCAGTAAAATGAGGTCCAAGTCTATAGGAGAGAAAGAGTAAAATGTATGCTTGAAAGGGTAAAATATAGATATTTATGCACTCCATGTGTCACAATAATTGAAGTGTAATAAAAAAATCAAACCTCAACCTAGGTATTGGATAATGAAACCCCCTCACTTCATAGTATTGATAAAACAAAAAAACACATAGATAATAATGACATTCTCCTTCCCAATTTGTATACCCCACTAGAACATAGGGTTAGTCCAAACATTGAGTGATTAAATCCCAATCACTAAACACTAATAAGATGTAAAAATAATAATTAGCATGTCTTGTCTTTAGGATAGTATTTAGACATAAGATGGGATCATATACATACTAACTCTTAGATGGGGATAAATATAAAGTAATTGACTCATTTCTGATCCTCATGACTACCTTTTGGCACAATAAGAGAGCATGCATGACCTCAATTACCACATAAAATTAAAAATATAAATTAATATTAAATTAAATTTTAAACACCAAATTTAAGTGTGTAAGTGTGTTTGTATGTTTTAATGTCTTTGACAAACATAAACCTTTAAGAAATCAGTCAATCATTTTATTTGGTTGTGTTTGGTATGTGTGTGCCTATAAGGAAACTATGGTTATTTGATTTAAAATATGGCATAGGAGTAGGGGTCTAGGGGAGGAAACCCCAAGTGTGGTTTATGGGTAACACTAAAATATAGGTTATCCTAATAATAGATAGAGAAATCCCATGAATACATAGGGTAACCCCACCAATTATCTCTCTCTCTCTCTCTCTATATATATATATATATATATATATATATATATATATAAAACTAAACTCACTAAAACACATGGTGATCCTAATAATAGATAGGGAAATCCCATAAATTCACAAGGTGTATCAATTGAAGTACACACATAAATAAAAATAGATACATCACAATATTGCTAAAAAATTGGGTGATACCCCCAATATGCAAGGCAATCTAGTCGATAAACAACATTATTCTATTGATGTGTAGGATGATCTCTCTAAATGATAAAAATGGACCATAACAAAGATATATGTAATCCCAATAAACATAATGTAATATCTTAGATACACAACACAAACTCATTAACTTGGAGGTTAATCTTATTAATGAATTATGTATATAAAAATAGATATATGTAATACTGCCAAAGTTTAGGACAAACTCATTATTTTTGGGATCAAAACCATCACTACATAGGGTGAACCCATTGAATGCCTTGAAAAAACATTTACAACCTAAAAAAGGAATCTGAACTTCAAAATGACCCTTAAAAACTAATAGCCGAGTATAACATTCCTAAAAAACAAAATGATGAAAATTGTTTGTGGTGTTATGAGTCCTATTGGGCATGCCAAAATGTATACCATGTAAATATTAGTGATTAGTAGAAATACAAATCAAATTAAATTATTACCTAATAAAAATAAGGTACCTCATATTGAGCTTGAAAAGGTATAAATAATACATTTACCTTCACTTATAAAAGTGATTACTCCACCTTTTTGTCATGGGTATGTGCTTCGATTGAAATATTTGGGTGCTCAATATGTCATGCACAAACATTTGGGAAACATTTCCCCTTATTTTTTTATAATGATGATTTGATGTAATGATGGATTGATATTAAATATCCTTCTCCAAATGGATAAAAATGTTTTATCAAGAAAGGCTTGTTTTAATGAAGGGAAGATTGTTGAATTTATATGATTTCTAAATTAATAAAAATTGATGATATAGATTCAATATAAATGGATGAGAAGAAGTCAAATAAAGGAGGTTAAGTGATAAATGAGATTTTTTGAGTGTGTAAGAAGAATCATATGATACGTATGGGTATGTCATAGTTTTGCCTTAGCTTGGACTTGGTGTGATTGCAAGGGGATTCAATTTTAGACTTTGCTTACATACTTTCCCCTTTTGCATGGACATTTTGGATATTTTATTAGAAAAGTGACTCTGATTTGGGATTTGATACAAGATTTTTGGATTCTAAATTGGAAAGAGGATTGGTTAACTCCATGTATTTTAAATAAAAATATGTTTAATTTGATTTATAGATATTTAAAATTATGGATATTTGAAATACATGAAATTTATTAATATGATAGGATTAGGTAATTAATTAGGATTAATTAACTAATGAGACATGAAGTGAATTTTGTGGGATTGGGTATGGATATAAAAGAGGGGATTAATTTGATATAAGGTGATGAATAGGGTTTAGGATAGAGATACAAGTCAATGATGGGGTTAAATATGAAATTAGGGTTTAAAATAATGTTAATATGGATTGGTGAAAACGTTAAAATTGACATATATTTTTCAATTTAAAGTGTATGCATTTTCCCCTATTTTAAATGGAATTATGAGATATATGGGTGGAATAAAGGATTTTAAATAAAATAAGAAGTTAAAAAATTTTGGAGGATGAAGGTTAGATGATGAACTAGTTATAGATTATTCCCCCTTGACAAGAAATTTAGGGATGAAAGATGAAAATGGGCTCTCAAAATGAGAGGAAGGGATAAAGATGCAATAATCTAGGGGTGGGTGATGAATAAAGAGAGGTTAAGATATAAAACGATGGATAAATGATACATATGAGTATGGATGTTATGGATAGATGAGATTAATTGATGAATGATATTAATCTACTTAAGCTAATGCTTACATGCTCTAATTTTTTATGATGATGGATTGATATTCACCAAGTATGCATGCAAGGGAGCATATTTGGAATGACATAATCTGAGATAAGCTATAGAATTAATTTTTTGAAATAAAGGATACATGCAAGGGAGTAGAAGTTATGAACTTACATTGGGAATCATTTATCCCATTAAAAAAATTTACACTTACTTTTCCACAAGAAAAGATACATGAAAGGGAGTGAAAGATGATAGTTTGGATTAGATATATGATTGATTTATTTGTAATTTTATATCAAGGATTTAATTTATTTCATGGATTAATGATGAGATGATTGTTATCACTTAGAATTTCACCCTTGGAAGAACATGTGCCTATTCTCACACTATTGATACAATGGAAGACCTCCATGGTGTGGGTGACCTTATATTAGATAAAATATATATATTAAAGGATGGTTTACTTTGGTACACTCACCTAATTCTCTCCAAACACTCTAATTTGGTGATTTATTGACTAGGAAAAAGGGAAAAGGAATAATACTCAAAATAGAATGAATATAAAAATTAAAAATTTGGGGTGATACACCAATGTTAAGGTCAATTATGACTATAATTGAAACACTTTGGAAGCTTACTAACTTGCACACATTAACTTCATCTTCATACAATGATTCTTACATTAGTATTTCATACATAGCTCTTGAAAAACACTCACACTATCTTGGAAGGAATGAATATTTATTGAATTCACTTCCATATTAGGTAGAAATAAGAATTGGACACATTATATGACCTAAAATAATTATCAATTGATTCATAAAGGTGAAAATTTAAGTAATAAATATAGTTAAAATAATCATTCACTAAGTAACATCAATGAACATGAGACACACATGTCATGAACAACCTGAAAATGGATGAAATCATCTCTTTATTTCTTCAAAGATGAGGTAGTAGAAATTTTGGTAGAGTTTATGTAACAAAAACATAATATAATCATATTTATTAAAAAATGAATATACATATAGAAATTAATAAGAGAGAGAGGAGATAAATCAACCCTAAAATGGATGAGTCAACATGTTAACTCATTGATCACTCTTCCTTTAACTAAATCTCCAACTCAATTTTCAACTCAAACCCCAACTTCCCAATTCCAACATAGCATATTTAGATTTTAAATGTTAATTATTGGAGTATGGCATATTAAGAAGATAGAAGCTTGTTTGAATTTTTCTAGGGAAAATCAATGCGAGGGGTTGAATCAGTGAGTCCAAATAATCCAACTTCAATTCTAATCTTTAGAAACACTTAATTAGTTACCATAATCATTCATGAAGCATATACATAATTTATAGTAATAATCAAGAGAGACAATGTAAGATCAATCACATAACACACGATATATATGGGAAACCCTCTTGGGGAGTAAAAGCCACTAGAACTTAAAATTGGACTATTGTCCTATAATAACAAGAACCAATTTAGATCATATACAAATAATCAAGGAACTATAATCCCTATTTAGTGAGACTACAATCCTACAAGGTGATGTCACACCTTTCTAGTTGAGTTATAATAACAACCAGACCTTTTAGAAAATTTCACCTTGTAAAGAGGTTTAAACCACCTTAAATGTTGAGATGCCAAAATGAAACCTATGAGAACATCCACCTTTGCACTGATGTCTTCAACACTTGATGATGGATCTCTGTTTATCACTCTTCACCTTATCTCACACTCAAACAATAAACACAATTATCTACTAATGGAATTATGACCAATAGATCACACAAATAGTCCTCAATCTAGTCTTATCTTCAAATCATCCTCAGGGAACTTTACCCCTCCTTCACTCCATAAAACACACACAATCCTTTCTAAAAAATTGTCCCCAGTCTCTCACACAATGTCTATAAATCACCAACTTTTATTTCATTATTTATAGAGAAATCCTAACAATCACTACCTTAGTCAACCATTAGGCATGCTTTAACCCTTAAGGTATCTTTCACATGAAGACATAGTTTAATACAATATTCATATGTTGGCCATAGCATTTATGGGTCACCCTTAATGAACTACACCTTCTAATAAGGCCCTTGTATCCCTTATAGGTCTCATGTCAACCCATTCACCCATTTAGAACAACCTTGATAAAAAAAGAACACATGACCAATTTCAAATACATTAGTCCACTCCTTATGTCCCCTTAGACATCCTCAAAATATCAGTCATATTATATCATCTTTGCATATGCTCAATCAAATCAAATAAAGACCTTAGACACAAGATCACCATTATCAAACATACAATCAACTTATTACGTATTGTTCATACTCAAGATAGATTTATAACATATTCAAAATCCATACATATCATTGTCATGGAGTCTAAAACACTCCAAAATAGCTAATTCATCATGAGGCATCACAACAACATTAACACAAGCTCGAATATCCTTCTTGAGTCACTTGTAGAACATATAATAAAATAGAATCAACTTTGGAGCACCATATCTTTTTGGTACATAATTTTAGATCTTAAAATCCATATTTATAGATGCACCTTGGAGTCCTCTACCATTTTTATTTTTACTACATGAGAAAATTAGTCCTAGATCAAATCTTATAGCCTAAAAATTAGACATTGGTTTCTCCTTTGTAAATTCAAAAATTCAAATACAAATGGTCACAATTAACCTTTGAACACAATGATCACATCTCATGTCCTCTCAACTCAAATAGAATACATAGTATCAATCGTGTTCAATATTTAACACATAGACCACCAATACCAAATTTTATACCTCAGTCACCTTAACCTCATCTCATACAATCTTGAAATGTTGACTCAATGTGCTCTGTCAATCTCTATGGATCAACTAGGTCTTTAAGAATAAATAATCACCATTTAATCAATATATATGAAGACTTGATCATCATTGGATCACTATGATATACCTTTGCTTAGTCATTAATCATCATTCACCTATCCTCATCTTGCTCAACATGCACCATTGATCTTTGATTTTTATGATCACCCACACAACATTGGATATTCATTAGATCCTAAACTCTAACTCTATTAACTAGTGATCACTTTGACTCATTCAAATCTATGCACACCTTATATCTTAACTATAGAAACTCCCACAAGCCTTGGGATCTCAACTAAGTCCAGATATTTAACATCATGTAAATTGACTAAGTATGGGGACAAACTAAAATATTCTTGGAAAGCCTATTTTGGACATTAATAAATTATTTTGTGCTTAGATGCATTATCTCAAATGGAACATATGATCTCCTTGTAGACACCAAAATCATGTCTACCACTTGGTCGACTCCCCCTTGGTCCCCTTGGTCCACTTCTACACATTTCTAACCCACACACTTATTAATTTAAAATAATAACTTATTTTAAATTAATAACATCACCCATGACAGCTCACCCCACCTTGGATACCTCTCCTTGGATGCCTCCCATCACCCTATAACCAATTATGACCTATTTCAACCCTCTCACACTTATTTAATCCACCTTCGACCATTTTCCCATGACCAATTGACCCTGGCAGTCAGAGGAATGGGTAAAAGGCTAATGTTAGCCTTTTTTCCATTCTTCTAGCTATCGACGTCAGTTACCAGTCAACCGACACCGACAGAATCACTGACGTCAATTGTTTAAGACAAGCCTAAAGGAAAATTCTCTCCTCTATGAATTAATTAATCAGAGACTGTGAATGCGAATTCTATCTCAGACTCTCTTCCTCTCTCGGCTCTTAGACCTAGACATCAACAGGAACTCTCTGGGATCAATCATCAGACTTCAACCAATGCTCTTTTGGCTACAGACACAAAAGGGACAAGCATCTCAAACACCTCTAGCTCTGCTCCAAACAAAAGATAAGTATTCTTCTACCCTTTTTGTCATTTTAGTAGCTTAGAATGTATCTATAATTAGTTTATTCTTACTTCTAAGCACCATCAACCAGACCCAGCCATCAACCAAACCCAGCTCTCAACTAGACCAGACCTGACTCTCTTCCTAGAGAGGCTGAGAGGCCTTTCTCCTACCCTTACCCCTTTTCTAACAACATATCCCCTACTTTTGCCCCTCTTAAGACCCTGTCTACTATCTTACCACCCTACACAGACCCAGACTCCTCCCGGACCATTCCATCGACCAGAGACCCATCCAAAACTCGTCCAAGGCCATTTCCCCGACTGACGCCGGCCTCTAGGCCCATTTCCCCTACCGACATCGGCAAACTAACTGACATCAGTGACCTTAACCAATCGATGATGGTAGACTAACCAGTGTCGATGACTGTGGAAGGTAGACAACAAAATATAGGTATGCATTACCTTTATTTCTTTTGTTTAGTCTTTCACCATTTCTCTTTTATGCGACATTATTTTACCAACTAGTGGACTGTCATCCCTCAAGGAAGTCTCTGCACTTCTGGGATCGAGCTTTGCTTGGCAATCCACCTTATCTCTATATAGTAATCTCTTTGTTTGAGTCTCTTTCTTCTACAGGTGTCATCCTCCACAGCTAAAGAGGAGCTCCTTCAGTCGTTTGGATAATGGTGCACAAACTTCATCTGAGTACATACAAACCCCTAACCATTAATCTTAGTTTCTTATTCCTTTTGAATGTGAAAAAGCAAAAACTTATAGAAATATTTTGGCACGCCTGGTGGGACCCTAGGACTTTTCCTTGGGTTCATACTTTTTCTTCTAAAAACAAACTTTTCATATAAGTGCATTAGGTCTCTTCTTGCATCCTTTTCCTCTATCTCTTCCAAAAGACACTATCATAAAATTTAAAAGAATCCTTCTTTTTCTTTCTTTTTTGCATCTAGAGTAGTGAAATTTCATACTCTTCAACCCTTTCTCAACTTGTTTTCATCCGTACACACATTTCAATTTGGGCTTAAAATCTTTTGCATTTCATTTTTTCCTGAATGCATACTTAGCTCTCACACCTAGTAACTTAAAACACATTATGAATAAAGCGTAGTGCACTTATGTTACACGACCAGACCACTATCACAAATCTAAACATCTAAACATACCTTAGATAAGGCCCGACTAGGATTTCATCACCTAGCATATACCTTACCCTTCATGGCAATCCTACTTGGACTTCACTACCAAGGGGAGAGCCCACTCTATTCTTTGGCAGAGTATAAACTCTAGGGGAAGTATATACTGGCTAAGCGACCAAACTTATCTCTGGGCTCGTGAAGTGAGGGGAGCTTGCTCCTTAGCACCAGGCCACATACGGAACCTAACACAGATTCTTGAGCACCAAAACTAACCTGAAACCAACCTTAGACTGCCTCTTCTAGGACCCGTTCTACAAGCCAACTTCCCAAACAAATTCATTTAAGGCATAAGCCAAAAATACTCTAAAACTTATTCTTAGGAATTAATGTTAGATTTTGCTTGTCTTCATCTATTTTTTTGTCTATATCTGATTTTTTGAGTTGGTGAGGTCGCATTCTGAGCGCCAAGACAACTCAGACTTTCTTCTTTCTTCTAAAAACTTTCAGTTTCTAGAAACACACAGTCACCAACATCGGTTTTTCCACCGACATCGGCAACTATTTCCACACTGACATTGGTTATCTAATAGACATTGGCAACCTTTTTTCACTGGCATCAATTTTTGTACCGACGTCGGTCACTGTCAACAACTTATTTTTCCAAAACAACAACCTTAAAACCTGACCCTTTTTCTATCAAAAATACATTATGAGTTTCTGAAATTGAAAAAAACACAGTTTCTGGAACCTGACCCTTTTTTGCCTTGAATGGTTTTGACACGTAGTCAAACCAAAACTCTTGTTGACCATGTAAGGCAACAACCACTTCCACCTTTGCCCTCCATAACAAGTCCTCTAATGGGGTATCATTCAGACACTGAGACTACTCCTATCCGATCAACTCCAACTCAACACTCAATTGTTCCCGAAGGGGATCAAAACTTTGAGAGACTCCTTGACCACAATGTCAAATCTCTCTAACACTATCTCAAAAGAAACCAAATGTGAGACCTTTCGGGTGAAGCGGTGATGACATCAACACCAAAAGCACAATATAGACCACTCCCTCAAAGGATGGCTATGCCTAAATTTTTCTACATACACAACACTATCTCAAAAGCTTCCTGCATCGATCAGCTTCACAACATGACCATAAGACAAGACAACATCCCCACATAGACTTCTCACATCGATCAGTCTACCCAAAAAAAAAATGACTGAAAAACTATTAAGTCATGGACTTGTCTATAGTCATTCTCAGGGTCACCTATAAAAGGGGTAACGTTGTTCCTGCCAAAAAGGGTTCCCCCATCCATCCATCTCACATAATCACACCTATCACCCTAACATACTCAAGGGATTTTGAGCTCACTTAATGTCAAGTGATTCGAGTACTTGTCTAACACAACCAATGGTCAACAACGTAATGCATGAATGAGGCTTTTGTTTCTAAAAAAACCCTTATCCATGCCATCATTATGGTCCTTGTCAATGAAAGAGCAACATGCCTTTCAACTCTAACACATCTTGGTCACAAACAATCCAACCAAATCATTATCTATCCAACCAAACCAAATCAAACCAAGCATTTTCAGACCAACATGACATAGTCCATTTCACATAGTTTCTATGGACAACAATACACATGGAAACTATCGACCACACAATTTATTTTAAGCATAAACCATTACTTGCTGAAACATAAATCATCTCAATTCATTTTTAGCATACATTGCTAATATGGAAAATTGCTAGGGATGAAAGACCACTCAACCAATGTTACAGAATACACCATCACACAATATGGAAAAGGCTATAACATCATCTTACCCTCATCATTTAACCATGACCCAAACCACCTATCAACCATTTTGACTCAACCATCTGAAATACATTGGCCTAAGGCCCTTCAAACAAGGGCTATGTAGGTAGCACTCAGATGACATGGCATCTTCTGGGGTTAGCTCGGCCACATCCGTTTGTTCATCTATCTAATGGATAAACCATTTTACCTTTGACCATAACATAACTTGACCAAAACCAATCATCAACCATTTTGCCTCTTAGTTTGAACTACATTGGTCTGAGGCCCTTCCAATAGGGGCTATGTAGGCAGCACTCAGATGACATGACTTCTTTTGGGGTTAACTCAGCCACATCTGTTTGTTCGTCTACTTGATGGACAAACCATTTGACATTTAACCATGACCCAACCAATCATCAACCATTTTGACATCTAGTCTGAACTACATTGGCCTGAGGCCCTTCAAACAAGGGCTATGTAGGTATCACTCAGATGACATGGCATCTTCTAGGGTTAGCTTGGCCACATCCATTTGTTCATTTATCTGATGGACAAACCATTTTACATTTGACCATAACATAACCTGACCAAAACCAGTCATCAACCATTTTGCCTCCTAGTCTGAACTACATTGGTATGAGGCCCTTCCAATAGGGGCTATGTAGGTAGCACTTAGATGACATGACATCTTCTAGGGTTAGCTTGGTGACATCCATTTGTTCATCTACTTGATGGACAAACCATTTGATATTTAACCATGACCCAACCAATCATCAACCATTTTGACACCTAATCTGAACTACATTAGTCTGAGGCCCTTCTAACAAGGGCTATGTATGCAGCACTCAAATGACATGACGTCTTATGGGGTTAGCTTAGCCACATTTGTTTGTTCATCTATTTGATGGACAAACCATATTACCTTTAACCTCATCCAAGACCAACTATCGACCACTTTGACCCTTCCTCCCCTTTGGGGAGAACTACATTGGTCTGAGGCCCTTCCAACAAGGGCTATGTAGGTAGCACTCAGATGACATGACATCTTCTGGGGTTAGCTCGGCCACATCTATTTGTTCATCTATTTGATGGACAAACCATATTATCTTTAACCTCATCTAAGACCAACTATCGACCACTTTGACCCTTCCTCCCCTTTGGGGAGAACTACATTGGCCTGAGGCCCTTCAACCTTTGACTATGATAATTTGACCTGACCATCTCATGAAGTGATATGCATGCAATCTCAACTTTTGCAGCGTTCACACTCAAGCTTCACCATATCCATCCACTATATATCAAATCGGCACCCGATTTTAGGTTCCCTTCCCTCGACTCCCACTTTGAGGGGGAATACCTCATCCCATAATTAGGGAAATCAACTCTTATTTTTGTCTTGCAGTTCATCAGAACAACCAATAGGACAAAAAAGACCTTATCCCATACCTGGGGCAACATCAACTCCTATTTTTGTCTTGCAATTCACCCGAACAACCAACAGGACAAAAATGACCTTATCCCATACCTGGGGCAATTTACTCCTATTTTTGTCTTGCAGTTCATCATAACAACCAACAAGATAAAAAGGGGAAAATGTAGACACCGAAATCATGTCTACCCCTTGGTCAACTCCCCCTTGGTCCCCTTGGTCCACTTCTACACATTTCTAACCCACACACTTATTAATTTAAAATAATAACTTATTTTAAATTAATAACATCACCCATGACACCTCACCCCACCTTGGATACCTCTCTTTGGATGCCTCCCATCACCCTATAACCAATTATGACTTATTTCAACCCTCTCAAACTTATTTAATCCACCTTCAACTATTTTCCTATGACCAATTGACCCTAACAGTCAGAGGAACAGGTAAAAGGCTAATGTTAGCCTCTTTTCCATTCTTTTAGCTGTCGACATTGGTTACCAGTCGACTGATGCCAAAAGAATCACTGACATCAATTGTTTAAGACAGGCCCAAAGGTGAATTCTCTCCTCCCTAGGACGTTGAATCAATCAATCATAGACCGCAAACATGAATTCTATCTCAGAATCTCTTCCTCTCTCGGCTCTCAGACTTGGACATCAACAGGAACTCTCTAGGATCAATCATCAGACTTCAACCAATGCTCTTCTAGCTACAGAAACAATAGGGGCAAGTGTCTCAAACACCTCTGGCTCTGCTCTAAACAAAAGATAAGTATTCTTCTACCCTTTTTGTCATTTTAGCAGCTTAGAATGTATCTGTAATTAGTTTCTTCTTACTTCTTCTAGGCACCATCAACTAGACCTAGCCATCAACCAGACCCAACTTTCAAATAGACCAGACCTGACTCTCTTCTCAGAGAGGCTGAGAGGCCTTTCTCCTACCCTTACCCCTTTTCTAACAACATATCCCCTACTTTTACCCCTCTTAAGACCCTGTCTACTATCTTACCACCCTACACAAACCCAAACTCCTTCCAGACCATTCCATCAACCAGAGACCCATCCAGAACTTGTCCAAGGCCATTTCCTCAACTGATGCTGGCCTCCAGGCCTATTACCCCTAGCGACATCGGCAGATGAACCGACATCGGCAACCTTAACCAACTGATGATGGTAGACTAACTGACATCGGTGACTGTGGAAGGCAGACAACAGAATATAGGTACGCATTACCTTTATTTCTTTTGTTCAGTCTTTCACCATTTCTATTTTATTCAACATTATTTTATCAACCAATGGATTGTCATCCCTCAAGGAAGTCTCTGTACCTCTGGGATCGAGCTTTGATTGGCAGTCCACCTTATCTCTATATAACAATCTCTTTGTTTGAGTCTCTTTCTTCTACAGGTGTCATCCTCCATAGCCAAAGAGGAGCTCCTTCAGTCTTCTGGATAATGGTGTGCAAACTTCATCTGGGTACGTACAAACCCCTGACCATTAATCTTAGTTTCTTATTCTTTTTGAATGTGAAAAAGTGAAAACTTTTAGAAACACTCCTAACATAGTAAAACCCATCTAGATAACAAACTACTCCTATAAAATTCACATGTGTGAGATATAATTTCATTAAAATTCCTAAATATATTATGTCATAGAGCCAATTATGCTTAAAACTTGCATGTGGGGCCAACTATGCTCTTGCATAACTTTGGACACGCTTCAGTGCATGATCTAAAATTTAGCACAAATAAACTAGGATGAAAATTAAACAAACTCATCTAATCATTTTTTATTGAAACATCAACATGTGTGATATATTCCACCATAAAAATGTTTACTTGGCTCTTCTTACCACTTTACAAATTTGGCTAAGTATGGGAAAACATTATCAAAAATCATGGAGCCTAAATTTGCACACTCTTATATTTAACCATGTTTTGATACATGAATTTATATCTATTTCATAATAACTAGGAACTAATGTGATAATAACCATATGACCAACTCCCTTTGACTCGTTCACACATGGCAAATATGATGTCATCAAACTACTTATTCATATTTTTTACCACTAAACCCAAATTGTCTAGATGAAAACTATGGACTCCTAGATGAATTCTAATTGTACACACAAGCTATCCAAATATATAAAACATATTATGGACCACTTCACAGACTCAAATCATCATACTCATCCTTAAACATCCTTAACCATGTAAACTTTGAAGATCAACCAAACCCACTTTAATCACACTAAGAAAAGCACATTGCACACTTTATCATTATCACTTAGGCTATAAAATCATTTCATCCACCCACTAAGACACATTCATAACATAACTATGAAATCATCATGACAACTCTCTAGAAATCTCCCCCTTTGTCATGGATGTCAACAACCATCATATATATCAATAAATAACTCACCTTCCTTCTCTCTTTTCAAGCACTCTCCCAACAAGAATTTTCTCTCCATTTGACACAATGACAATATGGGAACAATCTGATCATAATGACCTAAAAATACTACCAATAGGAGTAGACCATCTTATAAATATAGTACACACTCCACCTTACCTTGAGTCTTCCTCTTCTTGCCTTGACAACTTCCTCTTGCTTCATGCCAACACTCTCTTCAACCAAGCACTACAACTAATGAAAAAATAACACAAAAATGCACTAAACCCTGATAAAACTCACCAATAAACATCTAAAAGGGACTCCCCCTAATATATCTAATCCATTTCACATCTTGATCATCTTTACATCTCCACACACCATGAAGAACCACCACACATGCTTACTAGCAATCTCTCTCAAGCTACCATAAGGACCACCAACAGAACTACATTCCACTCACCAAATATGAATAACACTCTCAATAAAATTGAAAACCTCATAGAAATAATCATACCTTTCTCTTTTGGAGAAACTGAGCAAAAATCACTCTTCTTTAAATTAGGCTTATCTATCCTCCTTGTAGCCCTACCTGAAATATGTAGAGCTCAATATTTTTAGTAGATACATCTTTAGGACCTAAAACTCCATAGCTAGATCAATCTCATATTCCAAATCAATCACAATAATTTTAATCACTATTATCATCCTCTGTAACATACTTTCTTCATAAACCTACAAGCTAATATGCCCTCCATATTGATAAAAACTTGAATAACTTGAGAAGAGTAATCCTTCAAATCTCTATGAATATTTATTTGACCATAGATTTATCCCATTAAACATAATAAGAAGACTTAGACCTTAATTCATAAGGAAAACTAATTTTATAACATATCTCAAAACACTAGAACCTCAAAAGAAATAGGGTCAACAAACCTATTTCTGGTCAACGCTCACCTCTAAAAATTCTTACACACCTAGAGATACCCATCACACATTTATAGACCAAAAAATGACCCTTCACACCTTTAGGAGCATTGAGTTCCTATAACCAATTTTAGGCCTACTTGCTTTTAAGCCAAAACTTGAGAAAAATGATAGCACTCAAAAATATTCAATTGGAACATATATACCTTTAGACCTCAAACGCACCTTGAGAACATCAAAAAGAAATGCACAAACCTTTATGAGCACCACATACTTCTTGACATTGCATTAAACTCATTATGAAATCTAAAAACACCCATTCAAATCCTGCATAATATCTCCTTCACAAACCTCTAGAATAAGCTCATGAACTTATTGATTCCACTTAACTAAAAACCTTATCTGATTGGTAGTATCATCTTGATCATACAAACTTGCTTCTCCACAATAAAAATGTCTCCTAAAAAGCATAGGTAGAGACATCATCTACACCACAATGCTCTACCATGGTGTGAAATGAGGAGTTTACCACAACTCCTCATATTCCTTCTCCTCTTTGCTCATCTGAGACTTATAGTTCTTCTTCTTCTTGGGATTAATAGAACTAACATGCTCACCCACTACAACATTCTCCTTTTATTCTGTTATTGGATTGAAAATACATTGATAAAATAAGGAATCATGACATACCTTTTCATCTAAATAATCCACCTTATAGTTTGGAACCTTATCATTAGGCATTGACAATTTATATTATTTTCATGAAACATGATCAATAATAGTAAGATATTCACTTAGATCCATACATACCTCAGGACTAGATTCAACCAGTACCTTGGTCTTCTCTTTGAGCTTGGTCTTTTTATTTACAACATGAGTAGGCAATGAGAGCCCTTTTTAATCTTCATATTTTAAAGCATTATCCACCATATAAAATGGATTACTTAGACCTAAAATCTCATCATGACTCACACTTTTCACCTTTGGCTTCCATGTGTTACCTTGCCTTCTTCTTTGAAGTCTAAGAGCTTGATTAAATATATTCTATCTTATAATCCTTTGCTTGAAGAACCTAACAATATGACCTCTCTATTTATAATTGTAGCACACCATACCTTTTGCAAGAAAATTATCTTTCCTTACCTTACTTGAACAAAAAATTTCAATATGTCATATGTCATAAAAATTAAAGCACTTAACTCTATTTATACATTTTGACTGATGACCCCCATCATAGTTCTATGCAAACTCATTTATAATAGGTCTCTTTCACTCTCTAACCCTATGACTAAATTGATTACATGTATAATAGTAACCATTGAAACTTGTATACCTCATGGCATTTGGTTGCTTAATCTAATTTGTCTTTATTCTACCAACACCTTCATTCCTTGTCTAATGACTTGTCTTCAAAGTATGATTATCCTAGTTCACATTAGTCTTTATCTTGTCTTAAGTTAAATTCTTTTATTCTTCTTCATATCCAATGCTAGTTTTATCACTAGCAAGATTTTGACCACTAAGAATATTTTTTAGATCACATGAGCTCTTTTCAAATCTCACAAATGCCTTCACCTTACTAGCAGATTTCTCTAACTCATCTTTCAAAGATACAATCTCAAAAACATACCTTGAGCAATCTTATTCTTTGTCTCTTAGAATTTCAGACATAGATTCTAACTTAGAATCTAAAAACATGACAATGCCTTCATGCTCCCTAGAATCTTCAACTAATCTTCCCTCAAACACACTAAATTACTCCTCATAGTCTTTGAGCTTAGATTTCATATTCATATTGATCTTATTCTCAATATTTAGTTCTTAAAGAGCATTCATCACAACAATCTCATGGTTCACTTCATCTTCATCATTATCTAAATCACTCTAAGTAGACTCCTTATGTGAGAAACTTTCTTCCTCAGCCATGAATAGAGTTTCATCTTCAACAAGACCATCATCTTCATAATTACGTTCTGAGTAACTATCCTTAATCTCATCTGATGATCTACAATCTTATTTAGTGTAGAGACTATTCATTTTCTTGATGGACTTTTTTCTTTTTATTATACTTTTTAAATCCTTTCTTCATGTATGTCTTCTTGTCTTCATCTTTGCCTTCACCATGCTCTTCATCAACATTCTTCTCATGTTTATGAGGGAACTTCTAAGAAAAATGTCCTATCTCTCCATAATTGAAACATTTTAAGGGTAGTTTACCCTTAAAATTCCCTGAGTCAATGTTTAATTTCCTAGTAATCAAATAAATTAGTACATCCTCATCAATATCAGATATGTCATCATCTTTAGATTTATTACCTTCGAACTTCTTATTATCATTCATCTTTGTCTTGAATGTAGCTTCCTTCTTTATAGGTATATCATCATTTATTCTCATCTTATATGTAGTAAGGGTGCCATGTAATTGATCCATATTCAATTGAGTATGATCATGAGTCTCTTCTATAGCAGATAATTTTGCATCAAACTTGAGAGATAGAGACCTTAATACCTTTTGGACTATAGTTTGCTTTCCAAGATTATCTCCAAGACCTTTGATGATATTCATAGTCTCATTAACTCTCTACATAAAGGATGCCAAAAAATCTTCTTTCTTCATCTTAAGACTTTCAAATCACCTTCTATAAAGCTACAACTTAGAAATATTAACCTTTGAATCTCCTTAAAAAATTATCTTCATTTTGTCCCATATCTCTTTAACATATGTAAAATGGATTACCTTGGTGTATTCAGTCTCTGAAATTCTACAAGTGATAGCATTTATCACCTTGGAATTATTTTCAAATAACTTTTAGTCTATAGCACTAGATGAAGGAGTAATAAGAGAAACATAACCATCCAAAATAGATTGCCATACATCAAACCCTAGGGACATAATGTATGTCCTCATACTTTCACTCCAAAAAGCATAATTAGATCCATTGAACATTGGTGATTTTTTAGTAGAGAAACCTCCTTGATGAATACCCATATTATACATTAGATCATCCTCAAGTTATTAAGCCTTCACCAAAGGACCAGATCTGATACCAATTGTTAGAGGTAAAATAACTAAGAGTAGGGGGTGAATTAATGAGTATTAATAATCCAACTTCAATTTTTATCTTTAAAAACACTTAATAAATTATCACAAGCATTCATAAATCATACACATCATTTATAGCAATGAGCAAGAGAGACAATGCAAGATCAATTACATAACACATGACATATGTGGGAAACCCTCTTGGGGAATAAAACCCAATAGAACTTGAAACTGGAATACTATCCTATAATAAAAATAAGCAATTTATATCATCTACAAATGATCAAGTAAATAAAATCCATATTTAGTAAGACTACAATACCACAAGGTACTTCCACACCTATCTAGTTGAGCTACAATAACAACTAGACCTTCTAGAAAGTTTCACCTTAAAAGGAGGCTAAAAACACCTTATATGTTGAGATAAAACAATAAAACATATGAAAACATCCACCTTTGCACTTATGTCTTCAACACCTGATGATGGATCTCTGCTTATCACTCTTCACCTTCACTCACTCTCAAATAACAAGTACACTAATCTGCCAATAAAATTATGACTAATAGGCCATACAAAAAATATTAAATATAATTTTATTTTAAACTCATCCTTAAGGAACTCTACCCCTCCACTCCATAAAATACACATAATCCTCTCCCAAAAACTATCCCTAGTCTCTCACATAAAATCTAGAAATCAACAACTATGATCACTATTTATAGAGCAATCTTGATAATCACTACCTTAGTCAGCCATTAGGCATGAATTAGACCTTAAGGCATATATCATATGAATACATGTCTCAATAAAATCTTTATAGGTCAGCCATATCATTTATGGGTCACCCTTAATGAACTCCACCTTTTAATAAGGCCCTTATAGCCTTTATAGGTCTCAAGTGAACCCATTCACAAATTTAGCACACCCTCAACCAAAAGAAGAACAAATAACCAATTTAAAATACATGGGTCCACTACTTATCTCCCCTTTGATATATTTATAAGATCATATTCATATTAGACCACATCTACATATGTTCAATCAACTCAAATAGAGACCTTATACACAGGAACACCATTACCAAACATATAGTAAAATTCTTAAGCATTGTTCATACTTAAGATAGATTGATCACATATTCAAAAAATATATAGATCATCCTAAAGGATTCTAAAACACTCCAAAATATATGAGTCATCATGAGACATCAAAACAACATCAACACAAGCTCGAATATCCTTCTTGAGTCACTTATAGAACATATACAAAAACATAGTCAAATTTGGAGCACTATATCTTTGTATGCACATACTTCTAGTTCTTGAAATCCATATTTAGAGATGTATATTGGAGTCCTATACCACTTTTGTTTTTAATTCATGAGAAAATTCATCCAAGATTGAAATTTATAGCCCAGAAACCAGATAATATTTTTTCCTTTACAAATTCAAATATAAATGGTCACAATTAACCTTTGAACACAATGTTCACATTCTCATGTCCTCTCAACTCAAATTGAATATGCGCCATCGATATTGTTTGATATTTAACACATATACTACCAATGATAAATTTTAAACCTTAGTTACTTTGACCTAATCTCATGTAATCTTGAAATGTTGACTCAACGAGCTCTATCGATCTCTATGGATCAACCGAGTCTTTAGCAAACAATTCTCACCATTTGATCAATTAGTACAAACAAACATTCACTATTATATCCTTATCTTATACATTTTCCTAGTTATTAAACATTGTGAACCTATCTTCATCTGACTCAACATGTACCATTGATCTTTGATCTGTATGATCACCCGTGCACCATTGGATCTTCATGAAGTCTTGAACTTTAACTATATTAATCAGTGAATACTTTGACTCATTTGAATCTATGTGAACCATATATATTCACTATAAAAACTAATATGAGCCATTTTATATCCATTAGGTCTAGATATTTAACATCATGCAAATTTACTAAGTATGGGGACCAACTATAAAATGCCTATAAAGCCTACTTTGGACCTCAATAACTTCTTCTGTGTCTAGATTCATTATCTCAAATTTGGACCATACTATCTCCTCACATAGGAGAATCCATCCATATAAAAAAAATCTCCTATAACATCCACACATGTGACATATAATTTCATTAAAATGACTTCAAAAAATATTCTATCATAGAACTAACTATGCTAAGAACTTACCTATGAGGCCAACTATGCTCTTGCATAACTTTTGACATGATTCAGTGCATGATCTAATATATAGGATGAATAAATTAGGCTCAAAACTTAACAAACCCATATGATAACCTTTTCCTAAAACATCCACTTGTGAGAGATATACCACTATCAAATTTCTTACTCGGTTCTTCTTGCCACTTTGTAAATTTGGCTAAGTATTTGAAAACATTATCAAAAAGTCTAAGAGCCCAACTTTGCACACTCATATCTTTAACCACGATCATATGCATGACTTGAGACTTAGTGGATAAAAACTAGGTAATATTTTGATCAAAACCATATGACCAACTCCCCTTTAATCATCTACATGTGGTGAATATGATGTCATCAAATTGCTTATTCATATTTTCAGCCACTTGATCTAAACTATCTAGATGAAAACTAAGGACTACCAGATGAATTACAATTATGTACATAATATCTCAAATCATATAATAAAATATTAGGGACCACTTTCAAATCCTCAAATCATCATACTCATCCCTAAACATCCTTAACAATGTAAACTCTTAAGATCAACCAATCTAAATTTCATCACACTAGGACAAACACATTGTACATTTTGTCATTATCACTTAGATTATCAACACAATTCATCCACTCACTAGGACACTTTCATGACATCATCATGATAACTCTCTAACATGAATGTGTTTTAAAATGTCAATGGTCAACATGCATGCTTTGTTTATCTTTAGTTAACTCTTTTTGAACATCTTATATTAAACTCCTTTTGATATTTAATTAACTCCTCTTGATCTTTCATGCATCTTGAAATTTGGCTTAAGTTGCCTTTATTGAATCTTTTATTTTTACTTGAATTATTTTTCATGCATCTTGGATTTTTACCTTAGTTATATTCACTCACATCTTATATACTTCCTCTTTTGACTTTCTAATATTATCCCAAAGGGGGGTGTGTTAGAATAAAACTTATTACATATTTAAAAATTTTAAATCTTCATGTAATATCCCTACTTAAAATCTATTTTTTTATTAACAAGACAACTATCCATATTGGTTCTTCATGGAAGTGTACATATTTTGTGGTTTGACAAGCTTCTTGAATGCATAATGAGAACCTAGAATTTGACGAATTTGCATAATTTAAATAGATAAGTATGTAAATAGTATTGTAAAATAATCACCATGGTGGCTTATACCTTCAAATAGTTTTCCAACTCCAAATTCAACTTGCAACCTCTAAAAATGTCATTTGTGCTCTTTTAGGCCTCAAGATATCTTGATTTGGATTAGGGGTATAAAATGAGTTATAAGACTAATATATATATATATATATATATATATATATATATATATATATATATATATATATATATATATATATATATTCTCATTTTATAGGTATCAATTAGGAATACATGGAAAATTTTGAAAATATTGAAAACCCTTCACCAAACTCTCAAACAAAAATTCATAATAAAAAGTGTCTGCTTGTTCTCTATGGGTGACCTAGAAATGTTTTTCAATGAGATGAGCCTATTTTTAATTGGTTTAAATTGAATAATAATTTAATAATACCTTTAAATTAATTATACACACCCTCAAATTTTTTTTCTATTGGAAGGACATGAAACACTCATTTATAACTCTATTTGTGAGAAAAATAATGATTAAACCTTGATTTTCTTCATGAATAGACCCATATTTTCCTATTTTATATATACTTAGGTATATTAAAGATATAAATACACTTTTAAAAAATTAAATTACATAAAAATATACCTTCATTTCAAATTTAAAGATATTTCATTTAATAAAAATCAAAATATGCACTTTTTGGTGTTTCTTAGCTTGCACAATTTCATTTCTGAATGCATATAAATGTGAGATTTAACATTTTATTCAGTTTTGTGAGGCCTAAATACCTCAAAAAAATTTATTTAGTAACTTAAAATAACCATATCATCATTAAAATAATTGTATATTCTCAAACAAACTCTTAAACATCTCATAAAATGCCTTTTCTAATTGTCTATCTTACTTGCTTAAAACCCTATAACCCTTACCTTTGCCTTTATACATTAATTTCCTTAAATTTTTTATTTATTAAGGTGTAAAAATTTTATCTACACAAAATCATATCTCACACAACTTTTATTGTTTAACAAATATCTCAAAAATTAAATCACATCTCATAAAGCTGAGGTATCAGGTTTTAAGAAGAGTTTTAAAGTACCTTTTCTTCTTAATGATTGTTCATAAAGTTAAGAAACTATAACCTTAATAAAATTTATGTAATATTTATTTAATAAGTTCAAAAATATTCCCATAATACCATTACAAACAACTCTTTTTTTCCTTCATGAAATGAAAATTTGAAAATTACCTTCACTAGCCTGCAATTAGTTAGTTAGATGAATAGAAAAAAACCTCTATCAAAATTTGGACCTATTAGTGGTTCTTAAGCATGGTTTAGGATTTTTGAATTATTTTTTTATGTTTTTTATATATTTTTTAATCTTAAATCCATAAATTTAACCTTAACCTACACATTATCAACTTTCAACATTTGTGGCAAAATTATCAACATTATTGGCAACTTTGTTGGGATGTTTGCCTAATAAACACTCAAGACCAGTATCCTTATCAATTTGGATATGGAGTTATGAAAATATAATAAAATAATAAAATTAAAATTCCATAAATTAACTACAAAACTTTTGCATAATCTCTTATTTAATTAAAAACTAGAACAACTACCAATTGAAAAATGTGCAAGATATCACTTAGAGGAAACTAAAAACTATGACTACTAATTGGACACGTGCATAACAAAACTTGGAGGAAAATTAAAACTAAATAAAAAACTAAAAAACCACTTATATCAAATAAAAACACTCTTATTTCCTCTCCATATGGTTGATAAAGATGAGGAACAAGTTACCATTTAAGTGCCATTTTGGTTGAATCAACTCTTTTCTTGCTTGTCAACCTCTTTGACTTGTCTCCAAGTGAATCAATTGAAGAAAACGTATATTAAATATAAAAAAAATCATAATGTGTTTTAATACTCACCTCATGTTCTATTAAAAATTAATAAATATTTCTAATGTAACCACATTCTGATCCATAGGGTTAACTCTAACTTTATCCTTTAGTGGCTCACTAGAATAATGTTCTTGACTTTATGTAACATTTTTAGATATACCATTTTGTTTTTCAAGTACTGTAAAGTGTTAAAGATATTCATCAAAACCTTTTTGATCCTTACTTTTATCTTCTTTAGATTCACTAGTAGCTACTATATCTTCTTTTGTATTTTTACTTAGCTCATGTCTAATATTGTTACCTTGTGAAACCATTGTTGTAATCTCACTAGTTGTTGTCATGTCATCTTGAACATCTTCATGATATAATTATTGAGTCTCACTTTTAAATACAATTTTATTTTGATCCTCAAGGGATAAAACATGATCTTATTATATGCCAAAATTAATATGATTTTACTAACACAACTCTTGATCATCCTCTTTCGATAAAATCTCCTCTTCACCTAAATGTTCTTTTTTCCCTTCCATACAATAGGTTCTCCTTCAAAAATGGAGATGGTGAGAGGGTAAAATTTTATATTTGGTGGAATATAAATAATAGAATTATGGGCTTCTCTTGAATTTTATTTTGGATTGAAGAGGAATTAAGAAGGCTTTAATATTTGGAAGTAATAATTTCATTCAATATTTATTTGAAATAAGGGAAAGAAACTTGTGTTAGGAATGATTTATATTTCTAATCCCACTAAACAACCAAAATCTCACATTATGATATGCATTGTTATTAATATACAACTTCAACTTGAATAATGGGTGGAGGACTCAATAAAATTAAAAACTTTCTTGGTTTGGCTTCTACAACTTTATCCATCTCTTGATTTTGGATTGGCATAGGACAAGTCTCTTTCTCAAGAGTAGGCATGAAATAATTATCAGTCTTGGTCCAAGAAGGTTTTCAAGATGGAATGGTCTAACTATATTTGGGAATAGTGAGTAAATATTGCATAGGCATAGGATCTTTCATAAGATTGGGTGTCCTAAAACATATAATTTTGAAACAAGTAGAATTTATTTAAGGTTTAAGAGCTTCTAGTTCTTGTTTCCTACTTAGGATTCTGGTCTCAATTCTTTGTACTCTCATGGGTAGTTGTTGTATTTGTTCTCTTGTAGCCTTGTTATATCTCCTCAATGATTATATCTCTTGATGATGTATATAGGATTCATATTCAAGCTCTTATTAATTAATATTATACTCCCCTTCTCTATCAATCTCCATACATTGTCTCTCAAAGTTAAAACTTATCTCTTGCACACTTTTTTTAGACTGATTAGAAATAATATGATTTTTCCAAAGATGATTGGAAACATTATTAGGGGTTGTATGGGGGTAATATCATGACAATATTGATATATTTATGGTATAAGGCTACTTGATGTGAAGCCATAAATATCTTCATCTTGGTATGAAGGATATGATAGTGAAATAGATGCATTTTCCCAATATGGAGGACTTAAATACATATTGTATACACATAATATTTTAGAACTTTTATCACTTACTGATGTCCTTTATCATAAAGGAACCCATCAAGTCTCAATCTCTCTAAGCTCATGCCTTAATGGGTACATTGGGAAAGGGGTGGGTAAATAATTAGTACTTCACAAGATTGTTGTCCCTTTTTCCACTTGTTATCTACACACTTGTCTCCTAAAAAACATATGCCTAAGCTTGTTATTCTCTATTACACACTCCTAAATCATTTCCTATGTTTTTTACCCTTTTTACTAACCTTGATCCCCTTTCAAATTTTCACTATAATAGGTTAACCCTATATATTTTTGGGTGAAATTCATTTATGGTCTAGGTTGGCTCTTGGCCAACCTAGCTTGTGACCTAGTGAATTCTTGTCCATAACTATTCTAGGTCAATTGGGTTGACCCTATTAACTAAAACTTTCAAAAAGGACTAGGTTTAAATCTAAATATATATACACGATAATTTTTACATAATTTAGAGAAGAGAAGAAGTAAGAGCTATGGTGCATCTATTTATCCACCATTATACTTGAGAAGCAAGCTTAGGGTTTCATACTTTCTTTAAAGATACAAATTTTGACTTTTAGAGAAGTTTTTTTAGATTTATTGATATGTTGTGTAGCCTAGATATTATTTATTCTTATCATCCTTACATACCATCATAACATCTTGAAAATTACCTTGGCCAAGGGAGAGATTTAGGCTCAGTGGGTTTGTCTTCAAAGTTAAGTATTCCTAACTTTGTTCCTCCTTTGTAAGAGTAGATAGATATGCATTTTTAATTCTCTTCCATACATTATGATTTTATATACATTGACATGAGTATATGTCTTCTATGCATATTTAATTTTATTCTTAGTAACCCCCACTTTGTGCCACAAGATTTGGTGAGCACTAGATTAGATTTTACTATAATTTTTATTAGTTTTGTGAATATAAAACATAAGACCTAACTAGAATTATTTCATGATTGTGCTTGATTATAGGATTTGAAACCATCCCTAGAATTGTTTATTATGATAATAGATCCCATAATTGGGTCTAGTGTATCCCCATATTACTCATGTCCTTGATTATCTAATATATCCCCAATTGGAAGTGTATGGCAAGAACTATCTTCTTGAGTTAAGACTGATTTATAGACATGATGCATTTTTTTATTGCATAAATTTTGGTGAACCTAATGTGAATCTAACCCTTGTAGGTTTTATCTTACATGTTTCATTATTTTATCATTTTATTTCTCTATATTTGTGATACTAGTTTGATAGTGTGGGTATTTTTCTAACTTCTATGCATAGGTTCAAAACATAGTTTCATCAATACAAATATATTCTATTTATGCAAGTTTTTCATGAGGTATAGGATACTATGTCAAATATATCAACATAATACACTTTTTAGACTTGAAAAAGACATACTAGGTCAACCCTATCAATGTAGTATACTTTACAGGCTTCAGCAATAGGGTTTTATAGAATTAGGTTGACCCAATAAACTTAGTTGGTAGAACTCTCAAGTAGCTTAAAAACAAATTACAAATTTTAAGCAACTTCCAACCCACCAAGGTTCCTTTCTTTCCTTCTCTATCATTTTTTTATTCATTATAGTTCTATTTTTCACATTTTGTAGTCTTTAAAACTGCCCCCATACAACAAAATAGGTTGACCATGTCAACATAGTTCTATATTCTATCTTCTATCTAGAAAACTAGGTCAACACTATCAATGTAGTTATTTTTTAGACCCTTATTTTAGTATTATAATATAAACATTATTGACTCTGTTCTATAATATTTTCATACACTATCATCTAAATTGACACTGCAATGTGTTTCAAATTTATAACTAACACTTATATACTATTAATTAGCATACACTTTCATTTTTAGTCTCTTGCATGCTTATAATAGATTACATAGTCTAATTAGGTTGTTTTTAAATATACCATTTATTTGCACTATTTTTCTCTTTTATGCACCACTACCAAATTACATAATCTAAAATGCATTTTAATAATTGTCTACCCAAGGCCTATCTACTTGGATTTCATCACCATGGGGGAAGCTGACTTGGTTTTCTAGCCAAATTTAAACACATGGTTAATGGTATATATTTGCTAAGCACCTAACACCATTATCACTACTGTGTGTGAAGTGAGGGGGTAGGCTCTAATACTAAGCTAGTACCATTACCAACACAAATCCTTTTTAGCCTAAATGTCCTAAAACCATCCATAAGTTTTTTTTTAGTTTATTTCTTATAACCAACTCCCTATCACATTTAAAATCATACTCTAATAATATAAAAACATTCAAGATGACCACTTAGTTAACATTTAATTTCCAAGTTGACTACTTGTTATTTTCTCAATTATATGTTGTATTACAAAAAATTGCATTGGCCAACATTGGTGTAAGTTTTTGTGTTTTGTGCCTCAATTGGATCGACCTCATTGACCTAATTCATTGTGTGTTTCCTTTCATTTCTTGCTTTCAAAAATACTTGATTTTTTTTTCCTATCTTAGTAAATAGTCATTCTCCTCTACACAATCTCTTATAGTCTATTTATTTTCCTTGTCTATAGTACTAGGTTGACCCTATCGATATAGTACTCTTTTTTGCTTCCCAAGATACACTAGGTCGACCATGTTGACTCTATATCTTTTTTTGATTATTTTTTGCCTATTTTATAGGATTAGATTAAACTCATCAACTCTGTATTCATATTTTCTTAGCTTTCAAACCCTATTTTTTATACTAGGTTAATCAAATCAACTTTGTACTATTATCTTCCTCTTCTTATTTCTTTACTTTCTCATCACTCTTACCTTATATATTCCTTATCCTTTATCATGAACTTCTTATTTGAAGACAAAACTGAGTTAAATGCAATTGATATGATTAATCTTACCAACCCTCCTAGGGTCTCCCATAAGTATATTAGGGCTCCTCTCTTGAATAATAGTAATGTTCATATATCCACTCGCACAACAAACTATGGGACCATTCCTTGTTCTTCTTTGATTCATAATCCTCTCTTCTCAATTAAAGATCAAATTGAATTAGAGTATGCTCTTATAATTATCTTCTTTATCTCTAAATTTCCTCAACTTGAGGAAAGGATCCTTCTACCATTTACCATCTCATGATTAGTGGTCAACTTAAAGAACCTCATTCAACTTCTCCTACATTCTCACATGGATTTGGGTATACTAGCTTCTTCGATTCTCAACCTATTCCCTTTATTTTGACCCCTTATCATACCATGAATTCTTATTCTTTAACTTCTTTGACATCCATGCCTCGTATGTCCACTAACATGATAAGTTCTAATCCAATGGGCCTCTCCCAAGACCCACTCACCTTAACTCTTACACTATTACATAATTTTATACCCATGTTAATCTTTCTTCTAGTGCTTCCTCTTCTCAGCCTTTCACATATACACAAGAAAATTTTTCCACTAGTGCCTCAAATTCTAACAACTCTTCTCAAGCACCTACCAACACCGATAGTAATACCTAAGCCACTACTTCCAATGTTAATGGTTCAAATAATTCTAATAATTTAACTCAAACCCATCAAATTTTATTACAAATGTTTAATCAAATTAATACTTTTCAATATCATAATACAAATCAAATGTTGTGAATACAAAACAACCTTATCCAACTTCAAACCCACCCTCAAGAGTTGTCATAGGGCATGCATAATCAAAATGTCCCCCCACCTTATTTTTAGGATTCCCATAGTAATATTATCCCTCAAGATCTTCTTGTCAACAATAAAATAAATCATATTAAATATAATCCTCTTACATCTTAAATTGATAATATTGATAGAGGTATCACCCCAAACATTTCTTACAATTGGTCTTTTGATCCTACTCTTCATCTAAAGTTTTTTGGAAATAACTATAAAGACTAGGTCAAATTAAATACCTTTCCCACTACCAAGATATTATCTAAAAACTTCATGGGTGATGCATTAGATTGGTAAAATCTAACTTAAAACTCATTCTATTACTATTTTGGAAGATTTACTAAATGATCTAGTCGAAGAGTTCTAAACTAGTCATCTTTCTGAGAATACCTTGGCCCATTTTTTTAATTATAAGAAACTTGAAAATGAAACTTCCCAAGATTTCATTATAAGGTGGAAATCATTGTATAAAAAATATGAACATAACATGGTCAATGATAACCTTTTCCATCTCTTTACCAATGCTCTTTTTCCTAAGTTGTATTATCTGGGCCAAACTCTCTCTCCACATACTTTAGAGGATGGCATTGACCAAGATAAACATTAATATTTCCTTATGCATCAATTTGAGCCTTCCAAACCTTCTACAAGTACTCATATTTTAATAAATAACAAGAATCATCATGCTACTAATGATGGTGTCACAAACTATTATGACACTATTCACATTATTCAAGTTGTTATTCCTAACCAATCTTTGGAACTAGCTCCCCCTTTTCAACAATTCACCAATCCTCACTTATCTTCACCTAATAACAACAATGTTTAGAAATCATTATCCTAATTTAAATTAATAAAATGTCTACCTAGGCCTCTTCCACAAGAACTTGATCCCAATCATCCATGAAATCTTGGTGTCATCCTAATAAATTTTATTGGTTCCATGCTAGTTATGGTCATTCTCATGAGACCTTTAGGTAGTTTCAAAATTTGGCTATGGATTTTCTTCTTGGTCCTAATTTTGATCATGATTATATTATTCAAAAATGCCAACAAACCTATTACATTGATTTCAAATCCCATGGAACTAATACTAAATCTCAATCTTTGAATCAAAATAATACTCATTTGGCCATCTATAAAGACCCTCTTCCAAATCATCAAGATAACCAAGACAAGACAACCCCTTATACAAATAGTGTAGATATTTTTATTAACCCAAATCAAAAATAGAATGTGGTTAATATGACTAATATGTGAAGGGTGATTACTTTCATTTATTCTCAAACTATCTACACCTTCATTATTTGGTATATTTCATGTTATCCAAGATTCTTATCCAACTCACTTAAATGAGTTGGGGAAAGATGACCTTATAAATTTTTATGAACCAATTTCAATTCCTCCCTTGGATAACACTTCCAATTATATTTCTACCATCCCTCCATCATCTTTGCCTAACACCAATGATACTAAATCTTCTATCAAGACTTCTTATAACGATTCTCCAAACCAACCTACACTAATTACTTTAGTTTCTCAACATAATTTACAACCTTGTTATAATTCTTTTGACTCTTATTAACATAAATTCTAGTTCACTTTGGCTCCTCTTTTTGAGGACCTCCTTTAACACTATTCACCTATTTCTAACAATTTTCTTATGGGTTATGATGATGGGATCCTATCATGGAAATCACTAATCTCCCATTCCAAATTTCATTTCTTGAGCTTATGAGGTCCTCTCTGCATCATCAACACTATCTCATGCAACTTTTATTTGAAATTAACATCCCTCATCCTCCCCTATCAAGATGTGAAGGAACCTTATCGAGATCTAAATATAATATATTGAAATAATGTGAAGATATGTCCATACATGCTGATGAAATAATAGAAATTTCTCTTTCCATCAAATTTCCCATCACTTCTATGATTCTTGATGAGATTTTGATGCATCTAGATGATCCTCCTCTACTCATTAGTGTCCAAATTTGTGATATCCAACTCAATCATGCCTTGATTGACAAGGGTTCTAAAACTTGTGTTGCCCCTCTTGATTTTATAAAAACTCTTGGATATTTCAAATACAATCTCAAATCTACATGCAATACATGTCAAGGCTATGATCAAAAGAAAATTCCTCCTTTAGGTTGTCTGTGGCTTCTCATTACCATCCCACTTATTATAGTTCATTTTAGGGTGATGATATTTAAATTTCCTCTATCTTACAATAGTCTTATTAATAGGATAAGGACTCATCATATGTAATAAATTGATTCTTCCACCTACCAATGCATTAAATTCCCTCACAATGGATCTATCTAAAGGATTCAAGGTGATACTAACCCTCGATATTTTGAATAATTCCATGACCGTGGTGTCTTCAAGATTCCTACTCTTGAATCTTTACCAAGTGTTTCATTTCATGAGTCTCAATGCTTTAGCTTTTCCATTAATTCCACTCAGGGCTACAATGGTAATCCCAAACTCATATCCCCTCTAACCTGTTATATTTTATTGATGATGAGCCTGATGAGATCAATCTCAAGATTATAACTTTTGATCTATTACCTCATATCATCTCTCAACTTTGTGCTTCTTTACAACCTCATTCTCACAAACCACCTTGTGATGACATCCCTATTGTCTTTACTAAGACTTGGCATTCCATTCATCACACCTCATTGGATGATAATCTCATCCATACCTATTTTATTTATCTTCATACACCTGATAATGATGATTTTTATTCATTATACCATCCATTCTTAGGTGGTCTTGTTTAGGCCTATGATACTAAGATTATCCATTATCATTCCTTTTTACTTGAGTCTTTTAGTGTATCTTCCCATATTCCATCATATATAGTTCCTAATTTTATCATTTTTCCTCTTTATCATAGGGTAGAGATGATGCAAACAACTTAATTTTTTGAGAAACCTCATAGGAGTATGTTTATGGATCATGCTATGACTGGGCCCTATCACTTTGTAAGGTACTATGACCCCTATAGCCTACTTATCCCTGACATGTGTTGAACTCTCCTTTGACCTTATATAGACCCTAACCCTCCCTTAGTAGATCCTACTTTGGATCCCATTAACTCTCCTACTTTATCTAAATTTATTCCTACTTTTGATCTAATCATTCCTTCCATCTAGCCTAGTCCAATCCCTTCACCAACACAACCTTTCCTTGGTGATGGTTTGATTCCCTTACCATATATGTCTCCATTTTCCACCAAATGTTATGATGATCCTTACCAAACTCCTTCAACCTATGTTACACCTCCTCCTCTAAGTACCTCTACTAAGCCTATTCACATGCATATCTTCTACTTTCATGGCATAAATAGGCATTCTTCCATGCATTGTCACAAGCTACAATAATATATTGACACTTTGCATCCTTCTACCCCTCAATCCTAGGATAAGGCCATACCTCACCCAAAATTACTTATATATTATATTCCTAAGTATGGGGAGGTGTATTATCTTTGGCACCAATGTGGAACCCATCACACCAATGATTGTCACATCCTTTAACATTATATTAAAGATCATATCTTAATTATTCCCACACATTATACCTTTCCTCCTATAAGTTTTTCCTAGAAGAAGGATCCCCATTCCTCTCCCATGGTTCCACATTTTTTGGTTCCATATCCTCCTATGACCCTTCTTCACATCCTATTCCTCCACCCATGAATCCTTCACCTGTGGACCTTTCCTCACCTATGGATCCTTCTACACCCATGATTCCCTCACCTATGGATCCTTCCCCACCAATGATCCCTTCATCTCCCATAGAGTCCATTCTCATTCATTATTCTAAAAATACCTTGCATGATATCCCTCCTCAACATGATCCATCAATAATTCCTCCCTTTTATATTAAGGATTTTAGATGTGAAGTATTTTCCCATTTTTTATTGAAGATAGATGAGACATTAGCTATAGTTCACATCCAACTTCATAGAGACTTATCAGATGTTCTAGATAATGTGAGTTGGAAAATCTATTAGTAATTATGGGTACATGCATGGTGTTCTTAAATTTTTCATTTGGATTGGATGTGTGCTCCAATGTTATCTTTATCTATATTTTACATCATTTAACATTGTGTCAAATTATTATTTATCTTACATTTTGACTTTGATTTCACATTTTATATTGGCTATAATGTCATTTATGTTTGCCTATGGATGTGTTATTTATCATTTCTTTCTTTTTTATTTAGTGTTTTACTTAAAAAATCTCTTATTTTCTTTTCATGATTATTTGCTTTCTTATCTCTATATACATAGATAATTATCATTGTGACTTGGTTATAAAAAGCTTGGTCCCTTTAGTCATTCATTATTTACCATGTGATCAATTAGAAAACAATTAATCTCATTATAATCTCCTTTTACCAATCCACTTTGTATCTCCTTTGTTCCTTTATACCCTTTTCATTAATGAAGCATATGCATGGTTGAGACTTGAGATAACATGTTGGCTAATTATTAAGACTAAGTGTTCTAGTCAGTCTTGTCTTTGGTCACTTTGCTTCCTTTAGCCTAAACTTATAGATCATTCATGTGTATCAATCTATCTCTCATGATGTTCATTATAAGTTTTATGGAGGATGAATCTTAAAAAATCCATCAAAACATTCAAAATCCAAATCATTTGATAAAATGAAATGATCCAAATGGAAAAAAAATTTAGAATTCTTAAAATTCAAATCACACTAAAATATGTGATTCAAATTACATCTCCTGATTCTAGTTGAAGATAAAACTCCACAGTTGGCCTCATGATATATCCAAGGTCTATTCGGATGTGGTAGGCCATTAGATTAGAAAAGTAGAATCAAAAAAATATTTTAGTGCTACCTACTTTCTCATGTAAGTACCCAATCTTTACAGGTGATCGATGGCTCTATAAGGGGTCCTAAGGAATGGGGAACACATCATAGGAAGTTAGTTCTATTTTACTTTTATTTTACCAATCTACCTTCATGAGCCAATCTTATTATCATGCTTATTTTCCTACACAACTTAGTGTCTTTAGTGAATAGATTTATTTTATGCATTGATGGTCACTAATCACTTAGTTTCATCTAATTTCCTTAGTATGACTAGTATATCCTAAAGTCTTCTCATAATATTCCTAAGTTATGATTTTTACATTCCCTTTTTCATGCCCTACATTTCTCATATTTTCTCTTGAGAAATATTACTACATTCGCTGATCACTCCCCTAGGGATTCCATTTGTGAGTTTCATTATAAGACCATGGGTAGGACCTAACTTTCCTATAAAAAACCACAATTCACCTTACTATCACCAACATTATATGTTACTATATTTTCCCATTATTCTACCTCATTGGTGTTCCCTTTTTGATTTATAGTGTAAGACTATGGATACGACCTAGCCTTCCTCACAAAATTTTCAAATAATCCAAGTCACAACAAAATTATGTGTGAAATATTAGATAAGACATGATTGATTATGAAGTTACATGTCTTTGACATGCTTTCAAACTTGATTTAGTATGTTTTATGCTTACTTATTTACTCTTTCACTTTTATCTTCTTATTTTCTAATTGAATGTAAGAATCCAACCATTTCTTAAATTTTTCATACTTCCTAGCTTGAATTAGTGTGATAAATTTAAGATCAATTTTACAAAATTTTGTTTTTCTTGTATACTTCCCAATGTGATTTAGTATGATTTAATAGCTAATTGATTTATTTTTTAACATTTGTCCCTTTATGTGCTTTCCACTTTATTACATTACTTTAATACTTCCCAAACATGATTTCATGTGATTTTACTTTATTTAATTTGGTGCTCATCTTTATCTTGGTTTAAAAATAAACTATTTTCCCTCTTTTTTACCACCCTTTGGTTTCTTATACTTAGTCAATTTATTTGGTATTACACATTTTCTAATGTGAAATAGTGTGTAGTAATTTTTTTTTTGATTGATTATATTTTACCAAAAAAAAAATTCTTATTTATTTTTAACCATATATGTGTCCTACATAATGCTATAAAAGAAACCACAACTCATATATTTACTATAAAATTTACAAAAATAGATAAATACATGAGATAGAAATAAATATATCCAATCATTCACAACCACAACCATGATATAAACATATAAAATCAACATTCAATTACCAAAATCACACACACACACACACACACACACACACACACACACACACACACACACACACACACACACACACACACACACATCATGTGATTATACAAATTACAAAAAACATATTATTTTGACTTGGATTTTCACCCCTTAAGGAGATGTTTCATCTCTCCTCATCCAAGTGGTAAAATTGAAACACCTCTAAGCTATGGGTAGCCCAAGAATGAGGTGAATCTCTAGATAGGGCTAGATCCCCTTGATGTAACACTTTTATATCACTAATACACCTATTATTACAAATAAAAGGGAGATAAAAATAAAATTAAACTATCCTAAATGTGGTGATACACCAAATTAATTTATAACCACCAACTAGTTGCACATTACACATGAGAACAAGAGACTAACTAGGCATACACTTCTCTAATTTGAATCTTCTCACATTAGTATTTAATTATGAGATTGTGATTAATATTTAGGCTAGGAGGACTAAATTAGAGTCCTATAATGTCACTATTTAATATACTAACTCACTCAACCTTGACCCTTTATAGAACACTTCACATGACCTACAAGAAGAAGCTTTAAAGTTGTAAATAGGTGAGAGAATGAGACAACAATGCTAAGGAAATAAGAATCATCACTAAGAAAGATCAATAATTCAAGTGAAAACACTATGAAAAATCATATAAATAGTTAATTTATTAGTCTTTATTTATCCATGGTATACAAATGATAAGGGCTTCACCATACTCAAGTGAAGCATCCTTACAATAGTTAATATGGCTAGTTCTTATATAACTTAAGAGAGAGAAGAGAATAAAGAAGTTAAAAGGTCACAAGGACAAGTGTAAATATGATAAAATTAGTTACATGTGAGTTATAATATAATTTTAAACTGATAATGTAAAGTTAGAAGAGACAAGTGTCACCCCAAGTCATGAAACTCTTGAAATAAGGTATGAAGTCTCTTCTACTAGTCCAAGAAATTGCCTTCATAATTTATACCTCTTTGGTGAACCATAACTGAATATGGGTAAAGTGATTATTTTAATCATAATGGGAAGTTATGGACACACATTTACATGCATTGGTTGTATTCTTAATCATCAAGATTCCTCTGAAAGTGAGCCATCATTCTTTATAGTCAAAGAAACTCCTTTTTCAGTCACCCCTCACACTTAACCTCAAAATTGGCTTAATTTTTCCATGAAAATATGTAAAATTAAGTTAATTACATCTGTCAAAACCATATATTTCCTTATAGTCATTAGACACACATTAAAAGCAACTTACTTGAAGTTTTCACCTTTTTCAATATCATGTTCACTATGCCAGTTTTGATTAGCTGAGATGGGAGCTCTTATTGAGGTAATTAATAGATTTTATAAATAAATAAATTTTCATGGATAGTTATATTAATTATCAATATTCCCTCTTATGTGATTGGCATCTTTAGACTCTTTTTAGAACCTGAAAAAAACATAAAACGATAAAAAAATCCCTATTTTGTACTCAATATATATAATTCTATATAGAATAAAAGTATGTGGAGGATATTGAGAGAGTCCCCTAAAAAATAAAATCATAACTTTTGGAAAAATATGCCATTTAGATGTACTAACTTCTCCATCTTCTCAAACTAGTCACTAGCAAGGGTTTTGGTGAGTTTAGGCTTGTTTTACCCTCTTAGCCATTGTTCATAAAGATCTAACATTAAAATCTCAAATAAAATCAACAAAATGGTAGTATTTGACCCTATATAATGTTTCTTATATCCTTTATTGTAAATTAAAATTTTCAAAGTAGATATGATCTTCCAACCTTGACCACTTGAGCTCTTTTCTCCATTCCTTATAGGCTTGAATTGGTCCTAAGACAAAAGTGGAATTAATTGTGGCTTATCTACATTAAAAAATATTAGAAACACCTTAATTTACCCTATAAATATTCTCTAATACATTATAATTCTCTCTTATAGTTATAATTGAAGTTGGCAACCTATATGGGTTATAGGCCTAACCATGCCTAAGAAGCCTGACTGTAACCCCTATGGTCTAGACCACCCTATTGGGATTATCCCTTCTATGCTTGGGTTTTAATTATTTTTTTTTAATATTTAATTCAGATTATCACACCTCCTAACAAGTTATAATCATCTCTTGGTTCATCCTTTTATCCCTACTTCCTAAAACTATAGGGTTTGCATACAAAGGGAAGTACCCTTTATTTGAGACAAAATTGAGGGTGCCTACACTATTTAATAAAAAAAAGTATAATGTTGAATGGGATTATCTAATACATATATGTTTTTATAAAAAAATTCCCCTTTATCAGGTCATTTGACCTTCCAAAATAATTAAAACCCAAGACAATATGTTAGGAAAAGATTGTGTGCAGGGTTCTTTCCTGTGAACTATATGTTACCTAATTAGAACTTTATATCTACTTGTTTTTTATTTTAAATAGTCTATGGAGACCATCATGTTCATGATTAAGATTATTTAGGTATATTCATTACTTCAATTCTCTGCATACCCCTTCACATGCTTTGACATGCCAAGACTATGTACAATTTTATTAACTATGTTTCTTACTTTCGAAGGGACACCTATAGGTGAATTTGCATGGATTAAAATTTGAAAAAATTACATGATACTATTTTAAACATTAAAATATAATTTTTTTGATGATTTGGACTTGTGCTCACCTTGCCTAGGTTAGACCATCACCTAGACACCATGCTTTAGATTATTGTCTACCTATAGTGACCTATAGTTGATTGTGTTGGAGTCATTAGGACCCTATAGGTGTTTATTTAAAATTGGAATATGTTTCATGTTACTTTGGATATCCTATGAGGTCTTTGGTATCATTTTATATTAACCAAAATTGGTTATTCCATGATTAAGTTCCTATCATGGATGAAGTAGGAGCTAACAGTCAGTTGTATGTGGCTACATTCAAAAAAGGGGTACCTGTAGGTGTGAATATGGTCAAAAATCAGTATATCATTATCTATTGATGATATTCAAGATCTTTGATATGTTTTTTGGACTTTATAAGGTCATTCAAACATGAGGGTATGCCTTTATTACAACCTTGGGTGTAAGGACCTTCTTTAGAGCAGAAAACCTATAGATGATATTGTCTAACTTTAGTGCATAAAAGTCTAATTTTGGGATTTTATATAAAGGAAACTAAATGACTAAACCACTCTCTTTATGTTTCAAGTTTCCATCCTATGATATGGGTATAAGGCATGTACATTTAGTAACACCAAAAAACTTGGTAACCATGTTATAAGATCTCTATGAAAAAGCCAGGTGCTCTATTTTGTGTTTTTTTGGGATTTGATTCCTAAACATAGTCATTTAACCTTTAAATGGTTACTCACTCCTTACCCACCCACTTGAAATACCAAACATTCATTCTGGGATCTATTCAACATGTTAGGAATTCAATATGAGTTCCAAATTGTTTCATCACTTCCACACAGGTACCTTCATATCTATGTATAGCCTTGTAGATACTCACACAATAATATACAAGGTAGTGACTGTAAACCTAGATAAATGTGTATATAACATGACCCTATACATATATATTAATGAAAATTCATTTACATGAAATTCCAAAATTTTAATACTTAAAACAAGATCAACTACCCTTTGTCCAAGGTGGCATCTTTTTAAGAGGTACCTATAGATGTACATTCATGGCTAATTGACTATATATATTTCATATAAATACCACCATAGACCCTTTGTGATATTTATAATGTTCCATATATCTATTAATTAAATAATAACATGAAAAACACATTTTATATTCTCCATTTCTCCTTTATAATAATGATTAGAGCTCAAACATCATGACTATAACTAAGAGCAAGCAGAAATTTGACTATGAGCTTAGAATGACTTAGTGTTTAATCAAGGTACGATGTTGCAAGTTCCAACATCGAAGGGAGGTTATCCTTATGTAATTTAACATCATATCCAATTCACATGAAATCCCTTGTATAGAATCCAACCTTCTATGAGTGGTGAGCTTGACTACCATTCCACCTAAAACATTAACTTGAAATCTGAACTAATTATCCCATGAGATATTTATAAAACATAAAAATAAGCATGTAAATCATGAGAGGATAGAGTCAACATCATTTTTAATCAAAATCAATAGTTTCATTATATATACTTCTCCAAACCAAAGAAAACTTATAGGGTATGGGAAATAATAAGTAAAAAAACATAGTCAACTAATTAGAGATGATTCATATAGCATATTTGACCAATATTCAAACTCTTCTTATAAAAATGAATATATTTGAGTGTACTATCACACCCAAAGTCATTTGGTCTGAAAATTCTTCAATTGGTCATACTAAGCACAAATCTATTGATTGGTTCTACATGTCTAAAAAGGAGATGAAGGAGCATAATGATTTTAGCTCAAGTTTGGTACTTCTAAAGTATGTCAAGCATGTAAATAATTTTTATGAAGCTTAATATTCATCTCAAAACCTTATCCCATATGTCACACTCCATTATGGGTTGTACAAGTGCCAAATGCTTCCCTTTTTAGTTGATTTCTTGATTTGTAACTGGATAACCTAGATTTTTTAGATGGGATTGACATTCCTGATAAGGAATCACCTCTTCGGAATTTTAAGGAAAAAAAAGACACTTTTACACCTTGAAAATCATGCCACTTGCATATATGACCCAAAAATGGTGACTAACTGACTCAAAATGACATATAAACTAATTAGTCCATGATCAAGGCTAAAATGGCATTAAATTACATAAAATAAACTATAACACACCCTATGGAAAAATAATAGACCCATAAAAACACATAAAGATAAAAATTTTACCTATAAGGGTCCTTATTTGACATACAAGTTCAAATTTGATAAACAATTGTTTACTCATAGGGGTAACATGCCTGCTAAGCTAAAGATTAGTAGCCTTATCCTATCCATGGGCTTAGGGAGTCATTTGAATTTTGAAAAACCACTAAAATACTTGACACTTGATAATAAATCTTTGAACAAGACAAGATAACAAATTACCTCAACCACACAAAACAAAGGACACACACAAAGCAAAACAAATGCACTAACAATACACACACATGTGCCCAAATCACTTACATAAAATAGAAAAATATAACTATCCATAACTATAAATTAAGAAATCTTCCTTTCCAAGATCAAAAGTAAATTTTCTTGAATCTTCTTCTTCATGAGATGAATCATAGTGGTAAGCATGTTGCTCCTTGGATTGGATTTTTTGTAGATTAGACCTATTCCTTAGCACTTCACTTAATTTGTTATCAAGTATATCATACCTAAATATGTCTCCAATTTAAATGTATTCCTCTTAAATTTTTACACATATATCATACTATTTTCCACTCTTCATCTCATTATTAACTTGTATCTTCTTGGTAGGCATGGCTTTAAGAGGAGTAGTTTTTTGTTCCTTAGAAGATTAAGGCCAATAAGAATCTTGTTTTATCCTTTAAAATATATTGTGTTTCTCCCAACGAGTTGAGAGTATGATAACCCATTTTTATTATTTCAAAAAAATCATCATGTAATTCATATGCCTCTTTAAAGGACAAATTTTGAAAGTTGTTTCTTCTTTTCATACCCACTTGAGTGTCAAGGTTTCCTTCTCTATTTTTGACTAGATCATAGCCTCCTTGAAGAGGAGTATAACATACTTTAATTATTTCAAAAAATTCATCCCAACGCTAACTAGATACTTTTTTTAAACATATATGATATCTTGGATAGTGATGGAATAACCAATGATGATTTCTTCTTCTTTGACATAAGGAAGGCATTCTTCAATATCAACATAATTAGAAGATTCAACATAAGAAATCACCTCTTCTTCAGAATTTATAACCTCTTGAGGTCTCTCAATTTGTATCTCAACTATTAAAACCTAACTTTTCTTCTCAAGGACTACAAGATCCTCAATTTTTTTCTCCTTCTTGGTGATGCCAATGCTAGGCATCTTGTAATAGAGTGACCTAGCCGAATGAGGCTGCCAAGGAGCTATGTTTTATTTAAGAAAGAGTTATGAATTATTATCAACCAAATTATCCTATTAAGGTTCCCACACCACAGGTACATCAAGGCAAAGGGTGATAGGGTGAGGATAAGATGAATGAGTTGGTGGAGGTGGAACATAAAACTCAACATCATATTGAGAATGAATTATAGGGGATCCTTTTGGGAGTTCTTAAGGAAGGGGAGGCAAAACTTGGGATAAAATAACATGGTTTTATTCATTCTATTTGAAATAACTTCATTAAAATCTTATTTAACTTGATCACTCTCTTTAGGAAGGTTAAATTGGGTGTGTTTAGGCATAGGATATTCTTTTAGCTCTAAACCTTTTATCACACCTTGACTCAACAATTTCATTCTTGACTCTAACTCTTTAATTTAATTTCTTCAGTTCTCTTATAAAATTATCTCTTGAAGTTTATAGGCATCATCATGAGGATAAGGAGTACAAGAGAGTTGATATGGAAAATAAGAGGTCTCTTAAGGAAGGGTGGGAGGGGCTTGTATAGGATCAATCTCTTTCTCAACTTAACACTCTTTTTCTAGGATTTTATCCCCTTTCTTTTCCCTTGATTCCCCTACCTTATTACAGCTTATGATGTTAGGATTAGGAGTATCTTCTTGATGTAGTGATGAAATTCTATTAGTGGATGAAGTGTTTAAGGAACATGGGATATCCTTAGGCTTGGATTCTCTACCTTGTCTCTAACTTGGGATTTCATATTTAGAAGTCTCTTCTTGAGGTAGGGATGTAATGGGAGAGGGAAACAAGGGATTAGATTCCACTTCTTTTATTGATAATATGGACTGATTCATTTGATTATTGGCTAAATTAATATTCCTATCAAAGTTTACGTCAAAAACTAAGTTTGTCTTTCTAACTCTCTCTTCTAGCTGATTGGGGAAAAAATAATTTTGATAAGCTTGATTGGCTTCATGAGTAGGGGTCAAGAAAAATTGATAGTAATCTTGGGGAGGTGGATATGAGGGTTGATATATTTGGTGAGGTTATTCCTCATGAATTTTTATCTTATCTTCTAAGGATGAAACTAGGCCACTCATATTTAGCATCTCACTTGTGAGCCTTTGCCTATTTGCTCTCTCAATAGGTTCCCACACTCTTTTAACCATCTCTAATGCATCTCTTACATTTTGAATGAGATGATTATGAACATCTTGACCATGTCTCCTTTATATTTTAATATTAATCACGTACCTCTCATATCCTAAGAGATTTTTCTTTAAATTTGAAATGGACTAATTTGACAAGTGACTAAGTTGACTAGGAGGATCAAGATATTGAGAGGATAGTTATAAGACTAATACAATTCATGACAAGGTTGATAAGGGTCATATTAGATATGGTAAGGATCATGACAAGGCTAATATTAATAATATAAATGATGATAATTAATGCCATAATATTTAAATATCTCATCAACTTGTGTAAAACAATACTCAACACCAAAACCAGCCATGGAACTTCATTGGGAAGCAACAACACTAATAAAAATTACCACCAATATCCAAAAGGAAAACTTGGGCTACTTGACCAGATGATGTAACTTTAGAGTCAAAATTGATGCTTGGATAGATGCCTCTAAAGGCTAATGTGTTGAAATACAACACCAAAAATATTTCAACCTTTTTCAAAATGAGTCCCACTAGGCATGCCAAAAATTATTGTCACTTGGATTTTCACCCCTTAAGGAGATGTATCATCTCTCCTCATCTAAGTGGAACAATTGAAACACATCTAGAATGTGGGTAGCCTAAGAATTAGGTGAATCTCTAGATAGGTATAACTCCCATTGATGTACCACTTATAGATCACTATTACACTTATTCTTACAAGGAAAAGGGAGAGAAAGCTGAAAGTAAACTATCCTAAAGGTCGTGATACACCAAATTAATTGATTTATACCAACCAACTACATGTCACACATGAGACCAAGAGACTAACTAGGCATACACTTCTCTAATCTAAATCTTCTCACATCAGTATTTCATTATGAGGTTGTGATGAATGTTTAGGCTAGGAAGACTAAACAAAAGGTTTATAATGTCACTATTGAATAGACTAACTCACTTAACCTTTACACTTCATAGAACACTGCACATGACCTAAAAGAAGAAGCTTTCAAGATGAAAATAGGTGAGAGAATGAGACAATAGTGAGAATGAATATCAAGATCAATAATTCAATTGAACACACTATGAAAAATTATATAAGAAGTAAATGTTGACCAATTTTTGGTCTAGCAAGCCAAAATTGGGCACCTTTGCAAAAGTCAACTAATCCATGTTTTGGATAGATCATCCCTCTACTACCTTGTGAAAAAATTTCTCTACCAAACCTTTCTCATGAAAAAGCTAGGTGTTTCCCTCATTCTACTTTACCAAGTGTATTTTGGGTTTGTCAAGAGCAATTAATTCACCTATAGTAGTGCATTTTGTGTTTCCCAAATGAATTTACTTGTGAAATTTTCATAATTCAAGTCACTTGATAAACCTAATTTGGTCTTGGTGATGTAATTCAAACTTTGTAAATGTCTTTACTTATAAAGGTTATAAGTAAAGTCACTTGTAAAACGTGATGTAGTCTTGACAGACCAAATCAAGTTTTCCAAGTATCTTTACTTATTTTCCTTATCAAATGAATTTGATGTAAAAACCTAAGTAAAAGCTCTTGGGAAGTCCAAAATAGTCTATCTAGTGCAAATCGGGTTTGTGCAGGTGCATTACTTGTCTACTTTTATAAGTAGAAGTGATTGAAGAACCCAAAATAGTCTAAGTAGATTGAAAAAGGTAATAGATTTCTTTTAGAGGGCATTTTGATGGCTTGAAGGATTTTTTCAAAAAGCCTAAAGGGTAAGTGTCTTTTTGGAGGGCACTTGGGAAAAGTAAGAGGACTTCTTTACTTTTCTAAAGGGTCATTGTAGAATTCTTAAAGGGTATGTGCCCTTGCAGAGGGCACTTAGGTGCTACATAGGACCCCTACAATTCTTTTGAAAGGAAAATTTGGACTCAAAGTTTCCTTGTAGAGGGCACCTTGGTTAGTGGTAAGACCAAATCAAAAGTTTTGAATGGGTATTTTGAGGCACAAAGTGCCCTTGCAAAGGGCACCTTGAGAAAGTGAAGAATGAAGACAAAAGGCCTAAAACACACAATCAAAAGAGAAAGCATGGTAAAATTCATAAAAAAAGGAGTAGAGACTATCGAGAACCCAAAGGCCTGATAATTCAAAGACAAGCCAAGAAGAAACCAAGGCAAAGGTGAAGGCAAGGAAGAGATAAAACATAGGCAAAGTAAAGAGAAAAAACAAAAAGTGCAGAATAGTTCTAACAACTAACAAGGTCAAAAGGTAGAATCAATGACCACTTAGACCAAGACAAGTGGCATAGATAACTCACCAAGGAGAATTAATACATTTGGTGAGATATATCTACTAAAAACCAATAAAATAGATTGGTTTTCAAACTATAAAGGAGAGTAGTTCATATTTTCATGCTTCACCATTAATGCACAACTACTTGCACCTAGTATTAAAGAGATCATGGTCCAACCACAACAACTTGGGGATGGCTTTGTCAATTGTTAGAAGGAGTATCCCATGATTTTATAGGCCCAAGATAGCAAGCATGGTGACTTGGACATCTAAAACATGGCTCTCCCATATGTAGTTTGAACAATACGATATCAACATGGTTGTTTGGTCTCTACAGAAGTGTTTAACTCAGCATGGGTTTTCATTTCTTGATTTGTCAACTATCTTGTTTCTAGTTCTCTATATATTTATAACTTCTCATTTGAGAAAACATATCTCAGCTTTTATGGTGAAGCCCTAACGGAATTTACCTTAAATTAAAAGAAACATTTTTACCTCCATTTGAGCTTGCACTTTTGCATATGTCTATGGTTTTATCTTGTGTTAATTCATTTTATTTTCATGTTTTCATAATTTTATTATAGCATATCTAATTTATTATGAGTTCTTCTCTTGCAGGTCAACAAGAAGTGTCCATCTCAGAGTATAGGCACACTTGAACAAGCTATCCATAGTGTGTCTTAGAACACCTCTGGTAGTTCTTCCTCCATGTATCTCCATAGGACCCCCTATTGAAACACTGATGTAGGAAAGGTTCTCATTTTAATTAAGTTTATTCTTGCTTGTCTTTGGTATAAAGTGTATGTCAAAGCTAAGAAAACAAACCATTTTCGTGCATCACCACTTTAGTCTAAGTTCTGATTTCTATTTTTCTCTCACTTTTCATCCTCCTCATTATTAGAAATAAGAAATCAAGGGCCTCAAGGTTCATCAACGGGAGCTATCCCCTAATCTAGAGATTCATCCCTCACATTTTCAACCCAAAACAAGAGGGATGTGTCCATTATGCCACATGGAAGAAGAGAGCTGAGCCTCCCTTCAGAGGGTGTAACCCACTACATTAATAGTTTTTGGCATGATTTTTGTGTGACAAGTTTTAGGATTACTATTGTCTTGATATTTTTTTAAAATTCCAAAATAAGGAGATATATTCAACACCTAGCGACTCCATTCATGAACTAAGTATATGTTAAATGACCAACTTGACATCCCATGCTAAAGGTCACTATAAGATCTTCTTCTAGGGGTATCTATTTTGAATTTTTTGAGTTACCTTTAAACTCAACAAAAATGCTGAGGTTTGTACATATACACCCTTACATAGAAATTCATTTTCATAAGCTAGCCATTAAATATACCTACTAAAGAAGACCCCTATTGAATCCTTTCACAGTCATGGTAACCCTTAGGGATTTCTCTTTTATGGACTTCAATGGTCAAATCCCCTTGAACCTTTAACAGTATCACCCATTTCTAGGGACAACTCTCAAAAGTGTTCCTCCCTAGAGTGGAGAGGGCCCATTCACTACTTTCAAGCATATTAGAAACATAGAAAACCTCTGCAACATCTATAATATCAATAAAGAAAATGTAGCCATTAGATTAATAGCCTTGTCCTTCAAAGGGAAAGTTTTGGACTGGTATGGGATCTTTCTTATAAACTTAGTCAGCTCATGGAATGAGTTAAGGACCCTCTTGAATAATAGGTTTGAGGAAAAAGTGACCATTTGTCTCTATCTGAGTAGTTAACCACCATGAAGAGAGCCCCATATGAGTTTATGCAAGATTTTAACACTAGGTTCAAAAAGACTTAGGATAGGATCCCAATTCTTGTGAAGCCAACCCCAAGCTATATTTTCCTTTACTACATGAAGGCTCTAAATAGTGGAATTGCTATCATGATATGGTCTATGGGTGGAAACACTTTGCCCACTACTAGTGAGATAGACATAGCTACTAAAAATTGCCATGTTCAAGTAAGAAAGGTAGCTCCTAGACCTCCTATGCCACTTTTTCTTGATTTATAGCCCTCAGTCTAGCCTACATTGCCCACTCTAGTTCCTCTACCTAATAAAGAGAAGTTATTTTTTACCCCTAAAAATTAAATCTATGAAGTTAATATCATGTTTTAGAGTGTTACCAATGAGTAAGTTTCCCTCAAAAGACAACAAGCTCAAAGTTATAGGTCAAATCAAGGCTACCAGTAGTTTGGGCAAGCAAATAGGCCTCCCTTCAAAAATTATACTCAAGGGCAAGGTAAAATAACACATGTAAAGCCTTATCAAAGATATAATCTAAATTCCCCTTCATCTTTCAAGGCTCTTGTCTCAACTCAAAATAATTTGGTGCAAGAGCATCCCAACTATCCACCCTTGGAGCATGGCTAAGAATATGTTACTTATGTGAGTGAGCTACCAAATCAAAGCATGACTACACAAGGTGATTAAGTATCCTCATTCTCAAATTTTGATATGTCAAAAAAACCTAGGATAGACAATAATTAAGCTCAATCTGATTCCACTCTTATGAATCACTTGGAAGGAGAGTTCTACATAGTCAACTATGTGTGGAGCACAAGCAATCAGAATGTTGGTGTTGCATCCAACACCAAATCTAAAATGAGAGCCATTGATGAAGCTCAAGTATCCACTCAAGCACTTACAACATCTCCTTTACCTAATCAAGTAGGAAGTGTACTTTAATCAGCCCCAAAACAGAAACAAATCAAAATTTTCTTAATTATAGGCCAATGGTTTCAGCTTTAGCTCCTCAGGTTACACCACATGTTACGAATGTTCCCAAGGAGAATTATAAAGGGGGGAATCCTTCAATAAATATAGTGGACAAAATGAAGAATCTATACATGAACAACTCATTTTGGGATTATTTAGCACTGCCATGATAAAAAGATATACTCCAAAAGGAATTATACAGGCTAGGTGAGCAAGTTGTCCCAATAAGAAATGATAATGTGTTGGTAGTAAATGGGGCTCCTCCCATGGCTAGTCAAGAAAATATATATGAGAAAGTCCCTCCCTTATATTTATCCCTAATTATTGGTGATTTCTTGGTCCATAATTGCATGATTGATAGTGGATCAAACACCTCAATTATGCCTAAATGCATAGCTGATAAGCTAGGTCTCAAGTATGAGCAAATGACCAAAGGAGTTATACAGTTGGATGGATCACCAGATAATACTATGGGAGTGGAAAGAGGCTTGAATTTGAATCTCCATGATTGTCTAACCTTCTCAATTCCCCATGATGTGGTAGTGGTAGATGTTCCTCCTTACTTCACTCTTTGATTGTCAAGGGATTTCACATCCATGATAGGTGGATACTTGGAAACCAACTATTCTTACATGTTTTTTAGGCCAAAGTATGAAAATAAAGTGAATATTTAGTTATATCCCATCCATAAGGATCACTTAGAGCCATACTCACCCAAAGCATTTAATGTAAACTATGTAAGCATTGATGAAGAAGAGCTCCAAGTGGATCAATCTCCATCATCTTCCCTTGTAGGAGTTGCTGACATGCTCTTAGATGAATGGGGAAATGAAAAATTTGAGCATGATACTTACAAGTTCATTGAAGAAGCTAGTCTTGGATTCTACTAAATTCATGAGAAAGATGTTTTCATGCCAAAATTGATGAAGATAGACCAAGGGGATTGTGGTTTATGGCAGTTATTCTTTGATGGATCTAGAATCAAGTTAGGATCTGGTGGTGGGGTAATGTTGGTTTCAACTTTAAAAGATAAATACTTCTCAACTTTAAGGTTTTAGTTATCCTACACCTATAAATTAGCAGAGTATGAGGCCCTTGTTCATGGCCTAGAACGGACAAGGAAGAGAGGAATCAAATAATTGTAGGTATTTAGAGATAGTGAGTTGATTGTGATCCAAGTGAGAGGTCAAAGCTTGACCAAGAAATCCTTACTCAAGTCTTACAAGCACAAAGTATGTGACCTTGTAGAGAAATTCATTAATTTCAACATCACTTCCTTTCCAAGAGAAGATAACAAGCATCTTGATAGACTAGCAACAGTTGGTGCTTAGTTTAACATCCCAAAGGGGATGAGATAAAGTAAGATCAACATCATTTAAAAGGTGATTGTGAGGCCCTCCATACCAGACAATGTCACCAATTGGTAGGTGTTTAAAAGTGACCAACAAATAACACTTTTATTTTAGGAAGAAGATAAGTTTGATTTCAAAAATCAATCAAAGCTACAACAACAGTATGATGGGAAGATTGTTCAACTAAAGACCAAAGGTTTCCCAAAGGTTTGGTAACTCTTAAGAGAATTTTCAACGAAGATGACCAACTCAAGAGACATAAAGAAAGCATGTCAACCAAGAAGGAAAATTATGAAATGGTAGAGATCTACAAAGATAAGCTACTTGCACTTGGGAAGGTGTGTAACAATGAGGAATAGTGTGCTTTCATTATGTTATGTTAAGAGTTTACTGATGTCTTCACTTTGGAGTATGGTGATTTGAAGGGATTTGATCCAAGATTGACCTAACACACCATTGAGCTAGAGGAAGGTTCCAAACCCATCAAGCAAAATTAAAGGCCAATAAATCCAAAGATCAAACCTCTCATGAGAAAGGAGCTCACCAAATTTAACGAGTCCAGGATCATTTTCCCTATCAAACACTCTTCTTGGCTAGCCAATTTGGTCCCTATTAGGAAGACGAATGGATAAGTTAGATTGTGTTTGGATTTTAGAGACCTAAATAGAGTCTCACTAAGAGATCACTATCCCATTCCATGTATTGAGAAAATTCTTTAGATGGTGATAGGTAGTGAAAGGATCTCTCTCCTAGATGAATACTTTGAGTACAATCAAATCCTGGTGCAAGAATTTGACCAATACAAGAAAGCCTTCACCACAAAGTGGGGAATATATGCCTATGTAAAATTCCATTCAAGTTGTCAAATATTGGAGCTACCTTACAACATGCTATGGGCATGGCTTTCTAAGTTTTGATCAATGACATTATGGTGGTTTATCTTAATGATGTGACAGTCTTCTCCAAGGAGGTAAGTGAAAACTTGAATCACCTGAGGCAAATCTTTGAAAGGTGTAGAGAGTTTGGCATCTCTCTCAAGCCAAATAAATGCATGTTTTCCATCCATGAAGGCCTATCCATTAATCTAGAGAGGGTGAATACCATCTTAACATTATCCTTGTCTAAGCATAAGAAGGGCCTAAAAGGTTTCTTTGGTAAGATAAATTTAATTAGGAGATTAATTCCTAACTTTTTTTGAGATTTTCAAGCCACTAAATTCCATACTAATGAAGGCTAAGACGTTCACATGGATAACATAAATAAGAGAAAGCTTTGAAGGCATCAAGCAAGCTACCGCCCAAGCTCCTACCCTGGCTAGTCTAAACTTTTCCAAGGACTTCAATCTATAAACCTTTGGGAATGAAGAGGTAATATTATCTATGCTCACTCAAGCAAATGGTGAGAATTTAGAATGGCATCTTGCTTGTTTAAGCCAAGGTTTAGAAGGCTATGAGGTTAGATACACGTATGTTGAGAAGTAGGTGATTGAAGTCATACAAAGTCTAAATAAGTTCAAACATATGTTCTTTAGTATAAAAATTCACATCATGGTGTCACATCCTAGTGTAAAATAGTTCTTGTTGAATTGAGACATGAATGAGAAAAGGGAAAGTTGGATCACCAAAGTAATGGAGTATAACATAGAGATCAATATCACCAAGCTGGTAAGAGGAAGAGGTCTATGTGAACACCTCATTACACACTTGAAAGAGACAAAGGAGGATATTTTGGTACTTCATGATGAACCTTTAGTAGTTGTGCCTACAATCATGAAGAGTTGGGCATAAGACATGGTTCATTTCCTTCAAACTAGTGAGTGTCCACAAGGTCTTGATAGGACCAAGAAGAGGTATTTTAGATTCCAATCTCTTTCTTATGTCCTATTTAATGGAGTGATATTTAGAAAAGACTTTTTAGGGGTGCTCCTAATATGCATTTATTCAGACCAAGTTGACAAGGTACTCTCTAAGTTCCATGATGGACCAATTGGTCGCCATTTTGCTCAAAAGGCCATAACTTCAAGGATTATGAGGGATGGTTAATTTTGGCCTAGTTTATTGAAAGACACTCATGCTTCGGTGAGAAAATGACAAAAATGTGCCTTCTTTGTTGGGAAGTAATGTCTAGCTAGCATGCCTCTTCATCCTATTCAAGTGGAATAACCATTCATGCAATGGGGGTTGGACTTCATAGGGCTAACATATCCTCCTTCTAATGCTAGCCACAAGTGGGTTTTGATTTCCATGGATTATTTCACAAGATGGCTAGAGGCCATAGATTTGAAAGAGGCCAATGAGAGTGTAGTCTTAGACTTCTATAAAGGCATAGTGACAAGATTTGGGATCCCAACCACAATAATTTTAGATAATGCATTGGCTTTCATGGGAATAAAGACAAGTGAGTGGGCATTGAAGTATGGCATCTATCTCAACACTTATTCCAACTACTATCCACAAGGAAATGGGTTGGTTGAGTCCAGAAACAAGAATATGATTAGGATCATAAAGAGGATAATGGAGGAAAATCAAAAGACTTAGCATGCCAAGTTGAAGATAGCTCTTTGGGAAGATAGGATCAATATAAAGAGGGTAATTAGGAATTCACCATACACACTTGTGTATGGAAGGGAAGCTAGACTTCCTATCTCACTTGAGTTACCAACCTTGGATCTTGCCCATCAGCTATAATTGATGGAGTGATAACCTAGAAGTTAGGTATTATAAGCTAATGAAGCTTTAAGAAGTGAGAGACCAAGCCATGGATGCCATGATCAGTCACCAATATCAAACAAAGAAGCATTTTAACAAAAGGTCTTCACTAAGGAACTTCTCAGAAGGTGGCATTGTCTTGAAGTGGGATGAGGACTGAGCCAAGCCTGGAAGGCACACAAATTTTGATGCTTTATGGAGTGGCCCATATGTCATCACCTAATGAAAGCAATAAAATGCTTTCCAACTCTCTAAGTTGGATGGTGAATAGATATATATCCCAATCAATAGGATATACCTTAAGAATTGTTACTAGGTTTCTTTTATCATGTACATTGTTTTCCTTGTTTTTTCCCATTTTCCCTAAGTGTTGTTATGCATGTGTGTAGTGTTTTTAGCCTTTGTCTGCATTTTTTCCTTTTTTTTTGGGTTAAAATATTTATTGGCTCATAGGTCCTTACAAGGCTATTGTTGACTTCTCCAAGATGCATCTTGACTCCATACCTAATGGACATTGGGGCTATCAATCTTTCCAAGCATAGTAGGCATGCTTCCCCTATGAGTCACCAATTGTGTTGACCAATTTTTGGTCCTAAAAGCCAAAATTGGGCACTCCCTCCTTTTTATTTAAAAAATTAATCCAATCCATGTTTTGGCTAGATCATCCCTTTGTTACCTTGTGAAAAATGTTCTCTTCTAGAACTTTCTCATTAAAAAGCTACGTGCTTCTCTCATTCTGCTTTGCCAAGTGTATTTTGGGTTTGTCAAGAGTAATTAATTCACCTATGGTAGTTCATTTTAGGTTTCCCAAATGAATTTACTTGTGAAATTTTCATAATTCAAGTCACTTGATAAACTTGATTTGGTCTTGGTTGTGTAATTCAGAGTTTTCAAATGTCTTTACTTATAAAGGTTATAAGTCACTTGTAAAATCCGATTTGGTCTTGATAGACCAAATCAATTTTTCCATGTGTCTTTACTTATTTTCCTTATCAATTAAAGTTGATGTAAAACCTAAATTAAAAGCTCCTAGGATGTCTAAAATGGTCTATCTAGTGTAAATTGGGTTTGTGCAGGTGCATTACTTATGTACTTTAATAAGTAGAAGTAATTGAAGAACCCAAAATGGTCTAAGTTGTTCGCAAAAGGAAAAAAAATTCATTCAAATGGAATTTTGATGGCTTGAAGGATGTTTTAAAATTTTTTGAAGGGTAAGTGTATTTTTGGAGGGCACTTGGGAAAAGAAAGAAAATTTATTCACTTTTTCAAATGGTCCTTACAAAATTATCGAAGGGTATGTACCCTTGTGGAGGGCACTTAGGTAGCACATAGAACCCTTAAAATTATTTTTAAAGGAAAATTTGGACTCAAAGTGTCCTTATAGAGGGCACCTTGGTTGGTGGTAGGACCAAATCAAAATTTCTAAAGGGGCATTTTGAGGCACAAAGTGCCCTTGTGGAGGGTACCTTGAGAAAGTAAAGAATAAAGACAAAAGGTCTGAGGGGCATGTGCCCTTCAAGAAAAGAAGCATTCCTTCAAAATTTCTAAAGGGGAATTTTGAGGCACAAAGTACCCTTGTGGAGGGCACCTTGAGAAAGTGAAGAACAAAGACAAAAGGTCTGAGGGGCATGTGCCCTTCAAGAAAATAAGTAATCAAAATAAATAATTCCTTTGAACAAAATGTCTAAAGGAATTATTTCAAACATTTTTTCCAATTAAAAGCATGGAAAAATATTGAAACAAAGAAGGAGTAGAGACCGTCGGGAACCTGAAGGCTAGATAAGTCAAAGATAAGCCAAGAAGAATCCAAGGAAAAGGAGAAGGCAAGGAAGAGACAAAACATGGGCAAAGTAAAGAGTATAAAAAGACAAAGTGCATAATAGTTCTAGCAGTTGATAAGGTCAAAAGGTAAAATCAATGACCACTTAGACCAAGACAAGTGGCATAGACAACTCAACAAGGAGAATTAATACATTTGGTGAAATATATCTACTAAAAACCAATAAAATAGATTAGTTTTTGAACTATAGAGGAGAGTAGCCCATGTTTTCACACTTCACCATTAATGCACAACTAGTTATACCCAAAATTGAAGAGAGAATGGTCTGGCCACAACAACTTGGTGATCACTTTATCAGTTGATAGAAGTATCTCATGCTTTTATAGGCCTAGGATAGCAAGGGTGGTGACTTGGACATCTACAGCATGACTCTCCCATATGTAATTTGAAGAATACAATAACAACATGGTATTCTAGTCTCTGAAAAAGTGTTTAACTTAGCATGGGTTTTCATTCCTTGATTTATCAGCTATCTTATTTCTAGTTTTCTATATATTTTTAACTTCTCATTTGAGAAAACATATCTGAGCTTGTATGGAAAATCCCTGAAGGATTTACCTTAAATCAGAAAAAGCATTTTTACCTCTGTTTGAGCTTGCACTTTTGCATATGTCTATGGTTTTATCTTGTGTTAAGTCATTTTATTTTCATGCTTTCATAAGTTTATTCTAGCATATATAGTGTATTGTGAGTTCTTCTCTTGTAGGTAAATAAGAAGTATCCAGCTCAGTGTATAGGCACATGTGAACAGGCTATCCATAGTGTGTCTTAAAACACCTTTGATATTTCTTCCTCTCTATATCTCTATAGGACCCCCTCTTGAAACACTAATGTAGGAAAGGTTATCATTTGAATGAGGTGTATGCTTTATTTTCTCTAGTGTAAAGTGTATGTAAAAGTTAAGTAGACTAACCATTTTGGTGCATCACCAATTTATTTTAGGTTCTGATTTTAGTGTTTCTTTCCCTTTTCATCCCCCCATTGTTAATAGTAGGAAATATAGGGCCTTAAGGTGCATGAAGGGGAACTAGCCCCTAATCTAGAGATTCATCCCTCACATTTGAAACCCATAGCAAAAGGGATGTCTCCATTGTACTGCATGGAGGAAGAGAGCTGAGCCTCCCTTCAAAGGGTGAAATCCACTATGTCAATACTAAAATTAGTAGTCTTTATTGATCCATAGTATGAAAATGAGTAGGGACTCACCATACTCAAGTGAAGGATCATTACAATAACCAAAATTCCTAGTTCTTATAGAACTTGAGAGAGAGAAGAGAAGAAATAAGTCCAAAATTCATAAGGACAAGTGTAAATTTGAGAAAAGGAGTTACATATGCATGACAAGAGAATGTGAATCTAATCATGCAAATTTAGAAGAGATAAGTGGTACCCAAAGTCATGAAACTCTTAAAATGTGTCATGTAGTCTCTTCTATTTGTCCAAGAAACTACATGTTGTCTCCAAATCTTGCACCTGAGAAGAGGGTTGTTCAAGCCTCCTCTAGATTCGGGCAACATTGGGACATTTCTAGGCTAGTGGGTGTGCCTATAAGTGGAAATGAACCTCTAGGTTGAAAGGGATAACTCCTATTATATTTTTGTGAAATAAAACTACTTATCAAGTTTGGGTGAGTGAAAAAAGTTAGAAGTTTTCATAAATGAAAATTCTAGTCTAAAATGATGATACACCAAAAATTAGTATCCACGTGTATGCCCTATACTTATGCACAATAAAGTAGAATATAGTCTATATCTCAAGCTCTAGAATATTCCAACATAAGTATTTTAATGTAGAGAAAAAATGAATGAGATCACACAATGTAAATAACTAGAAAAGACAACCTATATAGTCCAAAAAAGTGTTACATGTGTGCAAAATCTCATAGAGCTAAAATGCACTCTACATGAGCTGTTGGATCAACTCTTTTCTCAAAAGCATGAAGAAAAAATAATAGAAGGATAAAACATCACTTTATATCACTCTATGTCACTTCCATGCCCCAAAAAAATCATAGAACTTATAAATAAAATAGACTTATGCTTCTTTTCTCAAAGGGAAGAAAATGGCAAAACTTTCTAGTAAGGCTTCACCATACTATTTGTGGATGATAAATCAAGATCCCAAGGGTCCTATTTATAGAAAAAGAGGGAGAGAAGAGATATCTCTTAGGAACCAAAATAAAATCCTCCAAAATGGTTTTCCATTTCCATCTTAGTGAAACTAATTCCAACTATTCTCTCATTCAATTATAGTTTGTCCTTATCTTTGATTTTCCCTTTTGAAATGACCAAGAACACTTAAAAACCAATGGTGAGATAACCTTCCATAATAAATGTATTAGATCACTACTGTGAACCTTAGATTCTTCCTAGAATCTTTTGTATTTTGCACTATAGACCCATTCAGGCCTTCTAAGTGGCTTGAATTATAAAACCTAAAAGTCAAGCATGTTGGGAACCCTGTTTTGCACTATCCTTGCTCTTTCAATTTTTCTGATTACTTATACTTATAAAAGTTAAAAGAAAATATATTTTCACAATTTTTATTTTTATTAAGACCCTTTTAGGTTTTTTGAATGGCTTTACTCCTTGCTTTCTCCTTTACGTTATTTGATTGCTTCTACTTATAAATGTCATAATTCAATCATGTTGGGAAGCCCAATTTGCACTGTAGAGTCATTCAGGTTTTCCTAGTGAATTTAATTCTTATTTGAAGACTTTAGGCATGAATTTTACATCCTACATCATGTCACCAAGTTGCACCCTAATGGATAGGTGGTCACCCTAAATTTGACATCATGTGGCACATCATGTCTTTGAATCTCAATGGCTAATTGGTTGAATAAAATTTGACATCTTGTGGCACATCATGGGGAACCATTTGGGTTAGGCTTATGTTTTGGTAAATTTTCCTAAAGTAATTCCTTTGAACAATTTTTTTGAAGGAATTCTTTTGAGAATTTTTCCTGAAAGACAATGGCTAGTTCCTTCAAGAAATTTCCCCGAAGGATACTTGGGAAAGTGCCCTTTAGAAAAGTTTTGAAGGATAATTGAGAAAGGCACAAGGTCCCTTTGGAAAATTCCAAAGGGAATTTACAAAGGAAATGGCCCTTTGAAACTTTTTTGAAGGGCATTTCCAAATGAAATGGCCCTTCAGAACTTTTTCAAAAGGCATTTCCAAAGACAAAGTGCCCTTCGAAAAAGTTTCAAGGGACACTCAGGGAAAAAAGTGCCCTTCAAAACTTTCTTGAAGGGTCACTTGGACAACAAAGTGCCCTTCAAAAAATTCTTAAGGGTCACTTGGGTGAAAAATTACCCTTTAAAACTTTTCTGAAGGGTCACTTGAACAATAAAGTGCCCTTAGAAAATGTCCAAAGGGACACTTGGGCGAAAAAGTTCTGTTCAAATTTTTTTTGAAGGGTCAATTAGATAACAAAGTACCTTTCTAAAAATTTTGAAGGGATACTTAGGGGGAAGGAAAGGCAAGAAAGGCCCTTTAAATTTTTTTTGAAGGGTACTTAGAAGGGAAGTGGCCTTTTAGAACCTTTTTTGAAGGGTACTTAAGGGAAAAACAAAGCAAGAAAGGCTAAGGAAAATAAGGAAAAGGGAAAAAAAAAAAGAAAAAGGGAGAAGAGCCTAAACCAGGAGAGGCCAAAGGTAAAAAAAATAAAAAAATCAAGTGACCAAACATAGAAAATGAGCAAGGCATAAAGGAAAAGAGTAAAAGAGAAAACACAAACTGGTCATGCCAAAAATGGTCAACATTCTAGTGATTTCTAGGGGAGACATGCCCACTATGTCATAAGACCAGTCACCTAAATCCTTCCATTGGGCATGGAGTCACAAGAGGTAAAAAAGAGTTGAAATAATAAAACATGGTTGAATACATAAGCTATAGAGACATGCACAACCAACAAAAGGAAAGAAAACACCTGAAAAGGAAACACTGTGCTCCAAAAACACTTAGGGAAAACAAACACAACAAAGGAAACACACCAAAACAAGGTATATACAAGACATGACCATCAAGGGTCATCATCAAGGATTCAAATGGATTCCATTCATTAGAATAGGTAGCTCTTCTCGATCCATTTTGGATAGCTAAAAGGAGTTTCTTTTCTTGCACTTCTTGATGATGTAAGGACCACTCTACAAAGTATCAAAAAAATTATTTTTTCCTAGTTTTACTCTATCTTCATCCCATTTTAAGACCAATTGACCTTATTTAAACACTCTTTCCCTTTCCATTTTTTCAAAGGATTTCTTCATGAGAACTTGATGGTGTTCCAAAGATTTGTGTGCATCATCTCTTGCCTCTTGTAGTTATAGTAAGTCTATCAATATGACCTCCATGGGAGGGTTTTAAATTAATTCTAGTTGTTGTGTAAGTTCTAAGGTAGGGATCTCTTATGATATGGATAATCTAGCTTCTCTCCCATATATAAGTACAAAGGTAGAATTAATAATTGACTTCTTGGGAGTGATTCTATCTACCCATAAGGCTATCTTCAACTTGCTATGTCATGCTTTTTTATTGGTTTCCAACATCCTCTTGATGATCTTGATGAGGTTCTTGTTGGTAGAATCAACCAATCCATTACCTTGAGGGTAGTAGTTGGATGAGGTACTCAAATGAACTCCACTCTTTGCTGCCCAATAAAAAATTTCTAGCACTTGTGAAATCAAGTGCATTATCTAAGATGATAATATGGGGAACTCTAAACCTTATTATAATGTTGTCATATAACTCAAAGATGGAATTTTCATTTTCTTCCTTCAAAGTAATAACCTCTATACATCTTGTGAAATAGTATGTAGCAGTCAATATTCATTTGTGTCTAGCACTTGATGGAGGTTTGATCATGCCAATGAAGTCAAGGCCCCATTGCATGAAAGGCTATTCCACTTAGATAGGATTCAATGGAAGATTAGGAAGATTTTGTTTGCCAATAAAAAAATCACATTGAGGACAAACCTTATCCCAATGATAACAGTCCTTAAAAAGACTAGGCCAATAATAAATAGCTCTCATTATTTTTTAGTTGTTGTTCTAGGAGAGAAATGACCACCATCTACACCATTATGGAAATTTTCTAGTAGTATATCAAATTGGTCATTGTTAATACATCTTAACAACACATTGCTCAAATCCTTCTTAAAGATAATGTCATCCATAATACAATAGTGAATAGATTACAACCTAAAATAAATTCTTAAATATTTGTTCAAGCCATTGGGACACTCACCATTTTGAAGAAAACCAATGATGTCTTGTGTCTAAATTTGATTTTGCATTTGATCAACTAGTTGGTCTTCAAATTGATTTACTAAGGCTTTCTCTTTTGGCTCTTGAAATTTAGATTCTAAGTGCTCACATAAATATCTTCCCCTCACCAGGCTGGTTACCTTGATGTCAATGTCATATTCCATCAACTTCATGATTCATCTAGCTCTCTTCTCATTAAGATCCTTACTTAGGAGAAACTCCTTGGTGCTAGGATGGGAGACCATGACATGGATATTATTGTATGCCTAAACTTTTATCAATCCTCTAATGATGGTTAGATCTTGCTTCTCAACAAAAGAATATCTCACTTCATAGATGAAATATTTAGCATAATTAAGATTTAAGAGAGTGGGATATGTTGAAATTACTTTCTTAATTGCCTCAAAGCTACCTTTAAATTCCTTTTTCCAAGTAAAAACTTGGTACTTTTTTAGCATTGTAGTGATAAGCTTTACCAAAATTGCAAATTTTGGAATAAACCTCCTTAAAAAGTTTATTTCTCCAAAGAAAATTTGTATCCCTTTCTTGTTTTGAGGCAAAGGCAAGCCTATAATATCTTCAATCCTTTCAGGGTCAATATATAAGCCTTCTTTTGAAACAACATGACCCAAAATCTTACCTTCATGGATAGCAAAAATGCAATTCTTTGGATTGAGGGATATGTCATACTCTCTACACTTCTCAAAAAATTGCCTTACATGTCCCATATGATCAAAAACATCCTTTGAAAAATGGTTATATCATCAATGTAAACAAGTAAAAACTTATTGATCAAACCTTTGAAAACCATGTCCATTGCCCTTTGAAATTCAACTCCAGCATTGGCTAAGCCAAATGGCATATTCTTATAGGCAAAGTTCCCCCACTTGGTAGTGAAGGATATCTTGAATTGATCCCCTTCATTTACCAACATTTTATTATAACCTAAATAACCATCAAGAAGTGAGAAAGGTTGAGAACCTGAAACAACTTGCAAAATTTGTTCCATGGAAGGGAGTGGGTAATGATCCTTGAGAGACACTTTGTTTAGATCATAAAAATCCACACAAAGTTTGATTTATCCATTCTTATTTTTAACCATTACAAGGTTAGCTACACAAGTTGAGTGATTGATAGGAAAGATAATCCTAGACTCAATAAATTTGGTTATCTCTTTCTTCATGAGTTATTATACCTTGGGATTGATAGGCCTTTACTTTTATCTTATTAGTTTAGCTCCATGATCCAATTCAATGGTGTGATGAGCTAGAATTGGGTCAAAGCCTTTCAAATCTTTGTATTCCTAGGCAAAGATGTCATGAAACTCTTTGCATAATGCAATAAAAGCTTGACTTTGTAGCTGAAAACAAGCCTTGCCAATCTTCAAAAGTTTATTATTTGAAAATTAAAACTCTCTCATAGTTATCTTCTTTTGCTAACATGCTCATTCCTTGGTTTTTCTTTTGATCATCCTCATGGGAGACACTCTCCAAGTTAATCATCCCCTTGGGTATTTTATTTGTCTTCACCTGTATAATTTGCTCTTCATAATGATCATGCAACTTCTTTTTATTTCTTGTAGAGAAGACTACCTCATTTTGTAAGAAGTGTACAATGAATTCATCAATTTCAAACACTTTCCATGACACTTAATTATCCGTAATGGAATGTCTCACAATGATCTTGATCCTTTTCTTATTCAACATTAGTATCTAAGTCAAAACATGCTCCTATTGTAGCCAATCTACCAACGTGCTTGTTCAAGTCTTTTGATATGGGTTGGATGTTTAAGGCATCAACATCCTCAAGTAGATCCCATACCATATGTGTGTAGGACTTGAGAAAGGGGATATTGGATGTAGATTGACTTCTCACTTGATGAATGACCATTTCACTATCTCCGTAGACTTTTAGAAGCTTGATTCCTCTCTTCTTTACCCATTAGAGACTAGAAATAAGCCTTCATATTATACCAAATTACAAGTGCAGCTGAAGTGAAACCTATAGGATGAGTAGTAATGATTCCTTGATGGGGAAACCATAATGACACTAGCTCTTGCACCTAATTTTCTCCTTGAAACATCAAATAATATTTCCCACACACCATCAAGCTCATGATCTTCATTGGTGAGTGAATTAATTAGGACATTCTCCTGATGCATGTAGTAAACTCCCAAATTAGTTTCTTCAATAAAAGTGTAAGGATCAAGGCCATGAATTTTAGTGTTGTAATTGTTAAGATAGAGGTTAAAAATACCTTCATGATAAGATGTTTCACTATTCAGGATTGTTTCTTCCTCTTTGTTGATTAGATAATTTTGATTTATCATTGTCTCCATGTATGTCTCAATGTGGAACCTTTCTAAAGGATAAGTCATTATGGTTACTTTAGTTCCATACCTTGTCTTTAAAGATATAAAGTACCAATTAGTAGAAAGGTATCCTCCTATCTTGCCCATAAAGTCATTACACAAGCATATAGCAAAGTATGTTTGAAGATCCAACACCACAATATCTTGCATGATAGGGAAACTTGGGTAGCCATACAAAAACACTTTTAGATGTTTGACCAATCCTGCCATCTTGGTTGGATTTCCATCTAGTTTCAACATGCCTTTACTATGTGGCTTATAGTTCAAACCTAGGTTATGAGCCACTACTTGAGGCATAACTATAGTGTTTGCTACACTATCCACAATACAATTATGGACTAACTTATCTCCCACAATGAGTGTGAGGTAGAAGGGTGGAGGATTTTAAGCTTTATTGGAAGGATCCAAAAGATGATTTACGTAATTTGTAAGAGCCACACTATGATGCTTTGAAGATTGAGGAGCCACATGCATGATTTCTAACTGCTCTTGCAAAAGCTCCTTTTAAATAGGTATATATAGAACTTCTCAAAGGGATATGATTGTCTTAGTGTTATTTAATGAGTCCACAATATTTAGAAATGGATTATTCACTTTCTATTGAATTTTTTATGGTAATAAAGGAGTTGAATCCTGTTGTGTTGCAATCTTGGCAGCTGCATTTACATTTTGATTTTGTTGAGGAACATGGATTTTAGAATGTACAACACTTTGATTGGTGCTTTGTGGTCTTGGAGAGGAATCACTTATAATTATTCATGGATCTTGGAATTTTCCTAAGGCTCTCTTCTTGGACCTTGTATTATCTAAAATTCACATGCCTTGAGTCAACACAAAATCATCTTTTACTTAAAAATTCATCATTTCCACACTTGGGCTAATACCTTCTCCATAACTATCCCTTTGGTTGGGACATGCTTCTTCTAATTTCATGTAAGGAGTAGCTTCATCTTGTGTAGTCAAAGTGTATCTGGTTCCTCCATCATCATGTGTAAACTGACCTTGAGGCTTCCCCCATTGGTCCACATGATCTTCTCCTTACACTAGATTTGCATAAAATAGAACAATATCCTTTATGGGAGGAGTAAAATTTGGATTATATAAATTGGGATGCCTACTGTAACCTTGTTGATTTTTTCCTCTCCCTTGATAATTATATTGGGATGGAGCTCTATATCCTTGTTGAGGATAGTGTTATGCATTAGGAGGATCACTTGCTTGATATTGAGCTTTCTTGAGCTGAGCTCTCAATGATTTGATTTCTTCATCCTTTTCCATAACATTATATGCATTCTTGGGAAAGTCTCTTGGCTTCACATTGGCATTGGGAACTTATGGCAAGCCTAGATTTTCAAACAAATTATGGGACAATAAAGGCATGGAAACTCTTGGAGGGAGTATTCCAACCTAAATCAAGCTATTCCTAACCTCAATTACTAGCTCATATGTACCTAGAAAATTGAATCCTCCCATTGAATACAACATAATAGCAACATCAGTACCAATCCCTTTGAGGTATGTTGGGAACACAAATCTAGGAGGAGGTCTCATGATTGGTGGTAGCTTATACCATGTTATTTGAAATATCTCATTGAAATCTCCTATGGATTCATTTGGATCTCTTCATATTACATTCAACTGATGTATTAGGGAAGCATGATCACTCTTATTTTTGAATCTTGTCACCAATAGGTCTCCAAAGCCATCCCAACTTGTAATTTATCCCCCCTCCAATTTTTTATACCAGTCAAGTGCTTTGCCTTTCAAAGACATAACAAGTAGTCTAATGGCTATTTTGGCCCTAGTAACATTATGGAAATTGTATAAATTAGAGATGTATCTAATATGTTCAGATGGGGTAATATGACCCTCGCCATTGAAACGTAGGGGTCATATGTAGGAAGCTCTATTGGTTTTTGGGTATTAAAATTAGGGAAAAGTTGATTTCTATCTATCTCTCCCTTTTCCCCCATTTCTCTTCTTCCCCTTTAATCCTCTATTTCTTCCTCTTCTTCCCCAAAACCTCCTTTCCAAGGATTTAATATGGCTTGGTGTGGTTTAGGGTATTGTTCTTCAAGAAGAGTTTTAGCTAAAGGGTCTTGGTTAGAAAATATTAAGGATCTTGTGATGACCATGTAGGATAATGTATAAAACTTGGTCTATAAATAGGGATTCACACCCTTTTAAAGTCACCAAATGTTGGGTTAGGGTTATTTCTACTACTTTAGGCCTATCAAAACTAGCATTCACCTTCACTTAGCAATAATTAGGGTCCCATCGAGTGTGCCAAAACTATTATCTCCAAATATTACACCCTAGAAGAGGTTTTTTCATGCCTCCTCCATATTTGGGCAATGTTGGGGCATTTTTAGGCCTATGGGTGTGCCTATAAGTGGAAATTAACCTCTAGGTTGAAAGGGATAGCTCCCTGTATTATATTTTTGTGAAATAAAACTAATGAACTAATTTTTATGAGTGAAAAGAGTTATAAGTTTTTTTAATGAAAAGTCTAGTCTAAAATGGTGATACACCAAGAATTAGTATCCACATGTATTCCCTATACTTATACACAATACATAAGAATATAGTCTATAACTCAAGCTATAAAATATTCCAACATAAATATTTCAATATAGAGATAAAATTAATGAAATCACACAAGCTAAATAACTTGAAAAGATAACTTTTATAGTCCAAAAAATGGTTACACATGTGCAAAATCTCATACAACTAGAATGCACTCTACATGACCTATTGGATCAAATATTTGGTCAAAAACATGAAGGATAGAGAATATAAGGATAAAACATCACTTTTTTTCACTTTGTGTTTCTTTCATGCCTAGGAAAATGCCTATAACTTAGAAATAAAATAGACTTATGCTTCTTTGATCAAAGGCAAGGAAATGGTAAAACAGTCTAGCAGAGCTTCATCATACTATCTATGGATGATAAAACAAGAGCCCAAGGGTCCTATTTATAGAAAAAGAGGGAGATAAAAGATATTTATTGGGTGCCAAAATAGAATACTCCAAAATGGTTTTTTGTCACCATCTTAGTGAAATTAATTCTAATTGTTCTCTCATTTAGATGGAGTTTATCTTTCTCTTTGATTGGCCCTTTTGAAATCACCAAGATCACTACAAAACTAATGGTGAGATGAACCTCCATAAGAAATGGCTCAGATCACTAATGTGAACCTTATATTTTTGTTGAAAGCTTCCACATTTTGCATTATAGAACCATTCACACCTTCTGAATGGTTTTACTTATAAAACCTATAAGTCAAGCATGTTGGGAGACTTGATTTGTACTATCGTTGATATTTCAAGTTTTTTTATTGCTTATAATTATAAAATTGATAATAAAATCTCTTTTGAAAACCTAATTTTTCTTAAGATCCTTTTAGTTTTTCTAAATGGCTTTACTCCTTGCTTGCTCCTTGGGGTTCTTTGATTGTTTTTACTTATAAAAGTCATAAGTCAAGCATGTTGGGAAACCTAATTTGCATTACAGAGTTGTTTAGGTTTTCCAATTGACTTTACTTCTTATTTTAAGACTTTAGGCATGAATTTTACATCCTACAACATGTCACCAAGTTACACCCCAATGAATAGTTGGCTACCTTGAATTTGATGTCTTGCACCACGTCATGTCTTTGAATCCCAGTGACTCATTGGATGCATCAAATTTTATGTCCTAAATAACATCATGGGGATCCATTTAGGTCAAGCTTATGTTTCAATAAATTTTCCTAATGTAATTCCTTTAGATAATTTATCTGAAGGAATTCTTTCAAGATTTTTTCCTAAAAGGCAATGGCTAGTTCATTAAGGAACTTTCCGCTAAGGACACTTAGGAAAGTGTCCTTCTGAAAAGTTATGAAAGACACTTGGGAAAGGCAAAAGGTCCATTTATAAAATTTTGAAGATAATTTTGAAAGGAAATGGCCCTTCATAACTTTTTTGAAGGGCATTTCCAAAGCCAAAGTGCCCTTCGAAAAAGTCTAAAGGAACACTTGGGTGAAAAAGTGCAATTAAATTTTTTTCTAAAGGGTCATTTGGATAAAAAATTTCCCTTAAAAAAATTCTAAAGGGACACTTGGGTAGTAAAGTTCCCTTTAAAACTTTTTTGAAGGGTCACTTAGATAATAAAGTGCCCTTCAAAAAAGTCTAAAGGGACACTTGTGTGAAAAAGTGCCCTTCAACTTTTTTTTGAAGAGTCACTTGGAAAACAAAGTTCCCTTCAAAAAAATTTGAATGAAACTTGGTGGAAGTTAAGGCAATAAATTCCCTTCAAAAATTTTCTAAAGGGCACTTAGAAGGGAAGTGGCCCTTCAAAACCTTGTTCGAAGGGCACTTTAGGGCAAAACAAAACAAGAAAGGATAAGGCAAACAAGGCAAAGGGAAAAATAGATAACAAGGGGGAAGATCCTAAACCAAGAGCAGATAAAGGGAAAATACAAGAAATAAATCAAGTGACCAAACATAGAAAATGAGCAAGGAAAAAATTTAAATAACCAAAGGGAAAACACAAATTAGTCATGCAGAAAATGGTCAACACTACCTTCATCATTTAGACCTCTTAGGCTCCACATAACTTAATAAGGGCATAATTTATTATTTTAATAGGAATGGTAGGTTATTTACATACATGTCCATTCATTGTTTGTATTCCTAATCATCAAGCTTCCTTTGAAAGTGAGACATCATTATCTACAGTCAAAGAAACTACTTTTTCAGTCACCCCTTACACTTGGCCTCAAAATTGGATTCAATTTTCTATTAAAATATGTAAAAGGAAGTTAATTACATATTTCATGAACATTTTTAGCCTTAGAGTCATTAGTCACACCTTAAAATCAACATAGTTAAAGTTTTCACCTTTCTCACTATCATGTTAACTATGCTAGTTTTGACTAGCTAAGATGGGATCTTTTTTTTAGGTACTTAAGAGTTTTTTTAAGTAAATAAATTACCATGGAGAGTTATATTAAGTCTTAATATTCCCTTCCATGTGATTATAAACTTTAGACTCCTTTTATAACCTAAAAAACAAACAAAACTATCAAAAAACCCTATTTTGTACTCCATCTGTATAGTTCCATATAGTATAAAAGGATTGGGAGGATCCTGAGAGAGTACCCTAAAATATCCAATCATCATTCTAGGCAAAATATGTCATTTATATTTACTAACTAATCCATCTTCTCAAACTAGTCATTAGCAAGGGTTTTGTTGAGTTTAGGCCTTATTTACCCTCATAGCCATTATTCATAAAGATCTAACATTAAAATCTCAACCTAACTCTAAAAAATGGTATTTTCGGACCTTATCTAATTTTTTTGAGCTCCTTTGGTCTCCATGCAAAATTTCAAATTAGATATGAGCTTCCAACCTTGACCACTCGAGCTCTTTTCTCCATTGCATGTAGGATTGAATTGGTCCTAGGCCAAAAGTGGACTTAATTTTAAATTATCTACATTACAAAATCTTTTAAATGTCTAAAATTACCATTTAAACATGATATAATCTATTTAAATTTTCTCCTACAATTATAATTGAAGTTGGCAACCTATTTGGGTTCTAGGCCTAACAATGCCTAATAAGCCTGACTGTAACCCTTGTGGTCTAGACCACCCTATTGGGATTATCCATTATATTATTGGTTTTCCATGTTTTTTTATATTTAATTTAGCTTATCACATATCCTATCAAGGCCCAATAATCTCCTAGTTCATCCTTTTATCCCTACTTTCAAAAACTATAGGGTTTGCATACAAAGGGAAGTACCCTCTATCTTAGACAAAATAGAGGGTACCTCCCCTATTTAATTAGAAAAGTAGAATTTTTTAGGGTCTTATCCAATAAATATATATGTTTTTTTATAAAAATCCCCTTTATTATGTCATTTGACCTTCCAAAATCATTAGAACCCAAGACAGTCTATTAGGAAAAGACTGTGTATAGGTTATTTCCTATGGTCTGTAGGTTACCTAATTAGAACCTTCCCTTTAATTTTTTATTTTTCAAGATCCTATGTGTACCATCATGGTCATTATTAATGTGATTTAGGTATATCCACCACTTCAACTCCCTACATACCCCTTCCCATACCTTGATTGGTCAAGACTATGTACAATTTTCTTGACTATGTTTGTTACTTTGAAGGAGACACCTATAGGTGAATTTCCATGGATAAGATTTTAAAAACATTTAAAAATCCTATTTTACACCTTCCAAGATCATTTTAGTAGTTATTTTTACCTATTCTCACCTTGCCTAGGCTAGACCATCACCTAGACACCATGCTTTAGCTTACAATATGCTTATAGTCACCTATAGTTGTCTATGTTAGAGTCATTAGGACCTTGTAGGTGTTGATTTCACATTATAATATGTTTCATGTTACTTAGGATATCCTATAAGGTCTTTGGTATCATCTTAAATCAAACAAAATTGGTTATACCATGCTTAAGTCCCTATCATTGATGAAGTAGGAGCTAACAATCAGTTGTAGGTGGTTGCATTGAAAAGAAGGGGCACCTGTAGGTGTGAATATGGTCAAAACTCAGTATATCCTTCTCTCTTGATGATATTTATTCTTAGTGATATTAATTTTAACTTTATAATTTCATTAAAACATTAGGGTATGCTTCTATTTCAACCTTGGGTGTAGGGACCTTCTTTATAGCTTAAAACCTATAGATGATAATGTCTAAGTTTAGTGCATAAAAGTGCAACTTTGGGATTATCTAGAAAGAAAAACAAATGAATAAACCACTTTATTTATTTTTCAAGTTTTGATATTATGACAGGGATATAATTTATTCATACTTAGTAACACCAAAACTCTTGGCAACCCTATTATAAGATCTCTATGAAAAGGCTAGGTGCTCTATTTTGTGTCTTTAGGATTTGATTCTTGAACACAAACATTTGACATCTAAAGGGTTCCTCTCTCCTTACATTCCAAATTAACATACCAAACATGCATGATAGGATCTCTTCAACATGTTAGGACTGTAAGATGAGTTATAAATTGTATCAACACTTCCATACATGTAACTTCATATCTTTATATAGCCCTATAAAAGCTCACATAGAAGTGTACAGGGTAGTGACTAAAAACCTGAAGCAATATGTATATCACATGAAATTGTACATGAATCTAAATGAAACTTAATTTACATGAGATTCCAACATTTGAATCCTTAAAAAAATATAAACAACCATTATTCTAAGATGACATGTTTCTAAGAGATTCATGTAGGCGTACATTCATAGTTTCTTGACTATATATGATGCATATGACTACCACCACAAACTATTTATGATATTTATAAGGTTCCATATAGATTTTTATAAAACAATAACATGAAAATAGAATTTTATACTCTCCATTTCTGTTCTATAAACGTGATTAGATCTCGAATATCATGACTGTAATAGAGAGCAAGTAGAAAGTTGACTATGAACATAGAATGACCGAGTGTTTGATCAAGGTATGATGTTTCAAGGTCTAACATGGAATGGAGGTGATCCATATGTAATTGAAACATTTAAAAAATCATATTCAACTCACATGAAAGCCACTTTAAAGAATCCAACCTTATGCAAGTGCTGAACTTCACTGTCATTCCACATTGAACATCAACTTGTAACTAAACTAATTATCCCATGATATATTTTACAAACATGAAAATAATAATTGAAATCATGAGAAGAGAGATTAAACATCATCTATAATCAATTTTAGTAGTTGTATTTTATGGAATTATCCAAACCAAAGCAAAACTTATAGGGTATGGGAAATAATTAGTAAAAAAACATAGTCAACTTGTTAGATATTATTCATAAATAAAAATTGACCAATATTTAAAATATTATTATGAAAATTAATATCTCTAAGTTAAATATCAACCCCCAAAGGTGTTTTTTTTAAACCTCTTCAATTGGTCGTACTAAGCACAAACCTACTGACTGGTTCAGTATGTCTAGAAAGGAGATGAAGGAGTAGAATGGTTTTATCTCAAATTTGGTAATTTAAAAGTATGTTAAGAATGTAAATTACTTTACTTAATTTTAATAGTCATATAAAAACCTTATCCCATGTGTCACACTCCCTTATGGGTCATACAAGTGTCAAACTCTTCCTTTTTCAAATGATTTCCTGATTTGTAGTTAGATAACCTAAAAATTTCAAAAGGGACTAACATTATTGATATGGAATCTAAAATTTTATACATTTTAAAGAAAAAAAGACACTTATAAACATTTAAAACTATGTCACTTTCATATATGACCCCAAAATGGCTACTAAGTGACTTAAATTGATATATAAACTAGTTAGACCATGACCAAGGCTAAAATGGCATTAAATTACATCAAATAAACTATAAAACAACACATGAGAAAATAATAGACCCTATAAAACATCTAAATATCAATATTTTACCTATAGGGGTCCGAATTTGACCTACAAGGTCATATTTGGTCAACATATATATCATCCCAATTCTATGGCTAAGCTCTATCATATCTATCTTATGGCTTAGCCACATCACTCATAGATACCTCAAATAGTTCACTTGAAATAATATTTTTTAAATAGGTTGTTTAACATCCAAGACTTATCACTTGTCCCTATAGCTTGGCCACTTGTGCCTATACCTACACTATTTGAGCATGTAATTGTTCTAATTAGGTTATGGTTGTCATATGTGCAGATCTTTCCTAAGTCAAGGCCTACCATGCATGTGCCGCTCTTGATCCAACCCTTGTTGGTGGATGTGTATCCTCATTGCATGCTCATACTCACCTTGTATCCTCTCTTACTAGTCTAAACCAGTTCCTTGGAGTAGACACTATCACAAAATCCACTAGTGTCACCAAGGTATATGACATCAACACCTCATTAAAGATCTCTTGGAGTTCTCCCATCACTAGGGATCCCTATCTTGTATCCTCCTCCATAAGATATACAAAATTAAAACTAGATAGACATTAGATCATAGATATATAAAAAAATCTATCTATCTATCTCTAATATATCTCAAAGAACTTAAACAAAATTTCCAACCATTTATTTATTACCTATTTTTGTGTCACTTACTACCATCTCACCATCTATAAAACCATCTAGCATGGTATCTCCATCAGTGTATCCTCTAAGTACCTCATTTATATGTCACCTCCCAAGATCAAATCCTAGGGTTACTATTTATACCTATCTTAAGCTATACTTGAGTGGTACCTCTATCACCCAACTCTATCCTGACCCACTGATGGGTCATCTAGGATGACCAATTTCTCTACTCTCTCCTAATATTAGTGTCTTTATCGATGGTGTGACTGAGGTGGTCACTATTCTTCTTATTATGGTGCTAGTATTGGTACCTTTAACAATCATGCATCTACATCCATATCCTCTCTATCTACTACCTATCATGCTTGACCAGTCCATGGTCTCTCACACCATGGTCTAATCATTGGCCTAGAAAATGGTGTCTCTAATCCTCTTCCTCCCCTTATCTCTCTCACATGCCTGGCCAAAACCATGGGCACTACTATCAGTGCCACTAGGTGAGGGAGCCCCATATATCCTCATCCATATTCCACTCGATGCATCTCTATCTACCAGGTATAGTGGACTATAATTCACGTTCATTTTAATATTGGTGCCACTATCTCCTAACTTAGTCATATCATAGAAATGTGCCCATATAACTACCACATAATTTCTACCCTATAATGATAGTACATGGGGCACAACCTACACTTCTTGATCTTATCACCATCTCTATACCTAAGGTAAATGATCATCAACCACATGAGATAACCTAGCTAGTCAGTATGGTAGAAACCTCTCATATATCTAAGCACTCAACAACACCACTAGTCCTATGGTTCTTTACCTTTCAAATATTTACCATCAAATTCATTGTTTTGATCATATCTTTATTTCTTTTAAATCATTATTTTAATCATAAAATTTTCTAAAATCTTAACATCGTAGAGAATGTTTTCCACTACTACATGCCTATATTCCTTTTTTGATTTTTAGCTATTTCTTGCAGTAATATTTATAGATTAATCTAATGTTCTTCACATTGTACACCTTCACTTATCTTGGAGTCTACTTATTTATATAAAAAACTAAGGTAAGTAAAGGTATGTGTTTTTCAATTTTATCCTTTCATTTATCTTATTTGCTCCTTACTATATTTTACATAGCATCAATGTTACGTGTTATCATGTTTTATTCCTAAATCACCATCTTATGTTACACTTATGTGACACGTGATGAGCTTTGAGTGGGGCATATGTGTACACATAAAATTTTCAAAATTTTATCACTTACTGATGCTCTTTATCTTTCAAGAACCCATTGAGTCTCAATCTCTCTGACTGAATGCCTTAAGGGGTGTATCAAGAAAGGGGTGGGTAGAGCATTGGTGCTTCATAGGATTTTTGACCCTTTTTCCACTTATTATCTACACACTTGTCTCCTAAAAACCATATCCCTAAGCTTGTTATTCTCTATTTCACACTCCTTGATCATTTTCTACCTTTTCCCCCCTTTTCCTAAACTTGAGCCCCTTTTGAATATTCACTATACTAAGTCAATTGGGTTAACCTTATACAATTTTGGTGATATTCATTTAGGGTATAGGTCAGATCTTGGATGACTTAGCCCATGACCTAGTGAATTCTTGTCCATAAATGTGTTAGGTCAACTGGGTCTACCCTTTTGGCTAAAACATTTGAAGGGCTTAGGGTTAAATTTGCCTATATATACAAGATCATTTCACCATTATTTAGAGAAGAAAAGAATAAAAAAAAATTATTTCACATCTACTTATCCATTATTATACTTGAGGAACAAGATTAGGGTTTCATACTTTCTTTGGAGATACAAATCTTGTCTTGTGGAGAAGTCTTTTGGATTCATTAATATGTTATGTATCCTAGAAATCATTTATCCTTATCATCATTACATACCACAACAACCTCTTGCAAAGGACTTGGCCAAGCGAGATATTGAAGCTTGATGGGTTCATCTTCAAAGGTAAGTATTCCTAACTTTGTTCCTCCTTTGTAATAGTAGATAGATATGCATTTGTACTTCTCTTCCATGTATTAAGATTACATATAAATTGATGTGATTATATGTCTTCTATGCATGTTTACTTTTATTTTTTATAACTCCCACTTTGTGCCATAACCTTTGGTAAGCATTTGATTATATTTTACTTTAAATTTTATTAGTTTAGTGAATATAAAACATAAGACCTAGATATGGTTATTACATGATTGTGCTTGACTGGAGACTTTGGAACCCTCCCTGACATTGTGTATTATGATAAAATATATCCTAATTGGATCTAGTAGATCCCCATATTGGTCATGTTCCTAATTATCTAAGGTATCTCTAGCTGAAAGTGTATGGTATGATCTATCTTCTCTAAGTTAGGATTGATATATAGACATGATGCATTTTTGATTGCATACACATACCAACTAATGATATTTAGTCACTTGAATTAATTAAACCAACTGTATATAACTTAGAGTCACTAGATGTTTAATATTTGAATACGTTAGTTGACAAAAATTACTAAAAACAACACCAATTTTTAGTAATCTTCTGAGTCATGGTCCCATTTGGCATGCTAGAAACTATTATCACTCAGAAGTGCACCATTTCAATAACATGTGCATGTTCTCACTCCTATTGATATAATGTAAACTCTCAAAGGTGTGGGTGACCTTATATTGGATATAATATCTAGATGAATTTCTAGTTTCCTTTGGCACACTCACCTATTTCTCTCTAAACTCTCTAAGTTGGTGAATCCATGACTAGGAAAAAGGGAAAGGAATAATACTCAACTAGAATGAACATAAAAAATGTAAATTTGGGGTGATAAACCAATGTTAAGTTCAATTATACCTATAATTTACACATCTTAAAATATTAATAACTTACACACATTCACTTCATATTCATAAAATGATTCAATTAATTATTATTTCATACACAAGTCTTAACAAACATTCACACTAGCTTTAAAGGAATGAACATTGGTTGAATTCACTTACAAATTAGGTAGAAATTAGACTTAGACACCTTATATGACTTAAAAAATTTATATTTACTATATAAAGTTGAAAATTTTAAACATAAACATATAATAAACAATCATTCACTAAGTAAACATCAATGAACATGAGAGACACTCTTCAAGAATAACCTAAAAATGGATGAAAATTCATCTCTTTATTGCTTCAAAGTTGAGGTGGTACAAATTATGATAAAGTTTATATAAGCCAAAAACATAATCTAATCATATTTAATCAAAAATTAATATACATATAGAAAGGAAGAAGAGACAAAGGAGACAAACCAACCCTAAACTGGATGAGTCAACATGTTAACTCATAGTTAACTCTTCATTTAAGTGTAACATCCCCACTAGGATTTACTAGAATAATGTAATTTTTTTAAATTGCCATGTATTCAATTTTATAATTCACCATGAGAATCTAATTAGTGATAAAACATACTGAATATGTTTACTATAAAATAGGTATATAACAATCCATTTAATTATTGTTCACTATGAAAAAAATAAGAACTAACTTGATATATTCAATTTATTTACATACATAATTCTAGTCATGGATGGTAAAATATTACAACCACTAATATCAGAGTACATATGTGTAAATAATTACATTTTCATCAAAAATAATGTTTCAATAATAAATACAAAACTAGATACAAGGCTCTATAAACCATGAGTCTTACAGACTCTAGTGTCTATGGTAATCTCAAGTGTAGTCTTCAAATAAGTACTATTATGGGGAGGGAGAGATTAATTTGGGTGATTTTCCACACCATCCATAGACCATTAATCCACCATAAAATCCCCTAGTTAGGGAATGTCCCACCCTTCATGGATGGGTAGATAGTGGTAGTGCAAGAATCTAGAGAGACAAGCTAGTACCCATGTGTTTTAAGATATCTAATACATAATGTGTACCATAAATAAAATATGTTCTAACAAGATAACACTCGAACATGTAAATCATACATATGAAATGATAATACTTTAATTAAACATTACTTTGGCCAAAATTTTCAAATGGTTAATGATCTCTAAGATTAGTCAAATTCATACATACCACTTGAATGGATTATCCTCATCTGGCATTGGTGATGCTAAATAAGATAGTGAAGTCCATCTCACCACTTATTTAGTATTAACAATGTGAGATTTAGTTAATATAAAAAATAACCAATAGATTCAAATAGATTACTTCTTATTAGCATACATAATACATGCTAAATATAGGAATAATAAAAAATATATAAATTTAGTCCATCAAATGTATGCAATGAATCTCAACTATAATATTTATCACATAAATAATATACATAAACAATTATAGTCTATACCAACTTGGTATAATTTATTCTTAGACTACATATATCTAATTTCCATTATTAAATCAAATGTAGTACATCTATAACAAATACTATATCATATTTTATTCCATGTAAACATTTATCACACTAACAACAATCCAATGTAAATAATTTCAAAGATTAATTACCTCTTAAATAATATGTTATCTCACATAAAACATAAATCCTTTATTGACATAACTTGTTGTACTTTTAAGAGGTTGTATACATATAATCATAGTGTCTTATCACTTAGGATTTTATGACATAACTTAACAGTATACAAAAAACATAATTATAAGCATACATCTCCTATGTTCAAATATATGCTATACATGTGTATGGGTATATAAGTTACTCATATAGTTATATTTCATATATCTATGTACTTCTGCATACTAAATACATACGTAATATGTATTGAATAGATGTATTTTTTCATATATAAAAATATTATCCTATACTAAACTAATACTAATTTTTATTTCCATTATGAACTATGAATGATTCAAATAAAAACTTAAATATTTACCTATTCATAGAATAAAATTCAAGATAAAACATGTGATTCCAACATCATTGAACCCCTATTCTTAGTTCTCTTATTTTATATTTTAATAGTCACAAATTCAATTATGATGGAAAATCATTCAAATTCTATTACCCTATTTTCCCCTACTTTGGGTCATTAGGTTTATATACCATTTGTTTGATAACCATTGTACTATAATCAACTTCCAACTTAAATTCTAATATTCATCCCTTTTCACATACTATAGGTTTATACTTTTTTGAGTTTCACAAGTGTCAAATAGAATGAAATCAACATCTACCATAAGAACCTATCCATTACAAAGAATATATAAGTATTTAACTTACTATAATCTATGTACAATTTATAAACACTAACACATATATTGTTCCAAGTTTGACTCTGTCAACTATTTTTTTATTTAAACAAAACCACTAAATGATTCCAAACTATGTTACTAGCTTCTATATAGGTTTCAAACCAAATACCCAATCCAAATAAATAAATACAAGTTACATGACCTATATAATATGTATGTGTTATCCTAGTAATATAGATACCAATTTGATGCTAATATCCATTTCTTGTATATTCTAATGAATATCTAATAGGTTATGTAGTCACCTTACTTAACACAAATTTCTATACTAGGAATATAGAGCTAAGACAAGACTTAACCACTTACTATGTCCATTTTAGGATAGTTCTATCTTATCCCTTGAACCAATCATAGATAATTTTTACAAACTTAGCTTATCA